>OX453093.1:0-15937 GCA_949708635.1 Hirtodrosophila cameraria | reverse complement strand
ATAAAAATATTAAAAAATTAAATAAAATTAAAACTCAAAATACAAATAATAATAAATAAATTTTTAAATTATTATTATGCATTAAAAATAAAACTTGAGAATAATTTACTAATTTTTGATATAAATGTTGACCTCCAAAATATTCTGATCAACCTTGATCAAATCTTTTTCTCACAATTTGACCATAATTTAATGGATAAAAAATAATTCCATAAGTTCTGATATAAGGTATAAATCATATAGAACCTAAAAAATTAGAAATATTGTAAAAAATTATTGATTTATTTAATGAATATAATCTTATTAAAGAAATTAAATAACCGAATAAACCTCCAAAAATACAAACAAATAAAGTTAATATTTTCATTATTATAGGTAAACAAATTATATAAGAAGAAGAAAAAATTAATCAATTTAATATTCTTCCCCCAATAATTCTTATAAATAATAAACCTAATATCCCTCGTAGTATAATTCAACCTTCATCATTTAATATATTTAATCTTCTACAATTTAAATCTCCTGATATAGAATAAAAAACTAAACGAAATGAATAACAAACTGTTAAACCTGTAGAAAAAAAATATAAAAAGAAAGAAAATATATTAATATTTCTTATCATTACAACTTCTAAAATTATATCCTTAGAATAAAAACCTGCTAAAAAAGGTATTCCACATAAAGCTAAATTAGAAACATTAAAACAAGCTGAAGTCAAAGGTATATGAATTCTTAAACCCCCTATTAACCGAATATCTTGAGAATTATTTATATTATGAATAATAGCACCAGCACATATAAATAATAAAGCCTTAAATAAAGCATGTGTTAATAAATGAAATATTGCTAATTTATAAAAACCTATAGATAAAATTCTTATTATTAATCCTAATTGTCTAAGTGTTGATAAAGCAATAATTTTTTTTAAATCAAATTCAAAATTAGCTCCTAATCCTGCTATAAATATAGTTAAACCTGATAATAAAAGTAACAACTGTCCTATTCATGAATTTGCTAATAAAATATTAAAACGAATTAATAAATAAACTCCAGCTGTAACCAAAGTTGAAGAATGAACTAAAGCTGAAACTGGAGTAGGAGCAGCTATAGCCGCAGGTAATCAAGAAGAAAAAGGAATTTGAGCACTTTTTGTTATTGCAGCTAATATAACTAATGAACCAATTAATATTATTTCAAAGTCATTCTGTATAACTTCCAAATAAAATACATAATTTCATCTACCATAATTTAATATTCAAGCAATAGCTAATAATAAAGCTACATCTCCAATTCGATTAGATAAAGCAGTTAATATTCCAGCATTATAAGATTTAATATTTTGAAAATAAATTACTAAACAATAAGAAACCAATCCTAAACCATCTCATCCTAAAAGAATTCTAATTAAATTTGGACTAATAATTAATAATATTATTGATAAAACAAATATTAAAACTAATATGATAAAACGATTAATATTTTCATCTCTTCTTATATATTCTTTTCTATAATAAATTACTAAAGAAGCAATTATTAAAACAAAAGATATGAATAATAAACTTATTCAATCAAATAAAAATGTTATAACAATTGATATAGAATTTAATGAAACTACTTCTCACTCAATAAAATAAACTATATTATTTAACAAAAAATATAATCTTAAAAAAAAACATGTTATTCTAATAGAAATTAAATTTAAAAATCTAATTCTACAAATTGATAAATATTTCACGATCTAAAATGAATTACTCATATCACTAACACCACAAATTAGTATTTTTTTTAAACTATTTAAATACAATCATAATAAACATATATCTCTTTTTATAATTAATAAATTTAAAGGTAATCAATGTAAAAGTATTAATAAATATTCTCGAATTTTACCTCCTCTAAATGAATAAACCCCAGAAAAAATTTTTCCGTGTTGTCTAAAAGAATATAAATATAAAGTATAAGCAGCTCTAAAAAATGATAATAAAGATAATATAATTATAGAAACCCATGATCAAGAAACAATTCTATTTAATAAGGAAATTTCTCCTAATAAATTTAAAGTTGGGGGTGCTGCTATATTAGCAGAACTTAATAAAAATCACCATAATGCTATCGCAGGTATAAAATTTAATAATCCCTTATTAATTAATAATCTTCGTCTACCTAAACGCTCATAAGAAACATTAGCTAAACAAAATAATCCTGATGAACAAAGTCCATGAGCAATTATTAATCTGTAAGAACCACATAAACCCCAATAACTTATTGTTAATAAACCAGCTAATACAATTCCTATATGAGCAACAGAAGAATAAGCAATTAAAGCCTTTAAATCAGTTTGACGTAAACATACAAATCTTACTAATACTCCTCCTACTAATCTAATTCTCACTCAAATAAATCTATACTTTAAATTTATTAATTGTAATAAAGAAATTACTCGTAATATACCATAACCTCCTAATTTTAATATAATTCCAGCTAAAATTATTGAACCAGAAACAGGAGCTTCAACATGTGCTTTTGGTAATCATAAGTGAACTAAAAATATTGGTATTTTAACTAAAAAAGCACATATTATACAAAAATATAATAAATCATAATTAAATATAAAATTATTTATTAAATAAAAATTTATTGTTCCTGTTTTATTTATTAAATAAAAAATACCAATTAACATTGGTAAAGAAACTAATAAAGTATAAAATAATAAATAAATTCCTGCTTGTAAACGTTCAGGTTGATAACCCCACCCTAAAATTAAAAATAACGTTGGAATTAATCTTCTTTCAAAAAATAAATAAAATATAAATAAACTTATTCTTCTAAATGTTAAAACTAATAATAATAACAACAATACAATATTTAATAAAAATAAATTTTTATAATTATTATACTTATTAACACTTTCTCTTGCTAATAATATTAATGAACAAATTCATAAACTTAATAAAATTAATCCATATGATAATATATCACAACCTAAAAAATAAGAAATATCTATTCAATAATTAGTAAAATTATTTATTAATAAAAAAATAAAACTAATTAAAAATAATAAAATTTGTACCATTCAATACATATTATTAATAAAACAAACAGGAGATAAAAATAATAAAAAAAATACTAATTTTAACATTTATATAATTCTAAAAGATTGAAAATAATCATTTCCATGAGTTCGAATTATTGATACTAAAATTGATAAACCTAAAGCTCCTTCACAAACTCTAAAAGTTAAAAATATTATTCTAAAATAATTTTCATAATTTAATATATTTAAATAAATAAATAGTATAAAAAATAAAATTAAAACAATAAATTCTAATCTTAATAATATAGAAAGTAAATGTTTTCGATTTGAAACAAAACAAAATAAACCTAAAAGAAATAAAATCATTGGAAGACTTCAATATAAAATTATAATCATTAGTTTTAATAGTTTAATAAAAACATTGGTCTTGTAAATCAAAAATAAGAACTATTCTTTTAAAACTTCAAGAGAAAAGAATTTCTTTTTCATTAATCCCCAAAATTAATATTTTATATAAACTACCTCTTGATATTCTTCAATTAATTTTATATTCTCTTATTTTTTTAACTTCAATTATTTTTATTAACATAATTCACCCTTTAGCTATAGGATTAACTTTATTAATTCAAACAGTATTAATTTGTTTATTAACCGGATTAATAACTAAAACATTTTGATTTTCTTATATTTTATTTTTAATTTTTTTAGGGGGTATACTTGTTTTATTTATTTATGTAACATCTTTAGCATCAAATGAAATATTTAATATATCAATTAAATTAACTCTATTTTCAATAATTATATTAACTTTTCTATTATTAATTTCAATTATTATTGATAAAAATTCAACAACATTTTTTCTTATAAATAATGAAATAGTAGATATTTCTAATATTAATTCATATTTTTCAGAAAACTCTCTTTCTTTAAATAAATTATATAATTTTCCAACAAATTTAATTACAATTTTATTAATAAATTATTTACTAATTACTTTAATTGTAGTGGTAAAAATTACTAAAATATTTAAAGGACCTTTACGAATTATAAATTAATGAACAAACCTTTACGAACCTCACACCCTTTATTTAAAATTGCTAATAATGCATTAGTTGATTTACCTGCTCCTATTAATATTTCAAGATGATGAAATTTTGGATCATTATTAGGATTATGTTTAATTATTCAAATTTTAACTGGTTTATTTTTAGCTATACATTATACAGCTGATGTAAATATAGCTTTTAATAGAGTTAATCATATTTGCCGAGATGTAAATTACGGTTGATTATTACGTACTTTACATGCTAACGGTGCATCATTTTTTTTTATTTGTATTTATCTACATATTGGACGAGGTATATATTATGGATCTTACTTATTTACACCAACATGAATAGTGGGAGTAATTATTTTATTTTTAGTAATAGGAACAGCATTTATAGGATATGTATTACCTTGAGGACAAATATCTTTTTGAGGAGCAACTGTTATTACTAATCTTTTATCAGCTGTACCTTATTTAGGAATCGATTTAGTACAATGAGTTTGAGGAGGATTTGCTGTTGATAATGCAACATTAACTCGATTTTTCACATTCCATTTCATTTTACCATTTATTGTACTTGCAATAGTAATAATTCATTTATTATTTTTACACCAAACTGGATCAAGAAACCCAATTGGATTAAATTCTAATATTGATAAAATTCCATTTCATCCATATTTTTCTTATAAGGATATTGTAGGTTTTATTATTATATTCTTTATTTTAATTGCTTTAGTACTAATTAGACCAAATTTACTTGGAGACCCAGATAATTTTATTCCTGCTAATCCATTAGTAACTCCTGCTCATATTCAACCTGAATGATATTTTTTATTCGCTTATGCAATTCTTCGATCTATTCCTAATAAATTAGGAGGAGTAATTGCTCTTGTACTTTCAATTGCAATTTTAGCTATTCTTCCATTTTATAATTTAAGAAAATTTCGAGGAACACAATTTTATCCAATTAATCAAATTTTATTTTGAATTATAGTAGTTACAGTAATTTTATTAACATGAATTGGAGCTCGACCTGTAGAAGAACCTTATGTTCTACTTGGACAAATTTTAACTGTAATTTATTTTTTATATTATTTAGTAAATCCTTTATTTAATAAATGATGAGATAATTTATTAAATTAGTTAATGAGCTTGAATAAGCATATGTTTTGAAAACATAAGATAGAAATTTTATTTTCTATTAACTTTACTAAATTTAATTCATAACAATAAAGAAAATAATAAAATTTTAAAACCAATAAAAAATAATAAATAATTTAATGAAAATGATAAAAAACACTTTCAAGCTAAATATATTAATTTATCATAACGAAATCGAGGTAAAGTACCACGAACTCAAATAAAAACAAATGAAATAAATATTAATTTTAAGTAAAATAATAAATTAAATACATCACAACCTAAAAAAATTACACAAAATAATATACTTATAAATAAAATTCTTGCATACTCAGCTAAAAAAATTAATGCAAATCCTCCTCTTCTATATTCTACATTAAATCCAGAAACTAACTCTGATTCACCTTCAGCAAAATCAAAAGGAGTACGATTTGTTTCCGCTAAAGAAATAGTTAATCAAACTAAAGCTATAGGAAATAAAATAATTAAAAATCATATATAAACTTGATAATGATAAAAATATAAAAAATTATAACCTCCAATTAAAAATACAAAAGACAACAAAATTAAAGCTAATCTAACTTCATAAGAAATTGTTTGTGCAACTGCTCGCAATCCTCCTAATAATGCATAATTTGAATTTGAAGATCAACCAGCTACTATAACAGTATAAACTCCTAAACTTGTACAACATAAAAAAAATAACCCCCCTAAATTAAAAGAATACAATTTAACAAAAAAAGGTATACATATTCAAACAATTAAAGATAAAAATAAAGATAAAATAGGAGAAATATAATATCTTAAATAATTTGATAATAAAGGATAAGTTTGTTCTTTTGTAAATAATTTAATTGCATCACAAAAAGGTTGAAGAATTCCTATTAAACCAACTTTATTAGGACCCTTACGAATTTGGATATAACCTAAAACTTTTCGTTCTAATAATGTTAAAAAAGCTACTCTTACTAACACACAAATAATTAATAATAAACTTCCAATTAAAGACATAATTAATTCTATATAAAACAAGTACTATTTGTAATAAAAATTACATAAATAAATTCTAAATTTATTGCACTAATCTGCCAAAATAGCTATATAATTAATAATATTCTTAATAAAAATATAATTATTTTAATATTTGGTCCTTTCGTACTAAAATATTATAATTTTTTAAAGATAGAAACCAACCTGGCTTACGCCGGTTTGAACTCAGATCATGTAAGAATTTAAAAGTCGAACAGACTTAAAATTTGAACGGCTACACCCAAAATTATATCTTAATCCAACATCGAGGTCGCAATCTTTTTTATCGATATGAACTCTCCAAAAAAATTACGCTGTTATCCCTAAAGTAACTTAAATTTTTAATCATTATTAATGGATCAAATATTCATAAATTAATGGATTTTAAAAATTAAAAGTTTTTTAAATTTTAATATCACCCCAATAAAATATTTTTATTTATAATAATAAAATTAATCTTTATAATTAAAATAAACAAAATATAAAGATTTATAGGGTCTTCTCGTCTTTTAAATAAATTTTAGCTTTTTGACTAAAAAATAAAATTCTATAAGAAATTCAAATGAAACAGTTAATATTTCGTCCAACCATTCATTCCAGCCTTCAATTAAAAGACTAATGATTATGCTACCTTTGCACAGTTAGAATACTGCGGCCATTTAAAAAAATTCAGTGGGCAGGTTAGACTTTAAATTTATTTCAAAAAGACATGTTTTTGTTAAACAGGCGAACATTATTTTTGCCGAATTCTTTACATAAACTTTTCATTTAAATTTATTAATACAATAAAATATACTAATTTTATCATTATTACTTAATTTTAAAAATTAAAATTAATATTTCAATAAATTTTTAAAATTTAATAAATAATTTCATTTATAAAATAAATTATAACATAATTATAAACAATTGCTAATTCTAAGCATATACTTATTAAATTTATTTATTATTTTTAAAAATTTATTTTATAGCTTATCCCATAAAATATTAAATTTATAAATTATTTAATTAAAAAATTTTTTAAATAAATTTATAAATTCTAAATTAAATTTATTTCTTGAAAAACTAGATACCTTTAAAAACGAATAACATTTCATTTCTAATATAATATTTAAAATAATTTTATCACATTAACTTTTATATTATATTAACTCTTTTAAAATCGAGAAAAATATATAAATATTTTTTATTTAATAAACGCTGATACACAAGGTACAATAAATTAAATTTTCTTTTACAATAAAAATTTTTCAAATTATTTCAATTTTCTTTTACAATACTATTAAACTATTATTAAAATTATTTTTTCTTTAAACAATACTAAAACTTTTTATTATATAATTATTTTTAATATTTTAAATATAAATAAATTAAATTAATAAATAAAATTTAATCAACTTATATTGATTTGCACAAAAATCTTTTCAATGTAAATGAAATGCTTTACTTAATAAGCTTTAAATTGTCATTCTAGATACACTTTCCAGTACATCTACTATGTTACGACTTATCTTACCTTAATAATAAGAGCGACGGACGATGTGTACATATTTTAGAGCTAAAATCAAATTATTTATCTTTATAATTTTACTACCAAATCCACCTTCAAAAACTTTTTCATAGTTTTATCTGTTTAAATAAATTTATTGTAACTCATTATTACTTAAATATAAGCTACACCTTGATCTGATATAAATTTTAATTAAAATTATTGAATATTAATATTCTTATAAAATATTCTGATAACGACGGTATATAAACTGATAACAAATTTAAGTAAGGTCCATCGTGGATTATCGATTACAAAACAAGTTCCTCTGGATAGACTAAAATACCGCCAAATTTTTTAAGTTTCAAGAAAATAACTATTACTACTTAAATATTTTTATTTACGTTTTAAATAATAGGGTATCTAATCCTAGTTTTTTATTAAAATTTTTAAGCTTCAATTATTTATTTTATAAAAAATTTAAATTTAAAATTTCACTTAATAAATTTAATTTTATTTAAAATTAATCAATTTAACTTTTACTAAAAAAATTCATTTGTATAATTAGTATAACCGCGATTGCTGGCACCAATTTAATCTATACTCTTTAATATTGCTATTTCTAAATTTCTTTAATTAATAAAATTAATTACTGCGGTTATTATAATTATAATAATTTTTAAAATTAATACAAATTCACACAAAAATTTACATATAAATCAAATTAATAACAAATTTTTAAGCCAAAATAAAACTTTATTAATTTAATTTTAAATAAATTAAAAATTAAATTATTTAAATTTTTTATTTTAAATAATTTATTGAAAATAAATTAATAATTTTAATATAAATACACAAAAATAAACTTTTTTAATTACTAAATCTGATAAAAATAAAAATAACCCCTAATAATATAATTTTCATTCGATATTTTACATGAATTACGATTATACCAATTATTTTTTTTATTAATACATTTATTATAAATAATAATAAAAAAAATTGTAATAAATTATTATAAAGTTAATAATAAAATTTAGTATAAAAATATAAATTTATAAAACTAAATAATTAGCAATTATTTAAATTACAAAATTAAATAATTTAATAAAATATAAAATAATAACAAATAAATAAATTAATTTTTAAATAATTTATTTTAAAAAAATTAGTTTAAGATTAATAATTAATTATGAATAATTAATTTAAATTAAAATAATTAAATCAATATTTCATCTAAAATAAGCTAATTTTTATTCTATTAAAAATTCACCTACATTTTTTTTTTTTTTTTGCAATTTATAAAAAATTAATAATAATGAAAATGTATTTATTTATTTTTTTTTAATTTTTTTAAAAATTTTTAGTATACTAAGTTTAGATTAATAGATAATATATATATATATAAATATTTAATAGATCATAATATAGATAACAATTTAAATAAAAAATTTCACAATTCAAAAATAATTACATAAATAGTAAAAAAAAATCTATATTTTAACATTTTATCTAATAATTCTTTTGATTTATACATTTATATATATATTTAATTAATTATTATTTATTTATAAATTTATATATAGTTGTATTTTTAATATATATATATATCTATATAGAGAAATTTAATTATTTATTTGTAATTATATATAATAAAAAAAAAAATACTAAAATGTATTATTTAATTTAAAATAATTTCATTATAAGAATACGCTTAATTTTATAAAAAAATTATATAAAAAAAAAAAAAAAAAAAATGTCAATAAAATACATGAAATTTTAATTGAATGAATTGCCTGATGAAAAGGATTACCTTGATAGGGTAAATTATGTAGTATTCTACATTCATTATTAAGTTTTATTGTTTTTTTTATAAAGACTTTATATTTAATAGAATTAAACTATTTCTAAAAGTATCAAAAACTTTTGTGCATCATACACCAAAATATAAAAAGATAAGCTAACTAAGCTACTGGGTTCATACCCCATTTATAAAGGTTTTAATCCTTTTCTTTTTAATTTTTAATAATTCTTCAAAAATTTTATTTATTACAATAATAATTATTGGAACATTAATTACAGTTACATCTAATTCTTGGCTAGGAGCTTGAATAGGTTTAGAAATTAATTTGTTGTCTTTTATTCCCCTAATAAGAGATAATAATAATTTTAAATCAACAGAAGCTTCTTTAAAATACTTTCTAGTCCAAGCTTTAGCTTCAACTGTTTTATTATTTTCTGTAATTTTATTAATATTAAAAAATAACATAAATAATGAAATTAATGAATCTTTTACATCGATAATTATATTATCAACTTTATTATTAAAAAGAGGAGCAGCTCCTTTTCATTTTTGATTCCCTAATTTAATGGAAGGTTTAACATGAATAAATGCTTTACTTTTAATAACATGACAAAAAATTGCCCCTTTAATATTAATTTCTTATTTAAATATTAAAAATTTATTATTAATTAGAATTATTCTTTCAGTTATTGTAGGAGCAATTGGAGGATTAAACCAAACTTCTTTACGTAAACTTATAGCTTTTTCCTCAATTAATCATTTAGGTTGAATGTTAAGAGCTTTAAGAATTAGAGAATCAATTTGATTAATTTATTTTTTATTTTATTCATTTTTATCTTTTATCTTAACATTTATATTTAATATTTTTAAAATTTTTCATTTAAATCAATTATTTTCATGATTTGTTCAAAGAAAAATTTTAAAATTTACTTTATTTATAAATTTTCTATCCTTAGGGGGTCTTCCTCCATTTTTAGGATTTTTACCAAAATGAATTGTAATTCAACAATTAACTTTATGTAATCAATATATTTTATTAGTAATTTTAATAATATCAACTTTAATTACTTTATTCTTTTATTTACGAATTTGTTATTCAGCTTTTATACTAAATTATTATGAAAATAATTGAATAATAAGTTCCCAATCTAACAATTTCAATTTAAATTTGTATTTAATTTTAACATTTATCTCAATTTTTGGTTTATTCTTAATTTCAATATTCTATTACATACTGTAAGGCTTTAAGTTAAATAAACTAATAGCCTTCAAAGCTGTAAATATGGGAATTCCTTTAAGCCTTAGTAAATTTTTACTCCTTCAAAATTGCAGTTTGATGTCATTGTTGACTATAAGACCTTTAATTGATTTGATTAAGAAGAATAATTCTTATAAATAAATTTACAATCTATCGCCTAAACTTCAGCCACTTAATCGCGACAATGATTATTTTCTACAAATCATAAAGATATTGGAACATTATATTTTATTTTCGGTGCTTGAGCTGGAATAGTTGGAACATCTCTTAGAATTTTAATTCGAGCTGAATTAGGACATCCTGGAGCTTTAATTGGAGATGATCAAATTTATAATGTAATTGTTACAGCCCATGCTTTTATTATAATTTTTTTTATAGTTATACCTATTATAATTGGTGGATTTGGAAATTGATTAGTTCCTTTAATACTAGGAGCTCCTGATATAGCTTTTCCTCGAATGAATAATATAAGATTTTGATTATTACCTCCAGCCTTATCCCTTTTATTAGTTAGAAGTATGGTAGAAAACGGAGCTGGAACAGGATGAACAGTTTACCCACCACTTTCATCAGGAATTGCACATGGAGGAGCATCTGTTGATTTAGCTATTTTCTCTTTACATTTAGCTGGAATTTCTTCAATTTTAGGTGCTGTAAATTTTATTACTACAGTAATTAATATACGATCTTCAGGAATTACTCTTGATCGAATACCTTTATTTGTATGATCAGTTGTTATTACAGCTTTATTATTACTTTTATCTTTACCGGTTTTAGCTGGAGCTATCACTATACTTTTGACAGATCGAAATTTAAATACATCATTTTTCGATCCTGCAGGAGGAGGAGATCCAATTTTATACCAACATTTATTTTGATTTTTTGGTCATCCAGAAGTGTATATTTTAATTTTACCAGGATTCGGAATAATTTCTCATATTATTAGTCAAGAATCTGGAAAAAAGGAAACTTTCGGTTCATTAGGAATAATTTATGCAATATTAGCTATTGGTTTATTAGGATTTATTGTATGAGCTCATCATATATTTACAGTAGGTATAGATGTTGATACACGAGCTTATTTTACTTCAGCAACTATAATTATTGCAGTACCAACAGGTATTAAAATTTTTAGTTGACTTGCTACTCTTCATGGAGCTCAACTTTCTTATTCACCAGCAATTTTATGAGCACTTGGATTTGTATTCTTATTTACAGTAGGAGGATTAACTGGAGTTGTTCTTGCAAATTCTTCAGTAGATATTATTTTACATGATACATATTATGTTGTAGCTCATTTCCATTATGTTTTATCAATAGGAGCTGTATTTGCAATTATAGCAGGATTTGTACATTGATACCCTTTATTTACAGGACTTACATTAAATAATAAATGATTAAAAAGTCAATTTATTATTATATTTATTGGTGTAAATTTAACATTTTTCCCTCAACATTTTTTAGGATTAGCTGGAATACCTCGACGTTATTCAGATTATCCAGATGCTTATACAACATGAAATGTTGTTTCAACTATTGGGTCTTCAATTTCACTTTTAGGAATTTTATTTTTCTTTTATATTATTTGAGAAAGTTTAGTATCTCAACGACAAGTAATTTATCCTATACAATTAAATTCTTCAATTGAATGATATCAAAATACTCCACCAGCTGAACATAGTTATTCTGAATTACCATTATTAACTAATTAATTTCTAATATGGCAGATTAGTGCAATGGATTTAAGCTCCATATATAAAGTATTTTACTTTTATTAGAATAATAATGTCAACATGAGCTAATTTAGGACTTCAAGATAGAGCTTCCCCTTTAATAGAACAATTAACTTTTTTTCACGATCATGCTTTATTAATTTTAGTAATGATTACAGTATTAGTAGGATATTTAATATTTATATTATTTTTTAATAACTATATTAATCGTTTTCTTTTACATGGACAATTAATTGAAATAATTTGAACAATTCTTCCTGCTATTATTTTATTATTTATTGCATTTCCTTCTCTTCGACTTTTATATCTTCTAGATGAAATTAACGAACCTTCAGTTACTTTAAAAAGAATTGGTCATCAATGATATTGAAGTTACGAATATTCTGATTTTAATGATATTGAATTTGACTCTTATATAATTCCAACAAATGAATTAGCAAATGACGGATTTCGTCTTTTAGACGTTGATAACCGAGTAGTTTTACCTATAAATTCACAAATTCGTATTCTTGTAACTGCTGCTGATGTAATTCATTCATGAACTGTACCAGCTTTAGGAGTTAAGGTTGATGGAACACCTGGACGATTAAACCAAACTAATTTTTTTATTAACCGACCTGGGTTATTCTACGGACAATGTTCAGAAATTTGTGGGGCTAACCACAGTTTTATACCTATTGTAATTGAAAGAGTACCTGTAAATTATTTTATTAAATGAATTTCTAATAATGTAAATTCTTCATTAGATGACTGAAAGCAAGTACTGGTCTCTTAAACCATTTTATAGTAAATTAGCACTTACTTCTAATGAAAAAAATTAGTTAAACTTATAACATTAGTATGTCAAACTAAAATTATTAAACTATTAATATTTTTTGATTCCACAAATAGCTCCAATTAGATGACTTTTATTATTTTTTATTTTTTCTATTACTTTTATTTTATTTTGTACTGTAAATTATTATGCTTATATACCTTCTTCACCTAAATCTAATGAATTAAAGAATATTAATTTAAATTCAATAAATTGAAAATGATAACAAACTTATTTTCTGTATTTGACCCTTCAGCAATTTTCGGATTATCTTTAAATTGATTAAGAACATTTTTAGGACTTTTATTAATTCCTTCTATTTATTGACTAATACCTTCACGTTATAATATTTTCTGAAATTCAATTCTTTTAACCCTTCATAAAGAATTTAAGACACTTTTAGGACCTTCAGGACATAATGGATCTACTTTTATTTTTATTTCATTATTTTCTTTAATTTTATTCAATAATTTTATAGGATTATTCCCTTATATTTTTACAAGAACAAGTCATTTAACATTAACATTAACACTTGCTTTACCTTTATGATTATCTTTTATAATTTATGGATGAATTAATCATACACAACATATATTTGCTCATTTAGTACCTCAAGGTACACCTGCAGTATTAATACCTTTTATAGTATGTATTGAAACTATTAGTAATATTATTCGACCAGGAACATTAGCAGTTCGTTTGACTGCTAATATAATTGCTGGACATCTATTATTAACATTACTTGGAAATACTGGACCATCTATATCTACTATATTGCTAACTTTTTTATTAGTTGGACAAATTGCCCTATTAGTACTTGAATCTGCTGTTGCTATAATTCAATCTTATGTATTTGCAGTTTTAAGAACACTATACTCTAGAGAAGTTAATTAATTATATATATATATATATATATATTAAATAAATAAAAACAAATGTCTACACATTCAAATCACCCCTTTCATTTAGTTGATTATAGCCCATGACCTTTAACAGGAGCAATCGGAGCTATAACAACTGTTTCAGGTATAATTAAATGATTTCACCAATATGATACTTCTTTATTTTTTTTAGGAAATGTAATTACAATTTTAACAGTTTATCAATGATGACGAGATGTATCTCGTGAAGGAACTTATCAAGGTTTACATACTTATGCAGTAACAATTGGATTACGATGAGGAATAATTTTATTTATTGTATCTGAAATTTTATTTTTCGTAAGTTTTTTTTGAGCATTCTTTCATAGAAGACTATCTCCAGCAATTGAATTAGGAGCTTCTTGACCTCCAGCTGGAATTATTTCTTTTAATCCATTTCAAATTCCTCTATTAAATACAGCAATCTTATTAGCTTCAGGTGTAACTGTTACATGAGCTCATCATAGTTTAATAGAAAATAATCATTCACAAACTACTCAAGGTTTATTTTTCACTGTTCTTTTAGGTGTTTATTTCACAATTCTTCAAGCTTATGAATATATTGAAGCACCATTTACAATTGCTGATTCAGTTTATGGATCAACTTTTTATATGGCTACAGGATTTCATGGGGTTCACGTTTTAATTGGAACAACATTTTTATTAATTTGTTTATTACGACATTTAAATAACCATTTTTCAAAAAATCATCATTTTGGATTTGAAGCAGCAGCTTGATATTGACATTTTGTTGATGTAGTTTGATTATTTTTATATGTGACAATTTACTGATGAGGAGGTTAATGTTTAATTATCTATATAGTATAAAAGTATATTTGACTTCCAATCATAAGGTCTATTAATAATAGTATAGATAATTTTTTCAATAATTTTTATTGCCTTAATTATTATAATAATTTCATTCATTGTTATAATCTTAGCTTCAATCCTTTCAAAAAAAACTTTAGTAGACCGAGAAAAAAGATCGCCATTTGAATGTGGATTTGACCCAAAATCATCTTCTCGATTACCATTTTCTTTACGATTTTTTTTAATTACTATTATTTTTTTAATTTTCGATGTTGAAATTGCTTTAATTTTACCTATAATTATCATTTTTAAATTTTCTAATCTAATAATTTGAACAACTACATCAATTATTTTTATTTTAATTTTATTAATTGGTTTATACCACGAATGAAATCAAGGTATACTTAATTGATCAAGTTAATAGGGTTGTAGTTAATTATAACATTTGATTTGCATTCAAAAAGTATTGTTTTTTCAATCTACCTTATATATATATATATATATATATAAGAATATGAAGCGATAAATTGCAATTAGTTTCGACCTAATCTTAGGTAAATTTACCCTTATTCTTTAATTGAAGCCAAAATAGAGGCCTATCACTGTTAATGATATAATTGAGTATTAACTCCAATTAAGGAAGTATGGTGTTCAAGTAAAAGCTGCTAACTTTTTTCTTTTAATGGTTAAATTCCATTTATACTTCTATTTATATAGTTTAAAATAAAACTTTACATTTTCATTGTAAAAATAAAATAATTATTTTTATAAATTACTAAATTTAATTCACTATATTCAAAGATTAAATAATCTCCATAACATCTTCAATGTCATACTCTAAATATAAGCTATTTGAAT
>CATIWZ010000035.1:0-177191 GCA_949708635.1 Hirtodrosophila cameraria | reverse complement strand
TCTCGGTTCCTGAGCGAGATAGAGCCTTGAAATTTGGACTATAAATACCTTTTCGAAATTCCTCAACTTTCTGTATCCCCGAATATAGTCTACGACTGTTCATTTACGTTTTATCGAATATCTCGGTTCCTGAGCGAGATAGAGCCTTGAAATTTGGACTATAAATACCTTCTCGAAATTCCTCAACTTTCTGTATCCCCGAAAATATTCTACGACTTTTAGATCGGCTGCAACATCAAAAAGAAAAGTGTAAATTTACGTTTTATCGAATATCTCGGTTCCTGAGCGAGATAGAGCCTTGAAATTTGGATTATAAATACCTTCTTGAAATTCCTCAACTTTCTGTATCCCCGAAAATATTCTACGACTTTTAGATCGGCTGCAACATCAAAAAGAAAAGTGTAAATTTACGTTTTATCGAATATCTCGGTTCCTGAGCGAGATAGAGCCTTGAAATTTGGACTATAAATACCTTTCTGTATCCCCGAATATAGTCTACGACTGTTCATTTACGTTTTATCGAATATCTCGGTTCCTGAGCGAGATAGAGCCTTGAAATTTGGACTATAAATACCTTTCTGTATCCCCGAATATAGTCTACGACTGTTCATTTACGTTTTATCGAATATCTCGGTTCCTGAGCGAGATAGAGCCTTGAAATTTGGACTATAAATACCTTCTCGAAATTCCTCAACTTTCTGTATCCCCGAAAATATTCTACGACTTTTAGATCGGCTGTAACATCAAAAGAAAAGTGTAAATTTACGTTTTATCGAATATCTCGGTTCCTGAGCGAGATAGAGCCTTGAAATTTGGACTATAAATACCTTTCTGTATCCCCGAATATAGTCTACGACTGTTCATTTACGTTTTATCGAATATCTCGGTTCCTGAGCGAGATAGAGCCTTGAAATTTGGACTATAAATACCTTTTCGAAATTCCTCAACTTTCTGTATCCCCGAATATAGTCTACGACTGTTCATTTACGTTTTATCGAATATCTCGGTTCCTGAGCGAGATAGAGCCTTGAAATTTGGACTATAAATACCTTCTCGAAATTCCTCAACTTTCTGTATCCCCGAAAATATTCTACGACTTTTAGATCGGCTGCAACATCAAAAAGAAAAGTGTAAATTTACGTTTTATCGAATATCTCGGTTCCTGAGCGAGATAGAGCCTTGAAATTTGGACTATAAATACCTTTCTGTATCCCCGAATATAGTCTACGACTGTTCATTTACGTTTTATCGAATATCTCGGTTCCTGAGCGAGATAGAGCCTTGAAATTTGGACTATAAATACCTTTTCGAAATTCCTCAACTTTCTGTATCCCCGAATATAGTCTACGACTGTTCATTTACGTTTTATCGAATATCTCGATTCCTGAGCGAGATAGAGCCTTGAAATTTGGACTATAAATACCTTCTCGAAATTCCTCAACTTTCTGTATCCCCGAAAATATTCTACGACTTTTAGATCGGCTGCAACATCAAAAAGAAAAGTGTAAATTTACGTTTTATCGAATATCTCGGTTCCTGAGCGAGATAGAGCCTTGAAATTTGGACTATAAATACCTTCTCGAAATTCCTCAACTTTCTGTATCCCCGAAAATATTCTACGACTTTTAGATCGGCTGCAACATCAAAAAGAAAAGTGTAAATTTACGTTTTATCGAATATCTCGGTTCCTGAGCGAGATAGAGCCTTGAAATTTGGATTATAAATACCTTCTTGAAATTCCTCAACTTTCTGTATCCCCGAAAATATTCTACGACTTTTAGATCGGCTGCAACATCAAAAAGAAAAGTGTAAATTTACGTTTTATCGAATATCTCGGTTCCTGAGCGAGATAGAGCCTTGAAATTTGGACTATAAATACCTTTCTGTATCCCCGAATATAGTCTACGACTGTTCATTTACGTTTTATCGAATATCTCGGTTCCTGAGCGAGATAGAGCCTTGAAATTTGGACTATAAATACCTTTCTGTATCCCCGAATATAGTCTACGACTGTTCATTTACGTTTTATCGAATATCTCGGTTCCTGAGCGAGATAGAGCCTTGAAATTTGGACTATAAATACCTTCTCGAAATTCCTCAACTTTCTGTATCCCCGAAAATATTCTACGACTTTTAGATCGGCTGCAACATCAAAAAGAAAAGTGTAAATTTACGTTTTATCGAATATCTCGGTTCCTGAGCGAGATAGAGCCTTGAAATTTGGACTATAAATACCTTTCTGTATCCCCGAATATAGTCTACGACTGTTCATTTACGTTTTATCGAATATCTCGGTTCCTGAGCGAGATAGAGCCTTGAAATTTGGACTATAAATACCTTTTCGAAATTCCTCAACTTTCTGTATCCCCGAATATAGTCTACGACTGTTCATTTACGTTTTATCGAATATCTCGGTTCCTGAGCGAGATAGAGCCTTGAAATTTGGACTATAAATACCTTCTCGAAATTCCTCAACTTTCTGTATCCCCGAAAATATTCTACGACTTTTAGATCGGCTGCAACATCAAAAAGAAAAGTGTAAATTTACGTTTTATCGAATATCTCGGTTCCTGAGCGAGATAGAGCCTTGAAATTTGGACTATAAATACCTTTCTGTATCCCCGAATATAGTCTACGACTGTTCATTTACGTTTTATCGAATATCTCGGTTCCTGAGCGAGATAGAGCCTTGAAATTTGGACTATAAATACCTTTTCGAAATTCCTCAACTTTCTGTATCCCCGAATATAGTCTACGACTGTTCATTTACGTTTTATCGAATATCTCGATTCCTGAGCGAGATAGAGCCTTGAAATTTGGACTATAAATACCTTCTCGAAATTCCTCAACTTTCTGTATCCCCGAAAATATTCTACGACTTTTAGATCGGCTGCAACATCAAAAAGAAAAGTGTAAATTTACGTTTTATCGAATATCTCGGTTCCTGAGCGAGATAGAGCCTTGAAATTTGGACTATAAATACCTTCTCGAAATTCCTCAACTTTCTGTATCCCCGAAAATATTCTACGACTTTTAGATCGGCTGCAACATCAAAAAGAAAAGTGTAAATTTACGTTTTATCGAATATCTCGGTTCCTGAGCGAGATAGAGCCTTGAAATTTGGACTATAAATACCTTCTCGAAATTCCTCAACTTTCTGTATCCCCGAAAATATTCTACGACTTTTAGATCGGCTGCAACATCAAAAAGAAAAGTGTAAATTTACGTTTTATCGAATATCTCGGTTCCTGAGCGAGATAGAGCCTTGAAATTTGGACTATAAATACCTTTCTGTATCCCCGAATATAGTCTACGACTGTTCATTTACGTTTTATCGAATATCTCGGTTCCTGAGCGAGATAGAGCCTTGAAATTTGGACTATAAATACCTTTTCGAAATTCCTCAACTTTCTGTATCCCCGAATATAGTCTACGACTGTTCATTTACGTTTTATCGAATATCTCGGTTCCTGAGCGAGATAGAGCCTTGAAATTTGGACTATAAATACCTTCTCGAAAGTCCTCAACTTTCTGTATCCCCGAAAATATTCTACGACTTTTAGATCGGCTGCAACATCAAAAAGAAAAGTGTAAATTTACGTTTTATCGAATATCTCGGTTCCTGAGCGAGATAGAGCCTTGAAATTTGGACTATAAATACCTTCTCGAAATTCCTCAACTTTCTGTATCCCCGAAAATATTCTACGACTTTTAGATCGGCTGCAACATCAAAAAGAAAAGTGTAAATTTACGTTTTATCGAATATCTCGGTTCCTGAGCGAGATAGAGCCTTGAAATTTGGACTATAAATACCTTTCTGTATCCCCGAATATAGTCTACGACTGTTCATTTACGTTTTATCGAATATCTCGGTTCCTGAGCGAGATAGAGCCTTGAAATTTGGACTATAAATACCTTTTCGAAATTCCTCAACTTTCTGTATCCCCGAATATAGTCTACGACTGTTCATTTACGTTTTATCGAATATCTCGGTTCCTGAGCGAGATAGAGCCTTGAAATTTGGACTATAAATACCTTCTCGAAATTCCTCAACTTTCTGTATCCCCGAAAATATTCTACGACTTTTAGATCGGCTGCAACATCAAAAAGAAAAGTGTAAATTTACGTTTTATCGAATATCTCGGTTCCTGAGCGAGATAGAGCCTTGAAATTTGGACTATAAATACCTTCTCGAAATTCCTCAACTTTCTGTATCCCCGAAAATATTCTACGACTTTTAGATCGGCTGCAACATCAAAAAGAAAAGTGTAAATTTACGTTTTATCGAATATCTCGGTTCCTGAGCGAGATAGAGCCTTGAAATTTGGACTATAAATACCTTCTCGAAATTCCTCAACTTTCTGTATCCCCGAAAATATTCTACGACTTTTAGATCGGCTGCAACATCAAAAAGAAAAGTGTAAATTTACGTTTTATCGAATATCTCGGTTCCTGAGCGAGATAGAGCCTTGAAATTTGGACTATAAATACCTTTCTGTATCCCCGAATATAGTCTACGACTGTTCATTTACGTTTTATCGAATATCTCGGTTCCTGAGCGAGATAGAGCCTTGAAATTTGGACTATAAATACCTTTTCGAAATTCCTCAACTTTCTGTATCCCCGAATATAGTCTACGACTGTTCATTTACGTTTTATCGAATATCTCGGTTCCTGAGCGAGATAGAGCCTTGAAATTTGGACTATAAATACCTTCTCGAAATTCCTCAACTTTCTGTATCCCCGAAAATATTCTACGACTTTTAGATCGGCTGCAACATCAAAAAGAAAAGTGTAAATTTACGTTTTATCGAATATCTCGGTTCCTGAGCGAGATAGAGCCTTGAAATTTGGACTATAAATACCTTCTCGAAATTCCTCAACTTTCTGTATCCCCGAAAATATTCTACGACTTTTAGATCGGCTGCAACATCAAAAAGAAAAGTGTAAATTTACGTTTTATCGAATATCTCGGTTCCTGAGCGAGATAGAGCCTTGAAATTTGGATTATAAATACCTTCTTGAAATTCCTCAACTTTCTGTATCCCCGAAAATATTCTACGACTTTTAGATCGGCTGCAACATCAAAAAGAAAAGTGTAAATTTACGTTTTATCGAATATCTCGGTTCCTGAGCGAGATAGAGCCTTGAAATTTGGACTATAAATACCTTTCTGTATCCCCGAATATAGTCTACGACTGTTCATTTACGTTTTATCGAATATCTCGGTTCCCGAGCGAGATAGAGCCTTGAAATTTGGACTATAAATACCTTTTCGAAATTCCTCAACTTTCTGTATCCCCGAATATAGTCTACGACTGTTCATTTACGTTTTATCGAATATCTCGGTTCCTGAGCGAGATAGAGCCTTGAAATTTGGACTATAAATACCTTCTCGAAATTCCTCAACTTTCTGTATCCCCGAAAATATTCTACGACTTTTAGATCGGCTGCAACATCAAAAAGAAAAGTGTAAATTTACGTTTTATCGAATATCTCGGTTCCTGAGCGAGATAGAGCCTTGAAATTTGGACTATAAATACCTTCTCGAAATTCCTCAACTTTCTGTATCCCCGAAAATATTCTACGACTTTTAGATCGGCTGCAACATCAAAAAGAAAAGTGTAAATTTACGTTTTATCGAATATCTCGGTTCCTGAGCGAGATAGAGCCTTGAAATTTGGATTATAAATACCTTCTTGAAATTCCTCAACTTTCTGTATCCCCGAAAATATTCTACGACTTTTAGATCGGCTGCAACATCAAAAAGAAAAGTGTAAATTTACGTTTTATCGAATATCTCGGTTCCTGAGCGAGATAGAGCCTTGAAATTTGGACTATAAATACCTTTCTGTATCCCCGAATATAGTCTACGACTGTTCATTTACGTTTTATCGAATATCTCGGTTCCTGAGCGAGATAGAGCCTTGAAATTTGGACTATAAATACCTTTCTGTATCCCCGAATATAGTCTACGACTGTTCATTTACGTTTTATCGAATATCTCGGTTCCTGAGCGAGATAGAGCCTTGAAATTTGGACTATAAATACCTTCTTGAAATTCCTCAACTTTCTGTATCCCCGAAAATATTCTACGACTTTTAGATCGGCTGCAACATCAAAAAGAAAAGTGTAAATTTACGTTTTATCGAATATCTCGGTTCCTGAGCGAGATAGAGCCTTGAAATTTGGACTATAAATACCTTTCTGTATCCCCGAATATAGTCTACGACTGTTCATTTACGTTTTATCGAATATCTCGGTTCCCGAGCGAGATAGAGCCTTGAAATTTGGACTATAAATACCTTTTCGAAATTCCTCAACTTTCTGTATCCCCGAATATAGTCTACGACTGTTCATTTACGTTTTATCGAATATCTCGGTTCCTGAGCGAGATAGAGCCTTGAAATTTGGACTATAAATACCTTCTCGAAATTCCTCAACTTTCTGTATCCCCGAAAATATTCTACGACTTTTAGATCGGCTGCAACATCAAAAAGAAAAGTGTAAATTTACGTTTTATCGAATATCTCGGTTCCTGAGCGAGATAGAGCCTTGAAATTTGGACTATAAATACCTTCTCGAAATTCCTCAACTTTCTGTATCCCCGAAAATATTCTACGACTTTTAGATCGGCTGCAACATCAAAAAGAAAAGTGTAAATTTACGTTTTATCGAATATCTCGGTTCCTGAGCGAGATAGAGCCTTGAAATTTGGATTATAAATACCTTCTTGAAATTCCTCAACTTTCTGTATCCCCGAAAATATTCTACGACTTTTAGATCGGCTGCAACATCAAAAAGAAAAGTGTAAATTTACGTTTTATCGAATATCTCGGTTCCTGAGCGAGATAGAGCCTTGAAATTTGGACTATAAATACCTTTCTGTATCCCCGAATATAGTCTACGACTGTTCATTTACGTTTTATCGAATATCTCGGTTCCTGAGCGAGATAGAGCCTTGAAATTTGGACTATAAATACCTTTCTGTATCCCCGAATATAGTCTACGACTGTTCATTTACGTTTTATCGAATATCTCGGTTCCTGAGCGAGATAGAGCCTTGAAATTTGGACTATAAATACCTTCTCGAAATTCCTCAACTTTCTGTATCCCCGAAAATATTCTACGACTTTTAGATCGGCTGCAACATCAAAAAGAAAAGTGTAAATTTACGTTTTATCGAATATCTCGGTTCCTGAGCGAGATAGAGCCTTGAAATTTGGACTATAAATACCTTCTCGAAATTCCTCAACTTTCTGTATCCCCGAAAATATTCTACGACTTTTAGATCGGCTGCAACATCAAAAAGAAAAGTGTAAATTTACGTTTTATCGAATATCTCGGTTCCTGAGCGAGATAGAGCCTTGAAATTTGGATTATAAATACCTTCTTGAAATTCCTCAACTTTCTGTATCCCCGAAAATATTCTACGACTTTTAGATCGGCTGCAACATCAAAAAGAAAAGTGTAAATTTACGTTTTATCGAATATCTCGGTTCCTGAGCGAGATAGAGCCTTGAAATTTGGACTATAAATACCTTTCTGTATCCCCGAATATAGTCTACGACTGTTCATTTACGTTTTATCGAATATCTCGGTTCCTGAGCGAGATAGAGCCTTGAAATTTGGACTATAAATACCTTTTCGAAATTCCTCAACTTTCTGTATCCCCGAATATAGTCTACGACTGTTCATTTACGTTTTATCGAATATCTCGGTTCCTGAGCGAGATAGAGCCTTGAAATTTGGACTATAAATACCTTCTCGAAATTCCTCAACTTTCTGTATCCCCGAAAATATTCTACGACTTTTAGATCGGCTGCAACATCAAAAAGAAAAGTGTAAATTTACGTTTTATCGAATATCTCGGTTCCTGAGCGAGATAGAGCCTTGAAATTTGGACTATAAATACCTTCTCGAAATTCCTCAACTTTCTGTATCCCCGAAAATATTCTACGACTTTTAGATCGGCTGCAACATCAAAAAGAAAAGTGTAAATTTACGTTTTATCGAATATCTCGGTTCCTGAGCGAGATAGAGCCTTGAAATTTGGATTATAAATACCTTCTTGAAATTCCTCAACTTTCTGTATCCCCGAAAATATTCTACGACTTTTAGATCGGCTGCAACATCAAAAAGAAAAGTGTAAATTTACGTTTTATCGAATATCTCGGTTCCTGAGCGAGATAGAGCCTTGAAATTTGGACTATAAATACCTTTCTGTATCCCCGAATATAGTCTACGACTGTTCATTTACGTTTTATCGAATATCTCGGTTCCTGAGCGAGATAGAGCCTTGAAATTTGGACTATAAATACCTTTCTGTATCCCCGAATATAGTCTACGACTGTTCATTTACGTTTTATCGAATATCTCGGTTCCTGAGCGAGATAGAGCCTTGAAATTTGGACTATAAATACCTTCTCGAAATTCCTCAACTTTCTGTATCCCCGAAAATATTCTACGACTTTTAGATCGGCTGCAACATCAAAAAGAAAAGTGTAAATTTACGTTTTATCGAATATCTCGGTTCCTGAGCGAGATAGAGCCTTGAAATTTGGACTATAAATACCTTCTCGAAATTCCTCAACTTTCTGTATCCCCGAAAATATTCTACGACTTTTAGATCGGCTGCAACATCAAAAAGAAAAGTGTAAATTTACGTTTTATCGAATATCTCGGTTCCTGAGCGAGATAGAGCCTTGAAATTTGGACTATAAATACCTTCTCGAAATTCCTCAACTTTCTGTATCCCCGAAAATATTCTACGACTTTTAGATCGGCTGCAACATCAAAAAGAAAAGTGTAAATTTACGTTTTATCGAATATCTCGGTTCCTGAGCGAGATAGAGCCTTGAAATTTGGACTATAAATACCTTTCTGTATCCCCGAATATAGTCTACGACTGTTCATTTACGTTTTATCGAATATCTCGGTTCCTGAGCGAGATAGAGCCTTGAAATTTGGACTATAAATACCTTTTCGAAATTCCTCAACTTTCTGTATCCCCGAATATAGTCTACGACTGTTCATTTACGTTTTATCGAATATCTCGGTTCCTGAGCGAGATAGAGCCTTGAAATTTGGACTATAAATACCTTCTCGAAATTCCTCAACTTTCTGTATCCCCGAAAATATTCTACGACTTTTAGATCGGCTGCAACATCAAAAAGAAAAGTGTAAATTTACGTTTTATCGAATATCTCGGTTCCTGAGCGAGATAGAGCCTTGAAATTTGGACTATAAATACCTTCTCGAAATTCCTCAACTTTCTGTATCCCCGAAAATATTCTACGACTTTTAGATCGGCTGCAACATCAAAAAGAAAAGTGTAAATTTACGTTTTATCGAATATCTCGGTTCCTGAGCGAGATAGAGCCTTGAAATTTGGATTATAAATACCTTCTTGAAATTCCTCAACTTTCTGTATCCCCGAAAATATTCTACGACTTTTAGATCGGCTGCAACATCAAAAAGAAAAGTGTAAATTTACGTTTTATCGAATATCTCGGTTCCTGAGCGAGATAGAGCCTTGAAATTTGGACTATAAATACCTTTCTGTATCCCCGAATATAGTCTACGACTGTTCATTTACGTTTTATCGAATATCTCGGTTCCTGAGCGAGATAGAGCCTTGAAATTTGGACTATAAATACCTTTTCGAAATTCCTCAACTTTCTGTATCCCCGAATATAGTCTACGACTGTTCATTTACGTTTTATCGAATATCTCGGTTCCTGAGCGAGATAGAGCCTTGAAATTTGGACTATAAATACCTTCTCGAAATTCCTCAACTTTCTGTATCCCCGAAAATATTCTACGACTTTTAGATCGGCTGCAACATCAAAAAGAAAAGTGTAAATTTACGTTTTATCGAATATCTCGGTTCCTGAGCGAGATAGAGCCTTGAAATTTGGACTATAAATACCTTCTCGAAATTCCTCAACTTTCTGTATCCCCGAAAATATTCTACGACTTTTAGATCGGCTGCAACATCAAAAAGAAAAGTGTAAATTTACGTTTTATCGAATATCTCGGTTCCTGAGCGAGATAGAGCCTTGAAATTTGGACTATAAATACCTTTCTGTATCCCCGAATATAGTCTACGACTGTTCATTTACGTTTTATCGAATATCTCGGTTCCTGAGCGAGATAGAGCCTTGAAATTTGGACTATAAATACCTTTTCGAAATTCCTCAACTTTCTGTATCCCCGAATATAGTCTACGACTGTTCATTTACGTTTTATCGAATATCTCGGTTCCTGAGCGAGATAGAGCCTTGAAATTTGGACTATAAATACCTTCTCGAAATTCCTCAACTTTCTGTATCCCCGAAAATATTCTACGACTTTTAGATCGGCTGCAACATCAAAAAGAAAAGTGTAAATTTACGTTTTATCGAATATCTCGGTTCCTGAGCGAGATAGAGCCTTGAAATTTGGACTATAAATACCTTCTCGAAATTCCTCAACTTTCTGTATCCCCGAAAATATTCTACGACTTTTAGATCGGCTGCAACATCAAAAAGAAAAGTGTAAATTTACGTTTTATCGAATATCTCGGTTCCTGAGCGAGATAGAGCCTTGAAATTTGGATTATAAATACCTTCTTGAAATTCCTCAACTTTCTGTATCCCCGAAAATATTCTACGACTTTTAGATCGGCTGCAACATCAAAAAGAAAAGTGTAAATTTACGTTTTATCGAATATCTCGGTTCCTGAGCGAGATAGAGCCTTGAAATTTGGACTATAAATACCTTTCTGTATCCCCGAATATAGTCTACGACTGTTCATTTACGTTTTATCGAATATCTCGGTTCCTGAGCGAGATAGAGCCTTGAAATTTGGACTATAAATACCTTTCTGTATCCCCGAATATAGTCTACGACTGTTCATTTACGTTTTATCGAATATCTCGGTTCCTGAGCGAGATAGAGCCTTGAAATTTGGACTATAAATACCTTCTCGAAATTCCTCAACTTTCTGTATCCCCGAAAATATCCTACGACTTTTAGATCGGCTGCAACATCAAAAAGAAAAGTGTAAATTTACGTTTTATCGAATATCTCGGTTCCTGAGCGAGATAGAGCCTTGAAATTTGGACTATAAATACCTTTCTGTATCCCCGAATATAGTCTACGACTGTTCATTTACGTTTTATCGAATATCTCGGTTCCTGAGCGAGATAGAGCCTTGAAATTTGGACTATAAATACCTTTTCGAAATTCCTCAACTTTCTGTATCCCCGAATATAGTCTACGACTGTTCATTTACGTTTTATCGAATATCTCGGTTCCTGAGCGAGATAGAGCCTTGAAATTTGGACTATAAATACCTTCTCGAAATTCCTCAACTTTCTGTATCCCCGAAAATATTCTACGACTTTTAGATCGGCTGCAACATCAAAAAGAAAAGTGTAAATTTACGTTTTATCGAATATCTCGGTTCCTGAGCGAGATAGAGCCTTGAAATTTGGACTATAAATACCTTCTCGAAATTCCTCAACTTTCTGTATCCCCGAAAATATTCTACGACTTTTAGATCGGCTGCAACATCAAAAAGAAAAGTGTAAATTTACGTTTTATCGAATATCTCGGTTCCTGAGCGAGATAGAGCCTTGAAATTTGGACTATAAATACCTTTCTGTATCCCCGAATATAGTCTACGACTGTTCATTTACGTTTTATCGAATATCTCGGTTCCTGAGCGAGATAGAGCCTTGAAATTTGGACTATAAATACCTTTTCGAAATTCCTCAACTTTCTGTATCCCCGAATATAGTCTACGACTGTTCATTTACGTTTTATCGAATATCTCGGTTCCTGAGCGAGATAGAGCCTTGAAATTTGGACTATAAATACCTTCTCGAAATTCCTCAACTTTCTGTATCCCCGAAAATATTCTACGACTTTTAGATCGGCTGCAACATCAAAAAGAAAAGTGTAAATTTACGTTTTATCGAATATCTCGGTTCCTGAGCGAGATAGAGCCTTGAAATTTGGACTATAAATACCTTCTCGAAATTCCTCAACTTTCTGTATCCCCGAAAATATTCTACGACTTTTAGATCGGCTGCAACATCAAAAAGAAAAGTGTAAATTTACGTTTTATCGAATATCTCGGTTCCTGAGCGAGATAGAGCCTTGAAATTTGGATTATAAATACCTTCTTGAAATTCCTCAACTTTCTGTATCCCCGAAAATATTCTACGACTTTTAGATCGGCTGCAACATCAAAAAGAAAAGTGTAAATTTACGTTTTATCGAATATCTCGGTTCCTGAGCGAGATAGAGCCTTGAAATTTGGACTATAAATACCTTTCTGTATCCCCGAATATAGTCTACGACTGTTCATTTACGTTTTATCGAATATCTCGGTTCCTGAGCGAGATAGAGCCTTGAAATTTGGACTATAAATACCTTTCTGTATCCCCGAATATAGTCTACGACTGTTCATTTACGTTTTATCGAATATCTCGGTTCCTGAGCGAGATAGAGCCTTGAAATTTGGACTATAAATACCTTCTCGAAATTCCTCAACTTTCTGTATCCCCGAAAATATCCTACGACTTTTAGATCGGCTGCAACATCAAAAAGAAAAGTGTAAATTTACGTTTTATCGAATATCTCGGTTCCTGAGCGAGATAGAGCCTTGAAATTTGGACTATAAATACCTTTCTGTATCCCCGAATATAGTCTACGACTGTTCATTTACGTTTTATCGAATATCTCGGTTCCTGAGCGAGATAGAGCCTTGAAATTTGGACTATAAATACCTTTTCGAAATTCCTCAACTTTCTGTATCCCCGAATATAGTCTACGACTGTTCATTTACGTTTTATCGAATATCTCGGTTCCTGAGCGAGATAGAGCCTTGAAATTTGGACTATAAATACCTTCTCGAAATTCCTCAACTTTCTGTATCCCCGAAAATATTCTACGACTTTTAGATCGGCTGCAACATCAAAAAGAAAAGTGTAAATTTACGTTTTATCGAATATCTCGGTTCCTGAGCGAGATAGAGCCTTGAAATTTGGACTATAAATACCTTCTCGAAATTCCTCAACTTTCTGTATCCCCGAAAATATTCTACGACTTTAAGATCGGCTGCAACATCAAAAAGAAAAGTGTAAATTTACGTTTTATCGAATATCTCGGTTCCTGAGCGAGATAGAGCCTTGAAATTTGGACTATAAATACCTTTTCGAAATTCCTCAACTTTCTGTATCCCCGAATATAGTCTACGACTGTTCATTTACGTTTTATCGAATATCTCGGTTCCTGAGCGAGATAGAGCCTTGAAATTTGGACTATAAATACCTTCTCGAAATTCCTCAACTTTCTGTATCCCCGAAAATATTCTACGACTTTTAGATCGGCTGCAACATCAAAAAGAAAAGTGTAAATTTACGTTTTATCGAATATCTCGGTTCCTGAGCGAGATAGAGCCTTGAAATTTGGACTATAAATACCTTCTCGAAATTCCTCAACTTTCTGTATCCCCGAAAATATTCTACGACTTTAAGATCGGCTGCAACATCAAAAAGAAAAGTGTAAATTTACGTTTTATCGAATATCTCGGTTCCTGAGCGAGATAGAGCCTTGAAATTTGGATTATAAATACCTTCTTGAAATTCCTCAACTTTCTGTATCCCCGAAAATATTCTACGACTTTTAGATCAGCTGCAACATCAAAAAGAAAAGTGTAAATTTACGTTTTATCGAATATCTCGGTTCCTGAGCGAGATAGAGCCTTGAAATTTGGACTATAAATACCTTTCTGTATCCCCGAATATAGTCTACGACTGTTCATTTACGTTTTATCGAATATCTCGGTTCCTGAGCGAGATAGAGCCTTGAAATTTGGACTATAAATACCTTTTCGAAATTCCTCAACTTTCTGTATCCCCGAATATAGTCTACGACTGTTCATTTACGTTTTATCGAATATCTCGGTTCCTGAGCGAGATAGAGCCTTGAAATTTGGACTATAAATACCTTCTCGAAATTCCTCAACTTTCTGTATCCCCGAAAATATTCTACGACTTTTAGATCGGCTGCAACATCAAAAAGAAAAGTGTAAATTTACGTTTTATCGAATATCTCGGTTCCTGAGCGAGATAGAGCCTTGAAATTTGGATTATAAATACCTTCTTGAAATTCCTCAACTTTCTGTATCCCCGAAAATATTCTACGACTTTTAGATCGGCTGCAACATCAAAAAGAAAAGTGTAAATTTACGTTTTATCGAATATCTCGGTTCCTGAGCGAGATAGAGCCTTGAAATTTGGACTATAAATACCTTTCTGTATCCCCGAATATAGTCTACGACTGTTCATTTACGTTTTATCGAATATCTCGGTTCCTGAGCGAGATAGAGCCTTGAAATTTGGACTATAACTACCTTTTCGAAATTCCTCAACTTTCTGTATCCCCGAATATAGTCTACGACTGTTCATTTACGTTTTATCGAATATCTCGGTTCCTGAGCGAGATAGAGCCTTGAAATTTGGACTATAAATACCTTCTCGAAATTCCTCAACTTTCTGTATCCCCGAAAATATTCTACGACTTTTAGATCGGCTGCAACATCAAAAAGAAAAGTGTAAATTTACGTTTTATCGAATATCTCGGTTCCTGAGCGAGATAGAGCCTTGAAATTTGGATTATAAATACCTTCTCGAAATTCCTCAACTTTCTGTATCCCCGAAAATATTCTACGACTTTTAGATCGGCTGCAACATCAAAAAGAAAAGTGTAAATTTACGTTTTATCGAATATCTCGGTTCCTGAGCGAGATAGAGCCTTGAAATTTGGACTATAAATACCTTCTCGAAATTCCTCAACTTTCTGTATCCCCGAAAATATTCTACGACTTTTAGATCGGCTGCAACATCAAAAAGAAAAGTGTAAATTTACGTTTTATCGAATATCTCGGTTCCTGAGCGAGATAGAGCCTTGAAATTTGGACTATAAATACCTTTCTGTATCCCCGAATATAGTCTACGACTGTTCATTTACGTTTTATCGAATATCTCGGTTCCTGAGCGAGATAGAGCCTTGAAATTTGGACTATAAATACCTTCTCGAAATTCCTCAACTTTCTGTATCCCCGAAAATATTCTACGACTTTTAGATCGGCTGCAACATCAAAAAGAAAAGTGTAAATTTACGTTTTATCGAATATCTCGGTTCCTGAGCGAGATAGAGCCTTGAAATTTGGACTATAAATACCTTTCTGTATCCCCGAATATAGTCTACGACTGTTCATTTACGTTTTATCGAATATCTCGGTTCCTGAGCGAGATAGAGCCTTGAAATTTGGACTATAAATACCTTTTCGAAATTCCTCAACTTTCTGTATCCCCGAATATAGTCTACGACTGTTCATTTACGTTTTATCGAATATCTCGGTTCCTGAGCGAGATAGAGCCTTGAAATTTGGACTATAAATACCTTTTCGAAATTCCTCAACTTTCTGTATCCCCGAATATAGTCTACGACTGTTCATTTACGTTTTATCGAATATCTCGGTTCCTGAGCGAGATAGAGCCTTGAAATTTGGACTATAAATACCTTCTCGAAATTCCTCAACTTTCTGTATCCCCGAATATAGTCTACGACTGTTCATTTACGTTTTATCGAATATCTCGGTTCCTGAGCGAGATAGAGCCTTGAAATTTGGACTATAAATACCTTCTCGAAATTCCTCAACTTTCTGTATCCCCGAAAATATTCTACGACTTTTAGATCGGCTGCAACATCAAAAAGAAAAGTGTAAATTTACGTTTTATCGAATATCTCGGTTCCTGAGCGAGATAGAGCCTTGAAATTTGGACTATAAATACCTTCTCGAAATTCCTCAACTTTCTGTATCCCCGAAAATATTCTACGACTTTTAGATCGGCTGCAACATCAAAAAGAAAAGTGTAAATTTACGTTTTATCGAATATCTCGGTTCCTGAGCGAGATAGAGCCTTGAAATTTGGACTATAAATACCTTTCTGTATCCCCGAATATAGTCTACGACTGTTCATTTACGTTTTATCGAATATCTCGGTTCCTGAGCGAGATAGAGCCTTGAAATTTGGACTATAAATACCTTCTCGAAATTCCTCAACTTTCTGTATCCCCGAAAATATTCTACGACTTTTAGATCGGCTGCAACATCAAAAAGAAAAGTGTAAATTTACGTTTTATCGAATATCTCGGTTCCTGAGCGAGATAGAGCCTTGAAATTTGGACTATAAATACCTTTCTGTATCCCCGAATATAGTCTACGACTGTTCATTTACGTTTTATCGAATATCTCGGTTCCTGAGCGAGATAGAGCCTTGAAATTTGGACTATAAATACCTTTTCGAAATTCCTCAACTTTCTGTATCCCCGAATATAGTCTACGACTGTTCATTTACGTTTTATCGAATATCTCGGTTCCTGAGCGAGATAGAGCCTTGAAATTTGGACTATAAATACCTTTTCGAAATTCCTCAACTTTCTGTATCCCCGAATATAGTCTACGACTGTTCATTTACGTTTTATCGAATATCTCGGTTCCTGAGCGAGATAGAGCCTTGAAATTTGGACTATAAATACCTTCTCGAAATTCCTCAACTTTCTGTATCCCCGAATATAGTCTACGACTGTTCATTTACGTTTTATCGAATATCTCGGTTCCTGAGCGAGATAGAGCCTTGAAATTTGGACTATAAATACCTTCTCGAAATTCCTCAACTTTCTGTATCCCCGAAAATATTCTACGACTTTTAGATCGGCTGCAACATCAAAAAGAAAAGTGTAAATTTACGTTTTATCGAATATCTCGGTTCCTGAGCGAGATAGAGCCTTGAAATTTGGACTATAAATACCTTCTCGAAATTCCTCAACTTTCTGTATCCCCGAAAATATTCTACGACTTTTAGATCGGCTGCAACATCAAAAAGAAAAGTGTAAATTTACGTTTTATCGAATATCTCGGTTCCTGAGCGAGATAGAGCCTTGAAATTTGGACTATAAATACCTTTCTGTATCCCCGAATATAGTCTACGACTGTTCATTTACGTTTTATCGAATATCTCGGTTCCTGAGCGAGATAGAGCCTTGAAATTTGGACTATAAATACCTTCTCGAAATTCCTCAACTTTCTGTATCCCCGAAAATATTCTACGACTTTTAGATCGGCTGCAACATCAAAAAGAAAAGTGTAAATTTACGTTTTATCGAATATCTCGGTTCCTGAGCGAGATAGAGCCTTGAAATTTGGACTATAAATACCTTTCTGTATCCCCGAATATAGTCTACGACTGTTCATTTACGTTTTATCGAATATCTCGGTTCCTGAGCGAGATAGAGCCTTGAAATTTGGACTATAAATACCTTTTCGAAATTCCTCAACTTTCTGTATCCCCGAATATAGTCTACGACTGTTCATTTACGTTTTATCGAATATCTCGGTTCCTGAGCGAGATAGAGCCTTGAAATTTGGACTATAAATACCTTTTCGAAATTCCTCAACTTTCTGTATCCCCGAATATAGTCTACGACTGTTCATTTACGTTTTATCGAATATCTCGGTTCCTGAGCGAGATAGAGCCTTGAAATTTGGACTATAAATACCTTCTCGAAATTCCTCAACTTTCTGTATCCCCGAATATAGTCTACGACTGTTCATTTACGTTTTATCGAATATCTCGGTTCCTGAGCGAGATAGAGCCTTGAAATTTGGACTATAAATACCTTCTCGAAATTCCTCAACTTTCTGTATCCCCGAAAATATTCTACGACTTTTAGATCGGCTGCAACATCAAAAAGAAAAGTGTAAATTTACGTTTTATCGAATATCTCGGTTCCTGAGCGAGATAGAGCCTTGAAATTTGGACTATAAATACCTTCTCGAAATTCCTCAACTTTCTGTATCCCCGAAAATATTCTACGACTTTTAGATCGGCTGCAACATCAAAAAGAAAAGTGTAAATTTACGTTTTATCGAATATCTCGGTTCCTGAGCGAGATAGAGCCTTGAAATTTGGACTATAAATACCTTTCTGTATCCCCGAATATAGTCTACGACTGTTCATTTACGTTTTATCGAATATCTCGGTTCCTGAGCGAGATAGAGCCTTGAAATTTGGACTATAAATACCTTCTCCAAATTCCTCAACTTTCTGTATCCCCGAAAATATTCTACGACTTTTAGATCGGCTGCAACATCAAAAAGAAAAGTGTAAATTTACGTTTTATCGAATATCTCGGTTCCTGAGCGAGATAGAGCCTTGAAATTTGGACTATAAATACCTTTCTGTATCCCCGAATATAGTCTACGACTGTTCATTTACGTTTTATCGAATATCTCGGTTCCTGAGCGAGATAGAGCCTTGAAATTTGGACTATAAATACCTTTTCGAAATTCCTCAACTTTCTGTATCCCCGAATATAGTCTACGACTGTTCATTTACGTTTTATCGAATATCTCGGTTCCTGAGCGAGATAGAGCCTTGAAATTTGGACTATAAATACCTTTTCGAAATTCCTCAACTTTCTGTATCCCCGAATATAGTCTACGACTGTTCATTTACGTTTTATCGAATATCTCGGTTCCTGAGCGAGATAGAGCCTTGAAATTTGGACTATAAATACCTTTTCGAAATTCCTCAACTTTCTGTATCCCCGAATATAGTCTACGACTGTTCATTTACGTTTTATCGAATATCTCGGTTCCTGAGCGAGATAGAGCCTTGAAATTTGGACTATAAATACCTTCTCGAAATTCCTCAACTTTCTGTATCCCCGAATATAGTCTACGACTGTTCATTTACGTTTTATCGAATATCTCGGTTCCTGAGCGAGATAGAGCCTTGAAATTTGGACTATAAATACCTTCTCGAAATTCCTCAACTTTCTGTATCCCCGAAAATATTCTACGACTTTTAGATCGGCTGCAACATCAAAAAGAAAAGTGTAAATTTACGTTTTATCGAATATCTCGGTTCCTGAGCGAGATAGAGCCTTGAAATTTGGACTATAAATACCTTCTCGAAATTCCTCAACTTTCTGTATCCCCGAAAATATTCTACGACTTTTAGATCGGCTGCAACATCAAAAAGAAAAGTGTAAATTTACGTTTTATCGAATATCTCGGTTCCTGAGCGAGATAGAGCCTTGAAATTTGGACTATAAATACCTTTCTGTATCCCCGAATATAGTCTACGACTGTTCATTTACGTTTTATCGAATATCTCGGTTCCTGAGCGAGATAGAGCCTTGAAATTTGGACTATAAATACCTTCTCGAAATTCCTCAACTTTCTGTATCCCCGAAAATATTCTACGACTTTTAGATCGGCTGCAACATCAAAAAGAAAAGTGTAAATTTACGTTTTATCGAATATCTCGGTTCCTGAGCGAGATAGAGCCTTGAAATTTGGACTATAAATACCTTTCTGTATCCCCGAATATAGTCTACGACTGTTCATTTACGTTTTATCGAATATCTCGGTTCCTGAGCGAGATAGAGCCTTGAAATTTGGACTATAAATACCTTTTCGAAATTCCTCAACTTTCTGTATCCCCGAATATAGTCTACGACTGTTCATTTACGTTTTATCGAATATCTCGGTTCCTGAGCGAGATAGAGCCTTGAAATTTGGACTATAAATACCTTCTCGAAATTCCTCAACTTTCTGTATCCCCGAAAATATTCTACGACTTTTAGATCGGCTGCAACATCAAAAAGAAAAGTGTAAATTTACGTTTTATCGAATATCTCGGTTCCTGAGCGAGATAGAGCCTTGAAATTTGGACTATAAATACCTTTCTGTATCCCCGAATATAGTCTACGACTGTTCATTTACGTTTTATCGAATATCTCGGTTCCTGAGCGAGATAGAGCCTTGAAATTTGGACTATAAATACCTTCTCGAAATTCCTCAACTTTCTGTATCCCCGAATATAGTCTACGACTGTTCATTTACGTTTTATCGAATATCTCGGTTCCTGAGCGAGATAGAGCCTTGAAATTTGGACTATAAATACCTTCTCGAAATTCCTCAACTTTCTGTATATCGAATATCTCGGTTCCTGAGCGAGATAGAGCCTTGAAATTTGGACTATAAATACCTTCTCGAAATTCCTCAACTTTCTGTATCCCCGAAAATATGAGCGAGATAGAGCCTTGAAATTTGGATTATAAATACCTTCTTGAAATTCCTCAACTTTCTGTATCCCCGAAAATATTCTACGACTTTTAGATCGGCTGCAACATCAAAAAGAAAAGTGTAAATTTACGTTTTATCGAATATCTCGGTTCCTGAGCGAGATAGAGCCTTGAAATTTGGACTATAAATACCTTTCTGTATCCCCGAATATAGTCTACGACTGTTCATTTACGTTTTATCGAATATCTCGGTTCCTGAGCGAGATAGAGCCTTGAAATTTGGACTATAAATACCTTTCTGTATCCCCGAATATAGTCTACGACTGTTCATTTACGTTTTATCGAATATCTCGGTTCCTGAGCGAGATAGAGCCTTGAAATTTGGACTATAAATACCTTCTCGAAATTCCTCAACTTTCTGTATCCCCGAAAATATTCTACGACTTTTAGATCGGCTGCAACATCAAAAAGAAAAGTGTAAATTTACGTTTTATCGAATATCTCGGTTCCTGAGCGAGATAGAGCCTTGAAATTTGGACTATAAATACCTTTCTGTATCCCCGAATATAGTCTACGACTGTTCATTTACGTTTTATCGAATATCTCGGTTCCTGAGCGAGATAGAGCCTTGAAATTTGGACTATAAATACCTTTTCGAAATTCCTCAACTTTCTGTATCCCCGAATATAGTCTACGACTGTTCATTTACGTTTTATCGAATATCTCGGTTCCTGAGCGAGATAGAGCCTTGAAATTTGGACTATAAATACCTTCTCGAAATTCTGTATCCCCGAAAATATTCTACGACTTTTAGATCGGCTGCAACATCAAAAAGAAAAGTGTAAATTTACGTTTTATCGAATATCTCGGTTCCTGAGCGAGATAGAGCCTTGAAATTTGGACTATAAATACCTTCTCGAAATTCCTCAACTTTCTGTATCCCCGAAAATATTCTACGACTTTTAGATCGGCTGCAACATCAAAAAGAAAAGTGTAAATTTACGTTTTATCGAATATCTCGGTTCCTGAGCGAGATAGAGCCTTGAAATTTGGACTATAAATACCTTTTCGAAATTCCTCAACTTTCTGTATCCCCGAATATAGTCTACGACTGTTCATTTACGTTTTATCGAATATCTCGGTTCCTGAGCGAGATAGAGCCTTGAAATTTGGACTATAAATACCTTCTCGAAATTCTGTATCCCCGAAAATATTGTACGACTTTTAGATCGGCTGCAACATCAAAAAGAAAAGTGTAAATTTACGTTTTATCGAATATCTCGGTTCCTGAGCGAGATAGAGCCTTGAAATTTGGACTATAAATACCTTCTCGAAATTCCTCAACTTTCTGTATCCCCGAAAATATTCTACGACTTTTAGATCGGCTGCAACATCAAAAAGAAAAGTGTAAATTTACGTTTTATCGAATATCTCGGTTCCTGAGCGAGATAGAGCCTTGAAATTTGGACTATAAATACCTTTCTGTATCCCCGAATATAGTCTACGACTGTTCATTTACGTTTTATCGAATATCTCGGTTCCTGAGCGAGATAGAGCCTTGAAATTTGGACTATAAATACCTTCTCGAAATTCCTCAACTTTCTGTATCCCCGAAAATATTCTACGACTTTTAGATCGGCTGCAACATCAAAAAGAAAAGTGTAAATTTACGTTTTATCGAATATCTCGGTTCCTGAGCGAGATAGAGCCTTGAAATTTGGACTATAAATACCTTTCTGTATCCCCGAATATAGTCTACGACTGTTCATTTACGTTTTATCGAATATCTCGGTTCCTGAGCGAGATAGAGCCTTGAAATTTGGACTATAAATACCTTTTCGAAATTCCTCAACTTTCTGTATCCCCGAATATAGTCTACGACTGTTCATTTACGTTTTATCGAATATCTCGGTTCCTGAGCGAGATAGAGCCTTGAAATTTGGACTATAAATACCTTCTCGAAATTCCTCAACTTTCTGTATCCCCGAAAATATTCTACGACTTTTAGATCGGCTGCAACATCAAAAAGAAAAGTGTAAATTTACGTTTTATCGAATATCTCGGTTCCTGAGCGAGATAGAGCCTTGAAATTTGGACTATAAATACCTTCTCGAAATTCCTCAACTTTCTGTATCCCCGAAAATATTCTACGACTTTTAGATCGGCTGCAACATCAAAAAGAAAAGTGTAAATTTACGTTTTATCGAATATCTCGGTTCCTGAGCGAGATAGAGCCTTGAAATTTGGACTATAAATACCTTCTCGAAATTCTGTATCCCCGAAAATATTCTACGACTTTTAGATCGGCTGCAACATCAAAAAGAAAAGTGTAAATTTACGTTTTATCGAATATCTCGGTTCCTGAGCGAGATAGAGCCTTGAAATTTGGACTATAAATACCTTTCTGTATCCCCGAATATAGTCTACGACTGTTCATTTACGTTTTATCGAATATCTCGGTTCCTGAGCGAGATAGAGCCTTGAAATTTGGACTATAAATACCTTTTCGAAATTCCTCAACTTTCTGTATCCCCGAATATAGTCTACGACTGTTCATTTACGTTTTATCGAATATCTCGGTTCCTGAGCGAGATAGAGCCTTGAAATTTGGACTATAAATACCTTCTCGAAATTCCTCAACTTTCTGTATCCCCGAAAATATTCTACGACTTTTAGATCGGCTGCAACATCAAAAAGAAAAGTGTAAATTTACGTTTTATCGAATATCTCGGTTCCTGAGCGAGATAGAGCCTTGAATTTTGGACTATAAATACCTTCTCGAAATTCCTCAACTTTCTGTATCCCCGAAAATATTCTACGACTTTTAGATCGGCTGCAACATCAAAAAGAAAAGTGTAAATTTACGTTTTATCGAATATCTCGGTTCCTGAGCGAGATAGAGCCTTGAAATTTTGACTATAAATACCTTCTCGAAATTCCTCAACTTTCTGTATCCCCGAAAATATTCTACGACTTTTAGATCGGCTGCAACATCAAAAAGAAAAGTGTAAATTTACGTTTTATCGAATATCTCGGTTCCTGAGCGAGATAGAGCCTTGAAATTTGGATTATAAATACCTTCTTGAAATTCCTCAACTTTCTGTATCCCCGAAAATATTCTACGACTTTTAGATCGGCTGCAACATCAAAAAGAAAAGTGTAAATTTACGTTTTATCGAATATCTCGGTTCCTGAGCGAGATAGAGCCTTGAAATTTGGACTATAAATACCTTTCTGTATCCCCGAATATAGTCTACGACTGTTCATTTACGTTTTATCGAATATCTCGGTTCCTGAGCGAGATAGAGCCTTGAAATTTGGACTATAAATACCTTTCTGTATCCCCGAATATAGTCTACGACTGTTCATTTACGTTTTATCGAATATCTCGGTTCCTGAGCGAGATAGAGCCTTGAAATTTGGACTATAAATACCTTCTCGAAATTCCTCAACTTTCTGTATCCCCGAAAATAGTCTACGACTTTTAGATCGGCTGCAACAACAAAAAGAAAAGTGTAAATTTACGTTTTATCGAATATCTCGGTTCCTGAGCGAGATAGAGCCTTGAAATTTTGACTATAAATACCTTCTCGAAATTCCTCAACTTTCTGTATCCCCGAAAATATTCTACGACTTTTAGATCGGCTGCAACATCAAAAAGAAAAGTGTAAATTTACGTTTTATCGAATATCTCGGTTCCTGAGCGAGATAGAGCCTTGAAATTTGGATTATAAATACCTTCTTGAAATTCCTCAACTTTCTGTATCCCCGAAAATATTCTACGACTTTTAGATCGGCTGCAACATCAAAAAGAAAAGTGTAAATTTACGTTTTATCGAATATCTCGGTTCCTGAGCGAGATAGAGCCTTGAAATTTGGACTATAAATACCTTTTCGAAATTCCTCAACTTTCTGTATCCCCGAATATAGTCTACGACTGTTCATTTACGTTTTATCGAATATCTCGGTTCCTGAGCGAGATAGAGCCTTGAAATTTGGACTATAAATACCTTCTCGAAATTCCTCAACTTTCTGTATCCCCGAAAATATTCTACGACTTTTAGATCGGCTGCAACATCAAAAAGAAAAGTGTAAATTTACGTTTTATCGAATATCTCGGTTCCTGAGCGAGATAGAGCCTTGAAATTTGGACTATAAATACCTTCTCGAAATTCCTCAACTTTCTGTATCCCCGAAAATATTCTACGACTTTTAGATCGGCTGCAACATCAAAAAGAAAAGTGTAAATTTACGTTTTATCGAATATCTCGGTTCCTGAGCGAGATAGAGCCTTGAAATTTGGACTATAAATACCTTTCTGTATCCCCGAATATAGTCTACGACTGTTCATTTACGTTTTATCGAATATCTCGGTTCCTGAGCGAGATAGAGCCTTGAAATTTGGACTATAAATACCTTTTCGAAATTCCTCAACTTTCTGTATCCCCGAAAATATTCTACGACTTTTAGATCGGCTGCAACATCAAAAAGAAAAGTGTAAATTTACGTTTTATCGAATATCTCGGTTCCTGAGCGAGATAGAGCCTTGAAATTTGGACTATAAATACCTTTCTGTATCCCCGAATATAGTCTACGACTGTTCATTTACGTTTTATCGAATATCTCGGTTCCTGAGCGAGATAGAGCCTTGAAATTTGGACTATAAATACCTTTTCGAAATTCCTCAACTTTCTGTATCCCCGAATATAGTCTACGACTGTTCATTTACGTTTTATCGAATATCTCGGTTCCTGAGCGAGATAGAGCCTTGAAATTTGGACTATAAATACCTTCTCGAAATTCCTCAACTTTCTGTATCCCCGAAAATATTCTACGACTTTTAGATCGGCTGCAACATCAAAAAGAAAAGTGTAAATTTACGTTTTATCGAATATCTCGGTTCCTGAGCGAGATAGAGCCTTGAAATTTTGACTATAAATACCTTCTCGAAATTCCTCAACTTTCTGTATCCCCGAAAATATTCTACGACTTTTAGATCGGCTGCAACATCAAAAAGAAAAGTGTAAATTTACGTTTTATCGAATATCTCGGTTCCTGAGCGAGATAGAGCCTTGAAATTTGGATTATAAATACCTTCTTGAAATTCCTCAACTTTCTGTATCCCCGAAAATATTCTACGACTTTTAGATCGGCTGCAACATCAAAAAGAAAAGTGTAAATTTACGTTTTATCGAATATCTCGGTTCCTGAGCGAGATAGAGCCTTGAAATTTGGACTATAAATACCTTTTCGAAATTCCTCAACTTTCTGTATCCCCGAATATAGTCTACGACTGTTCATTTACGTTTTATCGAATATCTCGGTTCCTGAGCGAGATAGAGCCTTGAAATTTGGACTATAAATACCTTCTCGAAATTCCTCAACTTTCTGTATCCCCGAAAATATTCTACGACTTTTAGATCGGCTGCAACATCAAAAAGAAAAGTGTAAATTTACGTTTTATCGAATATCTCGGTTCCTGAGCGAGATAGAGCCTTGAAATTTGGACTATAAATACCTTCTCGAAATTCCTCAACTTTCTGTATCCCCGAAAATATTCTACGACTTTTAGATCGGCTGCAACATCAAAAAGAAAAGTGTAAATTTACGTTTTATCGAATATCTCGGTTCCTGAGCGAGATAGAGCCTTGAAATTTGGATAATAAATACCTTCTTGAAATTCCTCAACTTTCTGTATCCCCGAAAATATTCTACGACTTTTAGATCGGCTGCAACATCAAAAAGAAAAGTGTAAATTTACGTTTTATCGAATATCTCGGTTCCTGAGCGAGATAGAGCCTTGAAATTTGGACTATAAATACCTTTCTGTATCCCCGAATATAGTCTACGACTGTTCATTTACGTTTTATCGAATATCTCGGTTCCTGAGCGAGATAGAGCCTTGAAATTTGGACTATAAATACCTTTCTGTATCCCCGAATATAGTCTACGACTGTTCATTTACGTTTTATCGAATATCTCGGTTCCTGAGCGAGATAGAGCCTTGAAATTTAGATTATAAATACCTTCTCGAAATTCCTCAACTTTCTGTATCCCCGAAAATATTCTACGACTTTTAGATCGGCTGCAACAACAAAAAGAAAAGTGTAAATTTACGTTTTATCGAATATCTCGGTTCCTGAGCGAGATAGAGCCTTGAAATTTGGACTATAAATACCTTTCTGTATCCCCGAATATAGTCTACGACTGTTCATTTACGTTTTATCGAATATCTCGGTTCCTGAGCGAGATAGAGCCTTGAAATTTGGACTATAAATACCTTTTCGAAATTCCTCAACTTTCTGTATCCCCGAATATAGTCTACGACTGTTCATTTACGTTTTATCGAATATCTCGGTTCCTGAGCGAGATAGAGCCTTGAAATTTGGACTATAAATACCTTCTCGAAATTCCTCAACTTTCTGTATCCCCGAAAATATTCTACGACTTTTAGATCGGCTGCAACATCAAAAAGAAAAGTGTAAATTTACGTTTTATCGAATATCTCGGTTCCTGAGCGAGATAGAGCCTTGAAATTTGGACTATAAATACCTTTCTGTATCCCCGAATATAGTCTACGACTGTTCATTTACGTTTTATCGAATATCTCGGTTCCTGAGCGAGATAGAGCCTTGAAATTTGGACTATAAATACCTTCTCGAAATTCCTCAACTTTCTGTATCCCCGAAAATAGTCTACGACTTTTAGATCGGCTGCAACAACAAAAAGAAAAGTGTAAATTTACGTTTTATCGAATATCTCGGTTCCTGAGCGAGATAGAGCCTTGAAATTTAGATTATAAATACCTTCTCGAAATTCCTCAACTTTCTGTATCTCGGTTCCTGAGCGAGATAGAGCCTTGAAATTTGGACTATAAATACCTTCTCGAAATTCCTCAACTTTCTGTATCCCCGAAAATAGTCTACGACTTTTAGATCGGCTGCAACAACAAAAAGAAAAGTGTAAATTTGGACTATAAATACCTTTCTGTATCCCCGAATATAGTCTACGACTGTTCATTTACGTTTTATCGAATATCTCGGTTCCTGAGCGAGATAGAGCCTTGAAATTTGGACTATAAATACCTTCTCGAAATTCCTCAACTTTCTGTATCCCCGAAAATAGTCTACGACTTTTAGATCGGCTGCAACAACAAAAAGAAAAGTGTAAATTTACGTTTTATCGAATATCTCGGTTCCTGAGCGAGATAGAGCCTTGAAATTTAGATTATAAATACCTTCTCGAAATTCCTCAACTTTCTGTATCTCGGTTCCTGAGCGAGATAGAGCCTTGAAATTTGGACTATAAATACCTTCTCGAAATTCCTCAACTTTCTGTATCCCCGAAAATAGTCTACGACTTTTAGATCGGCTGCAACAACAAAAAGAAAAGTGTAAATTTGGACTATAAATACCTTTCTGTATCCCCGAATATAGTCTACGACTGTTCATTTACGTTTTATCGAATATCTCGGTTCCTGAGCGAGATAGAGCCTTGAAATTTGGACTATAAATACCTTTTCGAAATTCCTCAACTTTCTGTATCCCCGAATATAGTCTACGACTGTTCATTTACGTTTTATCGAATATCTCGGTTCCTGAGCGAGATAGAGCCTTGAAATTTGGACTATAAATACCTTCTCCAAATTCCTCAACTTTCTGTATCCCCGAAAATATTCTACGACTTTTAGATCGGCTGCAACATCAAAAAGAAAAGTGTAAATTTACGTTTTATCGAATATCTCGGTTCCTGAGCGAGATAGAGCCTTGAAATTTGGACTATAAATACCTTCTCGAAATTCCTCAACTTTCTGTATCCCCGAAAATATTCTACGACTTTTAGATCGGCTGCAACATCAAAAAGAAAAGTGTAAATTTACGTTTTATCGAATATCTCGGTTCCTGAGCGAGATAGAGCCTTGAAATTTGGACTATAAATACCTTCTCGAAATTCCTCAACTTTCTGTATCCCCGAAAATATTCTACGACTTTTAGATCGGCTGCAACATGAAAAAGAAAAGTGTAAATTTACGTTTTATCGAATATCTCGGTTCCTGAGCGAGATAGAGCCTTGAAATTTGGACTATAAATACCTTTCTGTATCCCCGAATATAGTCTACGACTGTTCATTTACGTTTTATCGAATATCTCGGTTCCTGAGCGAGATAGAGCCTTGAAATTTGGACTATAAATACCTTTTCGAAATTCCTCAACTTTCTGTATCCCCGAATATAGTCTACGACTGTTCATTTACGTTTTATCGAATATCTCGGTTCCTGAGCGAGATAGAGCCTTGAAATTTGGACTATAAATACCTTCTCGAAATTCCTCAACTTTCTGTATCCCCGAAAATATTCTACGACTTTTAGATCGGCTGCAACATCAAAAAGAAAAGTGTAAATTTACGTTTTATCGAATATCTCGGTTCCTGAGCGAGATAGAGCCTTGAAATTTGGACTATAAATACCTTTCTGTATCCCCGAATATAGTCTACGACTGTTCATTTACGTTTTATCGAATATCTCGGTTCCTGAGCGAGATAGAGCCTTGAAATTTGGACTATAAATACCTTCTCGAAATTCCTCAACTTTCTGTATCCCCGAAAATAGTCTACGACTTTTAGATCGGCTGCAACAACAAAAAGAAAAGTGTAAATTTACGTTTTATCGAATATCTCGGTTCCTGAGCGAGATAGAGCCTTGAAATTTGGACTATAAATACCTTTCTGTATCCCCGAATATAGTCTACGACTGTTCATTTACGTTTTATCGAATATCTCGGTTCCTGAGCGAGATAGAGCCTTGAAATTTGGACTATAAATACCTTTTCGAAATTCCTCAACTTTCTGTATCCCCGAATATAGTCTACGACTGTTCATTTACGTTTTATCGAATATCTCGGTTCCTGAGCGAGATAGAGCCTTGAAATTTAGACTATAAATACCTTCTCCAAATTCCTCAACTTTCTGTATCCCCGAAAATATTCTACGACTTTTAGATCGGCTGCAACATCAAAAAGAAAAGTGTAAATTTACGTTTTATCGAATATCTCGGTTCCTGAGCGAGATAGAGCCTTGAAATTTGGACTATAAATACCTTCTCGAAATTCCTCAACTTTCTGTATCCCCGAAAATATTCTACGACTTTTAGATCGGCTGCAACATCAAAAAGAAAAGTGTAAATTTACGTTTTATCGAATATCTCGGTTCCTGAGCGAGATAGAGCCTTGAAATTTGGACTATAAATACCTTCTCGAAATTCCTCAACTTTCTGTATCCCCGAAAATATTCTACGACTTTTAGATCGGCTGCAACATGAAAAAGAAAAGTGTAAATTTACGTTTTATCGAATATCTCGGTTCCTGAGCGAGATAGAGCCTTGAAATTTGGACTATAAATACCTTTCTGTATCCCCGAATATAGTCTACGACTGTTCATTTACGTTTTATCGAATATCTCGGTTCCTGAGCGAGATAGAGCCTTGAAATTTGGACTATAAATACCTTTTCGAAATTCCTCAACTTTCTGTATCCCCGAATATAGTCTACGACTGTTCATTTACTGAGCGAGATAGAGCCTTGAAATTTGGACTATAAATACCTTTCTGTATCCCCGAATATAGTCTACGACTGTTCATTTACGTTTTATCGAATATCTCGGTTCCTGAGCGAGATAGAGCCTTGAAATTTGGACTATAAATACCTTTTCGAAATTCCTCAACTTTCTGTATCCCCGAATATAGTCTACGACTGTTCATTTACGTTTTATCGAATATCTCGGTTCCTGAGCGAGATAGAGCCTTGAAATTTGGACTATAAATACCTTCTCGAAATTCCTCAACTTTCTGTATCCCCGAAAATAGTCTACGACTTTTAGATCGGCTGCAACAACAAAAAGAAAAGTGTAAATTTACGTTTTATCGAATATCTCGGTTCCTGAGCGAGATAGAGCCTTGAAATTTAGATTATAAATACCTTCTCGAAATTCCTCAACTTTCTGTATCCCCGAAAATATTCTACGACTTTTAGATCGGCTGCAACATCAAAAAGAAAAGTGTAAATTTACGTTTTATCGAATATCTCGGTTCCTGAGCGAGATAGAGCCTTGAAATTTGGACTATAAATACCTTTCTGTATCCCCGAATATAGTCTACGACTGTTCATTTACGTTTTATCGAATATCTCGGTTCCTGAGCGAGATAGAGCCTTGAAATTTGGACTATAAATACCTTTTCGAAATTCCTCAACTTTCTGTATCCCCGAATATAGTCTACGACTGTTCATTTACGTTTTATCGAATATCTCGGTTCCTGAGCGAGATAGAGCCTTGAAATTTGGATTATAAATACCTTCTTGAAATTCCTCAACTTTCTGTATCCCCGAAAATATTCTACGACTTTTAGATCGGCTGCAACATCAAAAAGAAAAGTGTAAATTTACGTTTTATCGAATATCTCGGTTCCTGAGCGAGATAGAGCCTTGAAATTTGGACTATAAATACCTTTCTGTATCCCCGAATATAGTCTACGACTGTTCATTTACGTTTTATCGAATATCTCGGTTCCTGAGCGAGATAGAGCCTTGAAATTTGGACTATAAATACCTTTTCGAAATTCCTCAACTTTCTGTATCCCCGAATATAGTCTACGACTGTTCATTTACGTTTTATCGAATATCTCGGTTCCTGAGCGAGATAGAGCCTTGAAATTTGGACTATAAATACCTTCTCGAAATTCCTCAACTTTCTGTATCCCCGAAAATATTCTACGACTTTTAGATCGGCTGCAACAACAAAAAGAAAAGTGTAAATTTACGTTTTATCGAATATCTCGGTTCCTGAGCGAGATAGAGCCTTGAAATTTGGACTATAAATACCTTTCTGTATCCCCGAATATAGTCTACGACTGTTCATTTACGTTTTATCGAATATCTCGGTTCCTGAGCGAGATAGAGCCTTGAAATTTGGACTATAAATACCTTTTCGAAATTCCTCAACTTTCTGTATCCCCGAATATAGTCTACGACTGTTCATTTACGTTTTATCGAATATCTCGGTTCCTGAGCGAGATAGAGCCTTGAAATTTGGACTATAAATACCTTCTCGAAATTCCTCAACTTTCTGTATCCCCGAAAATATTCTACGACTTTTAGATCGGCTGCAACAACAAAAAGAAAAGTGTAAATTTACGTTTTATCGAATATCTCGGTTCCTGAGCGAGATAGAGCCTTGAAATTTGGACTATAAATACCTTTCTGTATCCCCGAATATAGTCTACGACTGTTCATTTACGTTTTATCGAATATCTCGGTTCCTGAGCGAGATAGAGCCTTGAAATTTGGACTATAAATACCTTTTCGAAATTCCTCAACTTTCTGTATCCCCGAATATAGTCTACGACTGTTCATTTACGTTTTATCGAATATCTCGGTTCCTGAGCGAGATAGAGCCTTGAAATTTGGACTATAAATACCTTCTCGAAATTCCTCAACTTTCTGTATCCCCGAAAATATTCTACGACTTTTAGATCGGCTGCAACATCAAAAAGAAAAGTGTAAATTTACGTTTTATCGAATATCTCGGTTCCTGAGCGAGATAGAGCCTTGAAATTTGGACTATAAATACCTTTCTGTATCCCCGAATATAGTCTACGACTGTTCATTTACGTTTTATCGAATATCTCGGTTCCTGAGCGAGATAGAGTCTTGAAATTTGGACTATAAATACCTTCTCGAAATTCCTCAACTTTCTGTATCCCCGAATATAGTCTACGACTGTTCATTTACGTTTTATCGAATATCTCTGTTCCTGAGCGAGATAGAGCCTTGAAATTTGGACTATAAATACCTTCTCGAAATTCCTCAACTTTCTGTATCCCCGAAAATAGTCTACGACTTTTAGATCGGCTGCAACAACAAAAAGAAAAGTGTAAATTTACGTTTTATCGAATATCTCGGTTCCTGAGCGAGATAGAGCCTTGAAATTTAGATTATAAATACCTTCTCGAAATTCCTCAACTTTCTGTATCCCCGAAAATATTCTACGACTTTTAGATCGGCTGCAACATCAAAAAGAAAAGTGTAAATTTACGTTTTATCGAATATCTCGGTTCCTGAGCGAGATAGAGCCTTGAAATTTGGACTATAAATACCTTTCTGTATCCCCGAATATAGTCTACGACTGTTCATTTACGTTTTATCGAATATCTCGGTTCCTGAGCGAGATAGAGCCTTGAAATTTGGACTATAAATACCTTTTCGAAATTCCTCAACTTTCTGTATCCCCGAATATAGTCTACGACTGTTCATTTACGTTTTATCGAATATCTCGGTTCCTGAGCGAGATAGAGCCTTGAAATTTGGATTATAAATACCTTCTTGAAATTCCTCAACTTTCTGTATCCCCGAAAATATTCTACGACTTTTAGATCGGCTGCAACAACAAAAAGAAAAGTGTAAATTTACGTTTTATCGAATATCTCGGTTCCTGAGCGAGATAGAGCCTTGAAATTTAGATTATAAATACCTTCTCGAAATTCCTCAACTTTCTGTATCCCCGAAAATATTCTACGACTTTTAGATCGGCTGCAACATCAAAAAGAAAAGTGTAAATTTACGTTTTATCGAATATCTCGGTTCCTGAGCGAGATAGAGCCTTGAAATTTGGACTATAAATACCTTTCTGTATCCCCGAATATAGTCTACGACTGTTCATTTACGTTTTATCGAATATCTCGGTTCCTGAGCGAGATAGAGCCTTGAAATTTGGACTATAAATAACTTTTCGAAATTCCTCAACTTTCTGTATCCCCGAATATAGTCTACGACTGTGCATTTACGTTTTATCGAATATCTCGGTTCCTGAGCAAGATAAAGACTTGAAATTTGGACTATAAATACCTTCTCGAAATTCCTCAACTTTCTGTATCCCCGAAAATATTCTACGACTTTTAGATCGGCTGCAACATAAAAAAAAAAGTGTAAATTTACGTTTTATCGAATATCTCGGTTCCTGAGCGAGATAGAGCCTTGAAATTTGGACTATAAATACCTTTCTGTATCCCCGAATATAGTCTACGACTGTTCATTTACGTTTTATCGAATATCTCGGTTCCTGAGCGAGATAGAGCCTTGTAATTTGGACTGTAAATACCTTCACGAAATTCCTCAACTTTCTGTATCCCCGAAAATATTCTACGACTTTTAGATCGGCTGCAACATCAAAAAGAAAAGTCTAAATTTACGTTTTATCGAATATCTCGGTTCCTGAGCGAGATAGAGGCTTGAAATTTGGACTATAAATACCTTTCTGTATCCCCGAATATAGTCTACGACTGTTCATTTACGTTTTATCGAATATCTCGGTTCCTGAGCGAGATAGAGCCTTGAAATTTGGACTATAAATACCTTTCTGTATCCCCGAATATAGTCTACGACTGTTCATTTACGTTTTATCGAATATCTCGGTTCCTGAGCGAGATAGAGCCTTGAAATTTGGACTATAAATACCTTTTCGAAATTCCTCAACTTTCTGTATCCCCGAATATAGTCTACGACTGTTCATTTACTGAGCGAGATAGAGCCTTGAAATTTGGACTATAAATACCTTTCTGTATCCCCGAATATAGTCTACGACTGTTCATTTACGTTTTATCGAATATCTCGGTTCCTGAGCGAGATAGAGCCTTGAAATTTGGACTATAAATACCTTTTCGAAATTCCTCAACTTTCTGTATCCCCGAATATAGTCTACGACTGTTCATTTACGTTTTATCGAATATCTCGGTTCCTGAGCGAGATAGAGCCTTGAAATTTAGACTATAAATACCTTCTCCAAATTCCTCAACTTTCTGTATCCCCGAAAATATTCTACGACTTTTAGATCGGCTGCAACATCAAAAAGAAAAGTGTAAATTTACGTTTTATCGAATATCTCGGTTCCTGAGCGAGATAGAGCCTTGAAATTTGGACTATAAATACCTTCTCGAAATTCCTCAACTTTCTGTATCCCCGAAAATATTCTACGACTTTTAGATCGGCTGCAACATCAAAAAGAAAAGTGTAAATTTACGTTTTATCGAATATCTCGGTTCCTGAGCGAGATAGAGCCTTGAAATTTGGACTATAAATACCTTCTCGAAATTCCTCAACTTTCTGTATCCCCGAAAATATTCTACGACTTTTAGATCGGCTGCAACATGAAAAAGAAAAGTGTAAATTTACGTTTTATCGAATATCTCGGTTCCTGAGCGAGATAGAGCCTTGAAATTTGGACTATAAATACCTTTCTGTATCCCCGAATATAGTCTACGACTGTTCATTTACGTTTTATCGAATATCTCGGTTCCTGAGCGAGATAGAGCCTTGAAATTTGGACTATAAATACCTTTTCGAAATTCCTCAACTTTCTGTATCCCCGAATATAGTCTACGACTGTTCATTTACTGAGCGAGATAGAGCCTTGAAATTTGGACTATAAATACCTTTCTGTATCCCCGAATATAGTCTACGACTGTTCATTTACGTTTTATCGAATATCTCGGTTCCTGAGCGAGATAGAGCCTTGAAATTTGGACTATAAATACCTTTTCGAAATTCCTCAACTTTCTGTATCCCCGAATATAGTCTACGACTGTTCATTTACGTTTTATCGAATATCTCGGTTCCTGAGCGAGATAGAGCCTTGAAATTTGGACTATAAATACCTTCTCGAAATTCCTCAACTTTCTGTATCCCCGAAAATAGTCTACGACTTTTAGATCGGCTGCAACAACAAAAAGAAAAGTGTAAATTTACGTTTTATCGAATATCTCGGTTCCTGAGCGAGATAGAGCCTTGAAATTTAGATTATAAATACCTTCTCGAAATTCCTCAACTTTCTGTATCCCCGAAAATATTCTACGACTTTTAGATCGGCTGCAACATCAAAAAGAAAAGTGTAAATTTACGTTTTATCGAATATCTCGGTTCCTGAGCGAGATAGAGCCTTGAAATTTGGACTATAAATACCTTTCTGTATCCCCGAATATAGTCTACGACTGTTCATTTACGTTTTATCGAATATCTCGGTTCCTGAGCGAGATAGAGCCTTGAAATTTGGACTATAAATACCTTTTCGAAATTCCTCAACTTTCTGTATCCCCGAATATAGTCTACGACTGTTCATTTACGTTTTATCGAATATCTCGGTTCCTGAGCGAGATAGAGCCTTGAAATTTGGATTATAAATACCTTCTTGAAATTCCTCAACTTTCTGTATCCCCGAAAATATTCTACGACTTTTAGATCGGCTGCAACATCAAAAAGAAAAGTGTAAATTTACGTTTTATCGAATATCTCGGTTCCTGAGCGAGATAGAGCCTTGAAATTTGGACTATAAATACCTTTCTGTATCCCCGAATATAGTCTACGACTGTTCATTTACGTTTTATCGAATATCTCGGTTCCTGAGCGAGATAGAGCCTTGAAATTTGGACTATAAATACCTTTTCGAAATTCCTCAACTTTCTGTATCCCCGAATATAGTCTACGACTGTTCATTTACGTTTTATCGAATATCTCGGTTCCTGAGCGAGATAGAGCCTTGAAATTTGGACTATAAATACCTTCTCGAAATTCCTCAACTTTCTGTATCCCCGAAAATATTCTACGACTTTTAGATCGGCTGCAACAACAAAAAGAAAAGTGTAAATTTACGTTTTATCGAATATCTCGGTTCCTGAGCGAGATAGAGCCTTGAAATTTGGACTATAAATACCTTTCTGTATCCCCGAATATAGTCTACGACTGTTCATTTACGTTTTATCGAATATCTCGGTTCCTGAGCGAGATAGAGCCTTGAAATTTGGACTATAAATACCTTTTCGAAATTCCTCAACTTTCTGTATCCCCGAATATAGTCTACGACTGTTCATTTACGTTTTATCGAATATCTCGGTTCCTGAGCGAGATAGAGCCTTGAAATTTGGACTATAAATACCTTCTCGAAATTCCTCAACTTTCTGTATCCCCGAAAATATTCTACGACTTTTAGATCGGCTGCAACAACAAAAAGAAAAGTGTAAATTTACGTTTTATCGAATATCTCGGTTCCTGAGCGAGATAGAGCCTTGAAATTTGGACTATAAATACCTTTCTGTATCCCCGAATATAGTCTACGACTGTTCATTTACGTTTTATCGAATATCTCGGTTCCTGAGCGAGATAGAGCCTTGAAATTTGGACTATAAATACCTTTTCGAAATTCCTCAACTTTCTGTATCCCCGAATATAGTCTACGACTGTTCATTTACGTTTTATCGAATATCTCGGTTCCTGAGCGAGATAGAGCCTTGAAATTTGGACTATAAATACCTTCTCGAAATTCCTCAACTTTCTGTATCCCCGAAAATATTCTACGACTTTTAGATCGGCTGCAACATCAAAAAGAAAAGTGTAAATTTACGTTTTATCGAATATCTCGGTTCCTGAGCGAGATAGAGCCTTGAAATTTGGACTATAAATACCTTTCTGTATCCCCGAATATAGTCTACGACTGTTCATTTACGTTTTATCGAATATCTCGGTTCCTGAGCGAGATAGAGTCTTGAAATTTGGACTATAAATACCTTCTCGAAATTCCTCAACTTTCTGTATCCCCGAATATAGTCTACGACTGTTCATTTACGTTTTATCGAATATCTCTGTTCCTGAGCGAGATAGAGCCTTGAAATTTGGACTATAAATACCTTCTCGAAATTCCTCAACTTTCTGTATCCCCGAAAATAGTCTACGACTTTTAGATCGGCTGCAACAACAAAAAGAAAAGTGTAAATTTACGTTTTATCGAATATCTCGGTTCCTGAGCGAGATAGAGCCTTGAAATTTAGATTATAAATACCTTCTCGAAATTCCTCAACTTTCTGTATCCCCGAAAATATTCTACGACTTTTAGATCGGCTGCAACATCAAAAAGAAAAGTGTAAATTTACGTTTTATCGAATATCTCGGTTCCTGAGCGAGATAGAGCCTTGAAATTTGGACTATAAATACCTTTCTGTATCCCCGAATATAGTCTACGACTGTTCATTTACGTTTTATCGAATATCTCGGTTCCTGAGCGAGATAGAGCCTTGAAATTTGGACTATAAATACCTTTTCGAAATTCCTCAACTTTCTGTATCCCCGAATATAGTCTACGACTGTTCATTTACGTTTTATCGAATATCTCGGTTCCTGAGCGAGATAGAGCCTTGAAATTTGGATTATAAATACCTTCTTGAAATTCCTCAACTTTCTGTATCCCCGAAAATATTCTACGACTTTTAGATCGGCTGCAACAACAAAAAGAAAAGTGTAAATTTACGTTTTATCGAATATCTCGGTTCCTGAGCGAGATAGAGCCTTGAAATTTAGATTATAAATACCTTCTCGAAATTCCTCAACTTTCTGTATCCCCGAAAATATTCTACGACTTTTAGATCGGCTGCAACATCAAAAAGAAAAGTGTAAATTTACGTTTTATCGAATATCTCGGTTCCTGAGCGAGATAGAGCCTTGAAATTTGGACTATAAATACCTTTCTGTATCCCCGAATATAGTCTACGACTGTTCATTTACGTTTTATCGAATATCTCGGTTCCTGAGCGAGATAGAGCCTTGAAATTTGGACTATAAATAACTTTTCGAAATTCCTCAACTTTCTGTATCCCCGAATATAGTCTACGACTGTGCATTTACGTTTTATCGAATATCTCGGTTCCTGAGCAAGATAAAGACTTGAAATTTGGACTATAAATACCTTCTCGAAATTCCTCAACTTTCTGTATCCCCGAAAATATTCTACGACTTTTAGATCGGCTGCAACATAAAAAAAAAAGTGTAAATTTACGTTTTATCGAATATCTCGGTTCCTGAGCGAGATAGAGCCTTGAAATTTGGACTATAAATACCTTTCTGTATCCCCGAATATAGTCTACGACTGTTCATTTACGTTTTATCGAATATCTCGGTTCCTGAGCGAGATAGAGCCTTGTAATTTGGACTGTAAATACCTTCACGAAATTCCTCAACTTTCTGTATCCCCGAAAATATTCTACGACTTTTAGATCGGCTGCAACATCAAAAAGAAAAGTCTAAATTTACGTTTTATCGAATATCTCGGTTCCTGAGCGAGATAGAGGCTTGAAATTTGGACTATAAATACCTTTCTGTATCCCCGAATATAGTCTACGACTGTTCATTTACGTTTTATCGAATATCTCGGTTCCTGAGCGAGATAGAGCCATGAAATTTGGACTATAAATAACTTTTCGAAATTCCTCAACTTTCTGTATCCCCGAATATAGTCTACGACTGTTCATTTACGTTTTATCGAATATCTCGGTTCCTGAGCGAGATAGAGCCTTGAAATTTGGACTATAAATACCTTTCTGTATCCCCGAATATAGTCTACGACTGTTCATTTACGTTTTATCGAATATCTCGGTTCCTGAGCGAGATAGAGCCTTGAAATTTGGACTATAAATAACTTTTCGAAATTCCTCAACTTTCTGTATCCCCGAATATAGTCTACGACTGTGCATTTACGTTTTATCGAATATCTCGGTTCCTGAGCAAGATAAAGACTTGAAATTTGGACTATAAATACCTTCTCGAAATTCCTCAACTTTCTGTATCCCCGAAAATATTCTACGACTTTTAGATCGGCTGCAACATCAAAAAAAAAAGTGTAAATTTACGTTTTATCGAATATCTCGGTTCCTGAGCGAGATAGAGCCTTGAAATTTGGACTATAAATACCTTTCTGTATCCCCGAATATAGTCTACGACTGTTCATTTACGTTTTATCGAATATCTCGGTTCCTGAGCGAGATAGAGCCTTGAAATTTGGACTATAAATACCTTCTCGAAATTCCTCAACTTTCTGTATCCCCGAAAATATTCTACGACTTTTAGATCGGCTGCAACATCAAAAAGAAAAGTGTAAATTTACGTTTTATCGAATATCTCGGTTCCTGAGCGAGATAGAGCCTTGAAATTTGGACTATAAATACCTTTCTGTATCCCCGAATATAGTCTACGACTGTTCATTTACGTTTTATCGAATATCTCGGTTCCTGAGCGAGATAGAGCCTTGAAATTTGGACTATAAATACCTTCTCGAAATTCCTCAACTTTCTGTATCCCCGAAAATATTCTACGACTTTTAGATCGGCTGCAACATCAAAAAGAAAAGTGTAAATTTACGTTTTATCGAATATCTCGGTTCCTGAGCGAGATAGAGCCTTGAAATTTGGACTATAAATACCTTTCTGTATCCCCGAATATAGTCTACGACTGTTCATTTACGTTTTATCGAATATCTCGGTTCCTGAGCGAGATAGAGCCTTGAAATTTGGACTATAAATACCTTCTCGAAATTCCTCAACTTTCTGTATCCCCGAAAATAGTCTACGACTTTTAGATCGGCTGCAACAACAAAAAGAAAAGTGTAAATTTACGTTTTATCGAATATCTCGGTTCCTGAGCGAGATAGAGCCTTGAAATTTAGATTATAAATACCTTCTCGAAATTCCTCAACTTTCTGTATCCCCGAAAATATTCTACGACTTTTAGATCGGCTGCAACATCAAAAAGAAAAGTGTAAATTTACGTTTTATCGAATATCTCGGTTCCTGAGCGAGATAGAGCCTTGAAATTTGAACTATAAATACCTTTCTGTATCCCCGAATATAGTCTACGACTGTTCATTTACGTTTTATCGAATATCTCGGTTCCTGAGCGAGATAGAGCCTTGAAATTTGGACTATAAATACCTTTTCGAAATTCCTCAACTTTCTGTATCCCCGAATATAGTCTACGACTGTTCATTTACGTTTTATCGAATATCTCGGTTCCTGAGCGAGATAGAGCCTTGAAATTTGGATTATAAATACCTTCTTGAAATTCCTCAACTTTCTGTATCCCCGAAAATATTCTACGACTTTTAGATCGGCTGCAACAACAAAAAGAAAAGTGTAAATTTACGTTTTATCGAATATCTCGGTTCCTGAGCGAGATAGAGCCTTGAAATTTAGATTATAAATACCTTCTCGAAATTCCTCAACTTTCTGTATCCCCGAAAATATTCTACGACTTTTAGATCGGCTGCAACATCAAAAAGAAAAGTGTAAATTTACGTTTTATCGAATATCTCGGTTCCTGAGCGAGATAGAGCCTTGAAATTTGGACTATAAATACCTTTCTGTATCCCCGAATATAGTCTACGACTGTTCATTTACGTTTTATCGAATATCTCGGTTCCTGAGCGAGATAGAGCCTTGAAATTTGGACTATAAATAACTTTTCGAAATTCCTCAACTTTCTGTATCCCCGAATATAGTCTACGACTGTGCATTTACGTTTTATCGAATATCTCGGTTCCTGAGCAAGATAAAGACTTGAAATTTGGACTATAAATACCTTCTCGAAATTCCTCAACTTTCTGTATCCCCGAAAATATTCTACGACTTTTAGATCGGCTGCAACATAAAAAAAAAAGTGTAAATTTACGTTTTATCGAATATCTCGGTTCCTGAGCGAGATAGAGCCTTGAAATTTGGACTATAAATACCTTTCTGTATCCCCGAATATAGTCTACGACTGTTCATTTACGTTTTATCGAATATCTCGGTTCCTGAGCGAGATAGAGCCTTGTAATTTGGACTGTAAATACCTTCACGAAATTCCTCAACTTTCTGTATCCCCGAAAATATTCTACGACTTTTAGATCGGCTGCAACATCAAAAAGAAAAGTCTAAATTTACGTTTTATCGAATATCTCGGTTCCTGAGCGAGATAGAGGCTTGAAATTTGGACTATAAATACCTTTCTGTATCCCCGAATATAGTCTACGACTGTTCATTTACGTTTTATCGAATATCTCGGTTCCTGAGCGAGATAGAGCCATGAAATTTGGACTATAAATAACTTTTCGAAATTCCTCAACTTTCTGTATCCCCGAATATAGTCTACGACTGTTCATTTACGTTTTATCGAATATCTCGGTTCCTGAGCGAGATAGAGCCTTGAAATTTGGACTATAAATACCTTTCTGTATCCCCGAATATAGTCTACGACTGTTCATTTACGTTTTATCGAATATCTCGGTTCCTGAGCGAGATAGAGCCTTGAAATTTGGACTATAAATAACTTTTCGAAATTCCTCAACTTTCTGTATCCCCGAATATAGTCTACGACTGTGCATTTACGTTTTATCGAATATCTCGGTTCCTGAGCAAGATAAAGACTTGAAATTTGGACTATAAATACCTTCTCGAAATTCCTCAACTTTCTGTATCCCCGAAAATATTCTACGACTTTTAGATCGGCTGCAACATCAAAAAAAAAAGTGTAAATTTACGTTTTATCGAATATCTCGGTTCCTGAGCGAGATAGAGCCTTGAAATTTGGACTATAAATACCTTTCTGTATCCCCGAATATAGTCTACGACTGTTCATTTACGTTTTATCGAATATCTCGGTTCCTGAGCGAGATAGAGCCTTGAAATTTGGACTATAAATACCTTCTCGAAATTCCTCAACTTTCTGTATCCCCGAAAATATTCTACGACTTTTAGATCGGCTGCAACATCAAAAAGAAAAGTGTAAATTTACGTTTTATCGAATATCTCGGTTCCTGAGCGAGATAGAGCCTTGAAATTTGGACTATAAATACCTTTCTGTATCCCCGAATATAGTCTACGACTGTTCATTTACGTTTTATCGAATATCTCGGTTCCTGAGCGAGATAGAGCCTTGAAATTTGGACTATAAATACCTTCTCGAAATTCCTCAACTTTCTGTATCCCCGAAAATATTCTACGACTTTTAGATCGGCTGCAACATCAAAAAGAAAAGTGTAAATTTACGTTTTATCGAATATCTCGGTTCCTGAGCGAGATAGAGCCTTGAAATTTAGATTATAAATACCTTCTCGAAATTCCTCAACTTTCTGTATCCCCGAAAATATTCTACGACTTTTAGATCGGCTGCAACATCAAAAAGAAAAGTGTAAATTTACGTTTTATCGAATATCTCGGTTCCTGAGCGAGATAGAGCCTTGAAATTTGAACTATAAATACCTTTCTGTATCCCCGAATATAGTCTACGACTGTTCATTTACGTTTTATCGAATATCTCGGTTCCTGAGCGAGATAGAGCCTTGAAATTTGGACTATAAATACCTTTTCGAAATTCCTCAACTTTCTGTATCCCCGAATATAGTCTACGACTGTTCATTTACGTTTTATCGAATATCTCGGTTCCTGAGCGAGATAGAGCCTTGAAATTTGGATTATAAATACCTTCTTGAAATTCCTCAACTTTCTGTATCCCCGAAAATATTCTACGACTTTTAGATCGGCTGCAACAACAAAAAGAAAAGTGTAAATTTACGTTTTATCGAATATCTCGGTTCCTGAGCGAGATAGAGCCTTGAAATTTAGATTATAAATACCTTCTCGAAATTCCTCAACTTTCTGTATCCCCGAAAATATTCTACGACTTTTAGATCGGCTGCAACATCAAAAAGAAAAGTGTAAATTTACGTTTTATCGAATATCTCGGTTCCTGAGCGAGATAGAGCCTTGAAATTTGGACTATAAATACCTTTCTGTATCCCCGAATATAGTCTACGACTGTTCATTTACGTTTTATCGAATATCTCGGTTCCTGAGCGAGATAGAGCCTTGAAATTTGGACTATAAATAACTTTTCGAAATTCCTCAACTTTCTGTATCCCCGAATATAGTCTACGACTGTGCATTTACGTTTTATCGAATATCTCGGTTCCTGAGCAAGATAAAGACTTGAAATTTGGACTATAAATACCTTCTCGAAATTCCTCAACTTTCTGTATCCCCGAAAATATTCTACGACTTTTAGATCGGCTGCAACATAAAAAAAAAAGTGTAAATTTACGTTTTATCGAATATCTCGGTTCCTGAGCGAGATAGAGCCTTGAAATTTGGACTATAAATACCTTTCTGTATCCCCGAATATAGTCTACGACTGTTCATTTACGTTTTATCGAATATCTCGGTTCCTGAGCGAGATAGAGCCTTGTAATTTGGACTGTAAATACCTTCACGAAATTCCTCAACTTTCTGTATCCCCGAAAATATTCTACGACTTTTAGATCGGCTGCAACATCAAAAAGAAAAGTCTAAATTTACGTTTTATCGAATATCTCGGTTCCTGAGCGAGATAGAGGCTTGAAATTTGGACTATAAATACCTTTCTGTATCCCCGAATATAGTCTACGACTGTTCATTTACGTTTTATCGAATATCTCGGTTCCTGAGCGAGATAGAGCCATGAAATTTGGACTATAAATAACTTTTCGAAATTCCTCAACTTTCTGTATCCCCGAATATAGTCTACGACTGTTCATTTACGTTTTATCGAATATCTCGGTTCCTGAGCGAGATAGAGCCTTGAAATTTGGACTATAAATACCTTTCTGTATCCCCGAATATAGTCTACGACTGTTCATTTACGTTTTATCGAATATCTCGGTTCCTGAGCGAGATAGAGCCTTGAAATTTGGACTATAAATAACTTTTCGAAATTCCTCAACTTTCTGTATCCCCGAATATAGTCTACGACTGTGCATTTACGTTTTATCGAATATCTCGGTTCCTGAGCAAGATAAAGACTTGAAATTTGGACTATAAATACCTTCTCGAAATTCCTCAACTTTCTGTATCCCCGAAAATATTCTACGACTTTTAGATCGGCTGCAACATCAAAAAAAAAAGTGTAAATTTACGTTTTATCGAATATCTCGGTTCCTGAGCGAGATAGAGCCTTGAAATTTGGACTATAAATACCTTTCTGTATCCCCGAATATAGTCTACGACTGTTCATTTACGTTTTATCGAATATCTCGGTTCCTGAGCGAGATAGAGCCTTGAAATTTGGACTATAAATACCTTCTCGAAATTCCTCAACTTTCTGTATCCCCGAAAATATTCTACGACTTTTAGATCGGCTGCAACATCAAAAAGAAAAGTGTAAATTTACGTTTTATCGAATATCTCGGTTCCTGAGCGAGATAGAGCCTTGAAATTTGGACTATAAATACCTTTCTGTATCCCCGAATATAGTCTACGACTGTTCATTTACGTTTTATCGAATATCTCGGTTCCTGAGCGAGATAGAGCCTTGAAATTTGGACTATAAATACCTTCTCGAAATTCCTCAACTTTCTGTATCCCCGAAAATATTCTACGACTTTTAGATCGGCTGCAACATCAAAAAGAAAAGTGTAAATTTACGTTTTATCGAATATCTCGGTTCCTGAGCGAGATAGAGCCTTGAAATTTGGACTATAAATACCTTTCTGTATCCCCGAATATAGTCTACGACTGTTCATTTACGTTTTATCGAATATCTCGGTTCCTGAGCGAGATAGAGCCTTGAAATTTGGACTATAAATACCTTCTCGAAATTCCTCAACTTTCTGTATCCCCGAAAATAGTCTACGACTTTTAGATCGGCTGCAACAACAAAAAGAAAAGTGTAAATTTACGTTTTATCGAATATCTCGGTTCCTGAGCGAGATAGAGCCTTGAAATTTAGATTATAAATACCTTCTCGAAATTCCTCAACTTTCTGTATCCCCGAAAATATTCTACGACTTTTAGATCGGCTGCAACATCAAAAAGAAAAGTGTAAATTTACGTTTTATCGAATATCTCGGTTCCTGAGCGAGATAGAGCCTTGAAATTTGAACTATAAATACCTTTCTGTATCCCCGAATATAGTCTACGACTGTTCATTTACGTTTTATCGAATATCTCGGTTCCTGAGCGAGATAGAGCCTTGAAATTTGGACTATAAATACCTTTTCGAAATTCCTCAACTTTCTGTATCCCCGAATATAGTCTACGACTGTTCATTTACGTTTTATCGAATATCTCGGTTCCTGAGCGAGATAGAGCCTTGAAATTTGGATTATAAATACCTTCTTGAAATTCCTCAACTTTCTGTATCCCCGAAAATATTCTACGACTTTTAGATCGGCTGCAACATCAAAAAGAAAAGTGTAAATTTACGTTTTATCGAATATCTCGGTTCCTGAGCGAGATAGAGCCTTGAAATTTGGACTATAAATACCTTTCTGTATCCCCGAATATAGTCTACGACTGTTCATTTACGTTTTATCGAATATCTCGGTTCCTGAGCGAGATAGAGCCTTGAAATTTGGACTATAAATACCTTCTCGAAATTCCTCAACTTTCTGTATCCCCGAAAATATTCTACGACTTTTAGATCGGCTGCAACATCAAAAAGAAAAGTGTAAATTTACGTTTTATCGAATATCTCGGTTCCTGAGCGAGATAGAGCCTTGAAATTTGGACTATAAATACCTTCTCGAAATTCCTCAACTTTCTGTATCCCCGAAAATATTCTACGACTTTTAGATCGGCTGCAACATCAAAAAGAAAAGTGTAAATTTACGTTTTATCGAATATCTCGGTTCCTGAGCGAGATAGAGCCTTGAAATTTGGATTATAAATACCTTCTTGAAATTCCTCAACTTTCTGTATCCCCGAAAATATTCTACGACTTTTAGATCGGCTGCAACATCAAAAAGAAAAGTGTAAATTTACGTTTTATCGAATATCTCGGTTCCTGAGCGAGATAGAGCCTTGAAATTTGGACTATAAATACCTTTCTGTATCCCCGAATATAGTCTACGACTGTTCATTTACGTTTTATCGAATATCTCGGTTCCTGAGCGAGATAGAGCCTTGAAATTTGGACTATAAATACCTTTTCGAAATTCCTCAACTTTCTGTATCCCCGAATATAGTCTACGACTGTTCATTTACGTTTTATCGAATATCTCGGTTCCTGAGCGAGATAGAGCCTTGAAATTTGGACTATAAATACCTTCTCGAAATTCCTCAACTTTCTGTATCCCCGAAAATAGTCTACGACTTTTAGATCGGCTGCAACAACAAAAAGAAAAGTGTAAATTTACGTTTTATCGAATATCTCGGTTCCTGAGCGAGATAGAGCCTTGAAATTTAGATTATAAATACCTTCTCGAAATTCCTCAACTTTCTGTATCCCCGAAAATATTCTACGACTTTTAGATCGGCTGCAACATCAAAAAGAAAAGTGTAAATTTACGTTTTATCGAATATCTCGGTTCCTGAGCGAGATAGAGCCTTGAAATTTGAACTATAAATACCTTTCTGTATCCCCGAATATAGTCTACGACTGTTCATTTACGTTTTATCGAATATCTCGGTTCCTGAGCGAGATAGAGCCTTGAAATTTGGACTATAAATACCTTTTCGAAATTCCTCAACTTTCTGTATCCCCGAATATAGTCTACGACTGTTCATTTACGTTTTATCGAATATCTCGGTTCCTGAGCGAGATAGAGCCTTGAAATTTGGATTATAAATACCTTCTTGAAATTCCTCAACTTTCTGTATCCCCGAAAATATTCTACGACTTTTAGATCGGCTGCAACATCAAAAAGAAAAGTGTAAATTTACGTTTTATCGAATATCTCGGTTCCTGAGCGAGATAGAGCCTTGAAATTTGGACTATAAATACCTTTCTGTATCCCCGAATATAGTCTACGACTGTTCATTTACGTTTTATCGAATATCTCGGTTCCTGAGCGAGATAGAGCCTTGAAATTTGGACTATAAATACCTTTTCGAAATTCCTCAACTTTCTGTATCCCCGAATATAGTCTACGACTGTTCATTTACGTTTTATCGAATATCTCGGTTCCTGAGCGAGATAGAGCCTTGAAATTTGGACTATAAATACCTTTTCGAAATTCCTCAACTTTCTGTATCCCCGAATATAGTCTACGACTGTTCATTTACGTTTTATCGAATATCTCGGTTCCTGAGCGAGATAGAGCCTTGAAATTTGGATTATAAATACCTTCTTGAAATTCCTCAACTTTCTGTATCCCCGAAAATATTCTACGACTTTTAGATCGGCTGCAACATCAAAAAGAAAAGTGTAAATTTACGTTTTATCGAATATCTCGGTTCCTGAGCGAGATAGAGCCTTGAAATTTGGACTATAAATACCTTTCTGTATCCCCGAATATAGTCTACGACTGTTCATTTACGTTTTATCGAATATCTCGGTTCCTGAGCGAGATAGAGCCTTGAAATTTGGACTATAAATACCTTCTCGAAATTCCTCAACTTTCTGTATCCCCGAAAATATTCTACGACTTTTAGATCGGCTGCAACATCAAAAAGAAAAGTGTAAATTTACGTTTTATCGAATATCTCGGTTCCTGAGCGAGATAGAGCCTTGAAATTTGGACTATAAATACCTTTCTGTATCCCCGAATATAGTCTACGACTGTTCATTTACGTTTTATCGAATATCTCGGTTCCTGAGCGAGATAGAGCCTTGAAATTTGGACTATAAATACCTTTTCGAAATTCCTCAACTTTCTGTATCCCCGAATATAGTCTACGACTGTTCATTTACGTTTTATCGAATATCTCGGTTCCTGAGCGAGATAGAGCCTTGAAATTTGGATTATAAATACCTTCTTGAAATTCCTCAACTTTCTGTATCCCCGAAAATATTCTACGACTTTTAGATCGGCTGCAACATCAAAAAGAAAAGTGTAAATTTACGTTTTATCGAATATCTCGGTTCCTGAGCGAGATAGAGCCTTGAAATTTGGACTATAAATACCTTTCTGTATCCCCGAATATAGTCTACGACTGTTCATTTACGTTTTATCGAATATCTCGGTTCCTGAGCGAGATAGAGCCTTGAAATTTGGACTATAAATACCTTCTCGAAATTCCTCAACTTTCTGTATCCCCGAAAATATTCTACGACTTTTAGATCGGCTGCAACATCAAAAAGAAAAGTGTAAATTTACGTTTTATCGAATATCTCGGTTCCTGAGCGAGATAGAGCCTTGAAATTTGGACTATAAATACCTTTCTGTATCCCCGAATATAGTCTACGACTGTTCATTTACGTTTTATCGAATATCTCGGTTCCTGAGCGAGATAGAGCCTTGAAATTTGGACTATAAATACCTTCTCGAAATTCCTCAACTTTCTGTATCCCCGAAAATATTCTACGACTTTTAGATCGGCTGCAACATCAAAAAGAAAAGTGTAAATTTACGTTTTATATAATTATATAATATAGTCTACGACTGTTCATTTACGTTTTATCGAATATCTCGGTTCCTGAGCGAGATAGAGCCTTGAAATTTGGACTATAAATACCTTCTCGAAATTCCTCAACTTTCTGTATCCCCGAAAATAGTCTACGACTTTTAGATCGGCTGCAACAACAAAAAGAAAAGTGTAAATTTACGTTTTATCGAATATCTCGGTTCCTGAGCGAGATAGAGCCTTGAAATTTAGATTATAAATACCTTCTCGAAATTCCTCAACTTTCTGTATCCCCGAAAATATTCTACGACTTTTAGATCGGCTGCAACATCAAAAAGAAAAGTGTAAATTTACGTTTTATCGAATATCTCGGTTCCTGAGCGAGATAGAGCCTTGAAATTTGAACTATAAATACCTTTCTGTATCCCCGAATATAGTCTACGACTGTTCATTTACGTTTTATCGAATATCTCGGTTCCTGAGCGAGATAGAGCCTTGAAATTTGGACTATAAATACCTTTTCGAAATTCCTCAACTTTCTGTATCCCCGAATATAGTCTACGACTGTTCATTTACGTTTTATCGAATATCTCGGTTCCTGAGCGAGATAGAGCCTTGAAATTTGGATTATAAATACCTTCTTGAAATTCCTCAACTTTCTGTATCCCCGAAAATATTCTACGACTTTTAGATCGGCTGCAACATCAAAAAGAAAAGTGTAAATTTACGTTTTATCGAATATCTCGGTTCCTGAGCGAGATAGAGCCTTGAAATTTGGACTATAAATACCTTTCTGTATCCCCGAATATAGTCTACGACTGTTCATTTACGTTTTATCGAATATCTCGGTTCCTGAGCGAGATAGAGCCTTGAAATTTGGACTATAAATACCTTTTCGAAATTCCTCAACTTTCTGTATCCCCGAATATAGTCTACGACTGTTCATTTACGTTTTATCGAATATCTCGGTTCCTGAGCGAGATAGAGCCTTGAAATTTGGACTATAAATACCTTTTCGAAATTCCTCAACTTTCTGTATCCCCGAATATAGTCTACGACTGTTCATTTACGTTTTATCGAATATCTCGGTTCCTGAGCGAGATAGAGCCTTGAAATTTGGATTATAAATACCTTCTTGAAATTCCTCAACTTTCTGTATCCCCGAAAATATTCTACGACTTTTAGATCGGCTGCAACATCAAAAAGAAAAGTGTAAATTTACGTTTTATCGAATATCTCGGTTCCTGAGCGAGATAGAGCCTTGAAATTTGGACTATAAATACCTTTCTGTATCCCCGAATATAGTCTACGACTGTTCATTTACGTTTTATCGAATATCTCGGTTCCTGAGCGAGATAGAGCCTTGAAATTTGGACTATAAATACCTTCTCGAAATTCCTCAACTTTCTGTATCCCCGAAAATATTCTACGACTTTTAGATCGGCTGCAACATCAAAAAGAAAAGTGTAAATTTACGTTTTATCGAATATCTCGGTTCCTGAGCGAGATAGAGCCTTGAAATTTGGACTATAAATACCTTTCTGTATCCCCGAATATAGTCTACGACTGTTCATTTACGTTTTATCGAATATCTCGGTTCCTGAGCGAGATAGAGCCTTGAAATTTGGACTATAAATACCTTTTCGAAATTCCTCAACTTTCTGTATCCCCGAATATAGTCTACGACTGTTCATTTACGTTTTATCGAATATCTCGGTTCCTGAGCGAGATAGAGCCTTGAAATTTGGATTATAAATACCTTCTTGAAATTCCTCAACTTTCTGTATCCCCGAAAATATTCTACGACTTTTAGATCGGCTGCAACATCAAAAAGAAAAGTGTAAATTTACGTTTTATCGAATATCTCGGTTCCTGAGCGAGATAGAGCCTTGAAATTTGGACTATAAATACCTTTCTGTATCCCCGAATATAGTCTACGACTGTTCATTTACGTTTTATCGAATATCTCGGTTCCTGAGCGAGATAGAGCCTTGAAATTTGGACTATAAATACCTTCTCGAAATTCCTCAACTTTCTGTATCCCCGAAAATATTCTACGACTTTTAGATCGGCTGCAACATCAAAAAGAAAAGTGTAAATTTACGTTTTATCGAATATCTCGGTTCCTGAGCGAGATAGAGCCTTGAAATTTGGACTATAAATACCTTTCTGTATCCCCGAATATAGTCTACGACTGTTCATTTACGTTTTATCGAATATCTCGGTTCCTGAGCGAGATAGAGCCTTGAAATTTGGACTATAAATACCTTCTCGAAATTCCTCAACTTTCTGTATCCCCGAAAATATTCTACGACTTTTAGATCGGCTGCAACATCAAAAAGAAAAGTGTAAATTTACGTTTTATCGAATATCTCGGTTCCTGAGCGAGATAGAGCCTTGAAATTTGGACTATAAATACCTTCTCGAAATTCCTCAACTTTCTGTATCCCCGAAAATATTCTACGACTTTTAGATCGGCTGCAACATCAAAAAGAAAAGTGTAAATTTACGTTTTATCGAATATCTCGGTTCCTGAGCGAGATAGAGCCTTGAAATTTGGATTATAAATACCTTCTTGAAATTCCTCAACTTTCTGTATCCCCGAAAATATTCTACGACTTTTAGATCGGCTGCAACATCAAAAAGAAAAGTGTAAATTTACGTTTTATCGAATATCTCGGTTCCTGAGCGAGATAGAGCCTTGAAATTTGGACTATAAATACCTTTCTGTATCCCCGAATATAGTCTACGACTGTTCATTTACGTTTTATCGAATATCTCGGTTCCTGAGCGAGATAGAGCCTTGAAATTTGGACTATAAATACCTTTTCGAAATTCCTCAACTTTCTGTATCCCCGAATATAGTCTACGACTGTTCATTTACGTTTTATCGAATATCTCGGTTCCTGAGCGAGATAGAGCCTTGAAATTTGGACTATAAATACCTTCTCGAAATTCCTCAACTTTCTGTATCCCCGAAAATAGTCTACGACTTTTAGATCGGCTGCAACAACAAAAAGAAAAGTGTAAATTTACGTTTTATCGAATATCTCGGTTCCTGAGCGAGATAGAGCCTTGAAATTTAGATTATAAATACCTTCTCGAAATTCCTCAACTTTCTGTATCCCCGAAAATATTCTACGACTTTTAGATCGGCTGCAACATCAAAAAGAAAAGTGTAAATTTACGTTTTATCGAATATCTCGGTTCCTGAGCGAGATAGAGCCTTGAAATTTGGACTATAAATACCTTTCTGTATCCCCGAATATAGTCTACGACTGTTCATTTACGTTTTATCGAATATCTCGGTTCCTGAGCGAGATAGAGCCTTGAAATTTGGATTATAAATACCTTCTTGAAATTCCTCAACTTTCTGTATCCCCGAAAATATTCTACGACTTTTAGATCGGCTGCAACATCAAAAAGAAAAGTGTAAATTTACGTTTTATCGAATATCTCGGTTCCTGAGCGAGATAGAGCCTTGAAATTTGGACTATAAATACCTTTCTGTATCCCCGAATATAGTCTACGACTGTTCATTTACGTTTTATCGAATATCTCGGTTCCTGAGCGAGATAGAGCCTTGAAATTTGGATTATAAATACCTTCTTGAAATTCCTCAACTTTCTGTATCCCCGAAAATATTCTACGACTTTTAGATCGGCTGCAACATCAAAAAGAAAAGTGTAAATTTACGTTTTATCGAATATCTCGGTTCCTGAGCGAGATAGAGCCTTGAAATTTGGACTATAAATACCTTTTCGAAATTCCTCAACTTTCTGTATCCCCGAATATAGTCTACGACTGTTCATTTACGTTTTATCGAATATCTCGGTTCCTGAGCGAGATAGAGCCTTGAAATTTGGACTATAAATACCTTTTCGAAATTCCTCAACTTTCTGTATCCCCGAATATAGTCTACGACTGTTCATTTACGTTTTATCGAATATCTCGGTTCCTGAGCGAGATAGAGCCTTGAAATTTGGACTATAAATACCTTCTCGAAATTCCTCAACTTTCTGTATCCCCGAATATAGTCTACGACTGTTCATTTACGTTTTATCGAATATCTCGGTTCCTGAGCGAGATAGAGCCTTGAAATTTGGACTATAAATACCTTCTCGAAATTCCTCAACTTTCTGTATCCCCGAAAATAGTCTACGACTTTTAGATCGGCTGCAACAACAAAAAGAAAAGTGTAAATTTACGTTTTATCGAATATCTCGGTTCCTGAGCGAGATAGAGCCTTGAAATTTAGATTATAAATACCTTCTCGAAATTCCTCAACTTTCTGTATCCCCGAAAATATTCTACGACTTTTAGATCGGCTGCAACATCAAAAAGAAAAGTGTAAATTTACGTTTTATCGAATATCTCGGTTCCTGAGCGAGATAGAGCCTTGAAATTTGGACTATAAATACCTTTCTGTATCCCCGAATATAGTCTACGACTGTTCATTTACGTTTTATCGAATATCTCGGTTCCTGAGCGAGATAGAGCCTTGAAATTTGGATTATAAATACCTTCTTGAAATTCCTCAACTTTCTGTATCCCCGAAAATATTCTACGACTTTTAGATCGGCTGCAACATCAAAAAGAAAAGTGTAAATTTACGTTTTATCGAATATCTCGGTTCCTGAGCGAGATAGAGCCTTGAAATTTGGACTATAAATACCTTTCTGTATCCCCGAATATAGTCTACGACTGTTCATTTACGTTTTATCGAATATCTCGGTTCCTGAGCGAGATAGAGCCTTGAAATTTGGACTATAAAATTCCTCAACTTTCTGTATCCCCGAAAATATTCTACGACTTTTAGATCGGCTGCAACATCAAAAATAAAAGTGTAAATTTACGTTTTATCGAATATCTCGGTTCCTGAGCGAGATAGAGCCTTGAAATTTGGACTATAAATACCTTTCTGTATCCCCGAATATAGTCTACGACTGTTCATTTACGTTTTATCGAATATCTCGGTTCCTGAGCGAGATAGAGCCTTGAAATTTGGACTATAAATACCTTCTCGAAATTCCTCAACTTTCTGTATCCCCGAAAATATTCTACGACTTTTAGATCGGCTGCAACATCAAAAAGAAAAGTGTAAATTTACGTTTTATCGAATATCTCGGTTCCTGAGCGAGATAGAGCCTTGAAATTTGGACTATAAATACCTTCTCGAAATTCCTCAACTTTCTGTATCCCCGAAAATATTCTACGACTTTTAGATCGGCTGCAACATCAAAAAGAAAAGTGTAAATTTACGTTTTATCGAATATCTCGGTTCCTGAGCGAGATAGAGCCTTGAAATTTGGATAATAAATACCTTCTTGAAATTCCTCAACTTTCTGTATCCCCGAAAATATTCTACGACTTTTAGATCGGCTGCAACATCAAAAAGAAAAGTGTAAATTTACGTTTTATCGAATATCTCGGTTCCTGAGCGAGATAGAGCCTTGAAATTTGGACTATAAATACCTTTCTGTATCCCCGAATATAGTCTACGACTGTTCATTTACGTTTTATCGAATATCTCGGTTCCTGAGCGAGATAGAGCCTTGAAATTTGGACTATAAATACCTTTTCGAAATTCCTCAACTTTCTGTATCCCCGAATATAGTCTACGACTGTTCATTTACGTTTTATCGAATATCTCGGTTCCTGAGCGAGATAGAGCCTTGAAATTTGGACTATAAATACCTTCTCGAAATTCCTCAACTTTCTGTATCCCCGAAAATATTCTACGACTTTTAGATCGGCTGCAACATCAAAAAGAAAAGTGTAAATTTACGTTTTATCGAATATCTCGGTTCCTGAGCGAGATAGAGCCTTGAAATTTGGATTATAAATACCTTCTCGAAATTCCTCAACTTTCTGTATCCCCGAAAATATTCTACGACTTTTAGATCGGCTGCAACATCAAAAAGAAAAGTGTAAATTTACGTTTTATCGAATATCTCGGTTCCTGAGCGAGATAGAGCCTTGAAATTTGGACTATAAATACCTTTCTGTATCCCCGAATATAGTCTACGACTGTTCATTTACGTTTTATCGAATATCTCGGTTCCTGAGCGAGATAGAGCCTTGAAATTTGGACTATAAATACCTTTTCGAAATTCCTCAACTTTCTGTATCCCCGAATATAGTCTACGACTGTTCATTTACGTTTTATCGAATATCTCGGTTCCTGAGCGAGATAGAGCCTTGAAATTTGGACTATAAATACCTTCTCGAAATTCCTCAACTTTCTGTATCCCCGAAAATAGTCTACGACTTTTAGATCGGCTGCAACAACAAAAAGAAAAGTGTAAATTTACGTTTTATCGAATATCTCGGTTCCTGAGCGAGATAGAGCCTTGAAATTTAGATTATAAATACCTTCTCGAGTTTCCTCAACTTTCTGTATCCCCGAAAATATTCTACGACTTTTAGATCGGCTGCAACATCAAAAAGAAAAGTGTAAATTTACGTTTTATCGAATATCTCGGTTCCTGAGCGAGATAGAGCCTTGAAATTTGGACTATAAATACCTTTCTGTATCCCCGAATATAGTCTACGACTGTTCATTTACGTTTTATCGAATATCTCGGTTCCTGAGCGAGATAGAGCCTTGAAATTTGGATTATAAATACCTTCTTGAAATTCCTCAACTTTCTGTATCCCCGAAAATATTCTACGACTTTTAGATCGGCTGCAACATCAAAAAGAAAAGTGTAAATTTACGTTTTATCGAATATCTCGGTTCCTGAGCGAGATAGAGCCTTGAAATTTGGACTATAAATACCTTTCTGTATCCCCGAATATAGTCTACGACTGTTCATTTACGTTTTATCGAATATCTCGGTTCCTGAGCGAGATAGAGCCTTGAAATTTGGATTATAAATACCTTCTTGAAATTCCTCAACTTTCTGTATCCCCGAAAATATTCTACGACTTTTAGATCGGCTGCAACATCAAAAAGAAAAGTGTAAATTTACGTTTTATCGAATATCTCGGTTCCTGAGCGAGATAGAGCCTTGAAATTTGGACTATAAATACCTTTTCGAAATTCCTCAACTTTCTGTATCCCCGAATATAGTCTACGACTGTTCATTTACGTTTTATCGAATATCTCGGTTCCTGAGCGAGATAGAGCCTTGAAATTTGGACTATAAATACCTTTTCGAAATTCCTCAACTTTCTGTATCCCCGAATATAGTCTACGACTGTTCATTTACGTTTTATCGAATATCTCGGTTCCTGAGCGAGATAGAGCCTTGAAATTTGGACTATAAATACCTTCTCGAAATTCCTCAACTTTCTGTATCCCCGAATATAGTCTACGACTGTTCATTTACGTTTTATCGAATATCTCGGTTCCTGAGCGAGATAGAGCCTTGAAATTTGGACTATAAATACCTTCTCGAAATTCCTCAACTTTCTGTATCCCCGAAAATAGTCTACGACTTTTAGATCGGCTGCAACAACAAAAAGAAAAGTGTAAATTTACGTTTTATCGAATATCTCGGTTCCTGAGCGAGATAGAGCCTTGAAATTTGGACTATAAATACCTTTCTGTATCCCCGAATATAGTCTACGACTGTTCATTTACGTTTTATCGAATATCTCGGTTCCTGAGCGAGATAGAGCCTTGAAATTTGGATTATAAATACCTTCTTGAAATTCCTCAACTTTCTGTATCCCCGAAAATATTCTACGACTTTTAGATCGGCTGCAACATCAAAAAGAAAAGTGTAAATTTACGTTTTATCGAATATCTCGGTTCCTGAGCGAGATAGAGCCTTGAAATTTGGACTATAAATACCTTTTCGAAATTCCTCAACTTTCTGTATCCCCGAATATAGTCTACGACTGTTCATTTACGTTTTATCGAATATCTCGGTTCCTGAGCGAGATAGAGCCTTGAAATTTGGACTATAAATACCTTTTCGAAATTCCTCAACTTTCTGTATCCCCGAATATAGTCTACGACTGTTCATTTACGTTTTATCGAATATCTCGGTTCCTGAGCGAGATAGAGCCTTGAAATTTGGACTATAAATACCTTCTCGAAATTCCTCAACTTTCTGTATCCCCGAATATAGTCTACGACTGTTCATTTACGTTTTATCGAATATCTCGGTTCCTGAGCGAGATAGAGCCTTGAAATTTGGACTATAAATACCTTCTCGAAATTCCTCAACTTTCTGTATCCCCGAAAATAGTCTACGACTTTTAGATCGGCTGCAACAACAAAAAGAAAAGTGTAAATTTACGTTTTATCGAATATCTCGGTTCCTGAGCGAGATAGAGCCTTGAAATTTAGATTATAAATACCTTCTCGAAATTCCTCAACTTTCTGTATCCCCGAAAATATTCTACGACTTTTAGATCGGCTGCAACATCAAAAAGAAAAGTGTAAATTTACGTTTTATCGAATATCTCGGTTCCTGAGCGAGATAGAGCCTTGAAATTTGGACTATAAATACCTTTCTGTATCCCCGAATATAGTCTACGACTGTTCATTTACGTTTTATCGAATATCTCGGTTCCTGAGCGAGATAGAGCCTTGAAATTTGGACTATAAATACCTTTTCGAAATTCCTCAACTTTCTGTATCCCCGAATATAGTCTACGACTGTTCATTTACGTTTTATCGAATATCTCGGTTCCTGAGCGAGATAGAGCCTTGAAATTTGGATTATAAATACCTTCTTGAAATTCCTCAACTTTCTGTATCCCCGAAAATATTCTACGACTTTTAGATCGGCTGCAACATCAAAAAGAAAAGTGTAAATTTACGTTTTATCGAATATCTCGGTTCCTGAGCGAGATAGAGCCTTGAAATTTGGACTATAAATACCTTTCTGTATCCCCGAATATAGTCTACGACTGTTCATTTACGTTTTATCGAATATCTCGGTTCCTGAGCGAGATAGAGCCTTGAAATTTGGACTATAAAATTCCTCAACTTTCTGTATCCCCGAAAATATTCTACGACTTTTAGATCGGCTGCAACATCAAAAATAAAAGTGTAAATTTACGTTTTATCGAATATCTCGGTTCCTGAGCGAGATAGAGCCTTGAAATTTGGACTATAAATACCTTTCTGTATCCCCGAATATAGTCTACGACTGTTCATTTACGTTTTATCGAATATCTCGGTTCCTGAGCGAGATAGAGCCTTGAAATTTGGACTATAAATACCTTCTCGAAATTCCTCAACTTTCTGTATCCCCGAAAATATTCTACGACTTTTAGATCGGCTGCAACATCAAAAAGAAAAGTGTAAATTTACGTTTTATCGAATATCTCGGTTCCTGAGCGAGATAGAGCCTTGAAATTTGGACTATAAATACCTTCTCGAAATTCCTCAACTTTCTGTATCCCCGAAAATATTCTACGACTTTTAGATCGGCTGCAACATCAAAAAGAAAAGTGTAAATTTACGTTTTATCGAATATCTCGGTTCCTGAGCGAGATAGAGCCTTGAAATTTGGATTATAAATACCTTCTTGAAATTCCTCAACTTTCTGTATCCCCGAAAATATTCTACGACTTTTAGATCGGCTGCAACATCAAAAAGAAAAGTGTAAATTTACGTTTTATCGAATATCTCGGTTCCTGAGCGAGATAGAGCCTTGAAATTTGGACTATAAATACCTTTCTGTATCCCCGAATATAGTCTACGACTGTTCATTTACGTTTTATCGAATATCTCGGTTCCTGAGCGAGATAGAGCCTTGAAATTTGGACTATAAATACCTTTTCGAAATTCCTCAACTTTCTGTATCCCCGAATATAGTCTACGACTGTTCATTTACGTTTTATCGAATATCTCGGTTCCTGAGCGAGATAGAGCCTTGAAATTTGGACTATAAATACCTTCTCGAAATTCCTCAACTTTCTGTATCCCCGAAAATAGTCTACGACTTTTAGATCGGCTGCAACAACAAAAAGAAAAGTGTAAATTTACGTTTTATCGAATATCTCGGTTCCTGAGCGAGATAGAGCCTTGAAATTTAGATTATAAATACCTTCTCGAAATTCCTCAACTTTCTGTATCCCCGAAAATATTCTACGACTTTTAGATCGGCTGCAACATCAAAAAGAAAAGTGTAAATTTACGTTTTATCGAATATCTCGGTTCCTGAGCGAGATAGAGCCTTGAAATTTGGACTATAAATACCTTTCTGTATCCCCGAATATAGTCTACGACTGTTCATTTACGTTTTATCGAATATCTCGGTTCCTGAGCGAGATAGAGCCTTGAAATTTGGACTATAAATACCTTTTCGAAATTCCTCAACTTTCTGTATCCCCGAATATAGTCTACGACTGTTCATTTACGTTTTATCGAATATCTCGGTTCCTGAGCGAGATAGAGCCTTGAAATTTGGATTATAAATACCTTCTTGAAATTCCTCAACTTTCTGTATCCCCGAAAATATTCTACGACTTTTAGATCGGCTGCAACATCAAAAAGAAAAGTGTAAATTTACGTTTTATCGAATATCTCGGTTCCTGAGCGAGATAGAGCCTTGAAATTTGGACTATAAATACCTTTCTGTATCCCCGAATATAGTCTACGACTGTTCATTTACGTTTTATCGAATATCTCGGTTCCTGAGCGAGATAGAGCCTTGAAATTTGGACTATAAATACCTTTTCGAAATTCCTCAACTTTCTGTATCCCCGAATATAGTCTACGACTGTTCATTTACGTTTTATCGAATATCTCGGTTCCTGAGCGAGATAGAGCCTTGAAATTTGGACTATAAATACCTTCTCGAAATTCCTCAACTTTCTGTATCCCCGAAAATAGTCTACGACTTTTAGATCGGCTGCAACAACAAAAAGAAAAGTGTAAATTTACGTTTTATCGAATATCTCGGTTCCTGAGCGAGATAGAGCCTTGAAATTTAGATTATAAATACCTTCTCGAAATTCCTCAACTTTCTGTATCCCCGAAAATATTCTACGACTTTTAGATCGGCTGCAACAACAAAAAGAAAAGTGTAAATTTACGTTTTATCGAATATCTCGGTTCCTGAGCGAGATAGAGCCTTGAAATTTGGACTATAAATACCTTTCTGTATCCCCGAATATAGTCTACGACTGTTCATTTACGTTTTATCGAATATCTCGGTTCCTGAGCGAGATAGAGCCTTGAAATTTGGACTATAAATACCTTTTCGAAATTCCTCAACTTTCTGTATCCCCGAATATAGTCTACGACTGTTCATTTACGTTTTATCGAATATCTCGGTTCCTGAGCGAGATAGAGCCTTGAAATTTAGATTATAAATACCTTCTCGAAATTCCTCAACTTTCTGTATCCCCGAAAATATTCTACGACTTTTAGATCGGCTGCAACATCAAAAAGAAAAGTGTAAATTTACGTTTTATCGAATATCTCGGTTCCTGAGCGAGATAGAGCCTTGAAATTTGGACTATAAATACCTTTCTGTATCCCCGAATATAGTCTACGACTGTTCATTTACGTTTTATCGAATATCTCGGTTCCTGAGCGAGATAGAGCCTTGAAATTTGGACTATAAATACCTTTTCGAAATTCCTCAACTTTCTGTATCCCCGAATATAGTCTACGACTGTTCATTTACGTTTTATCGAATATCTCGGTTCCTGAGCGAGATAGAGCCTTGAAATTTGGATTATAAATACCTTCTTGAAATTCCTCAACTTTCTGTATCCCCGAAAATATTCTACGACTTTTAGATCGGCTGCAACATCAAAAAGAAAAGTGTAAATTTACGTTTTATCGAATATCTCGGTTCCTGAGCGAGATAGAGCCTTGAAATTTGGACTATAAATACCTTTCTGTATCCCCGAATATAGTCTACGACTGTTCATTTACGTTTTATCGAATATCTCGGTTCCTGAGCGAGATAGAGCCTTGAAATTTGGACTATAAATACCTTTTCGAAATTCCTCAACTTTCTGTATCCCCGAATATAGTCTACGACTGTTCATTTACGTTTTATCGAATATCTCGGTTCCTGAGCGAGATAGAGCCTTGAAATTTGGACTATAAATACCTTCTCGAAATTCCTCAACTTTCTGTATCCCCGAAAATAGTCTACGACTTTTAGATCGGCTGCAACAACAAAAAGAAAAGTGTAAATTTACGTTTTATCGAATATCTCGGTTCCTGAGCGAGATAGAGCCTTGAAATTTAGATTATAAATACCTTCTCGAAATTCCTCAACTTTCTGTATCCCCGAAAATATTCTACGACTTTTAGATCGGCTGCAACAACAAAAAGAAAAGTGTAAATTTACGTTTTATCGAATATCTCGGTTCCTGAGCGAGATAGAGCCTTGAAATTTGGACTATAAATACCTTTCTGTATCCCCGAATATAGTCTACGACTGTTCATTTACGTTTTATCGAATATCTCGGTTCCTGAGCGAGATAGAGCCTTGAAATTTGGACTATAAATACCTTTTCGAAATTCCTCAACTTTCTGTATCCCCGAATATAGTCTACGACTGTTCATTTACGTTTTATCGAATATCTCGGTTCCTGAGCGAGATAGAGCCTTGAAATTTGGACTATAAATACCTTTCTGTATCCCCGAATATAGTCTACGACTGTTCATTTACGTTTTATCGAATATCTCGGTTCCTGAGCGAGATAGAGCCTTGAAATTTGGACTATAAATACCTTCTCGAAATTCCTCAACTTTCTGTATCCCCGAAAATATTCTACGACTTTTAGATCGGCTGCAACAACAAAAAGAAAAGTGTAAATTTACGTTTTATCGAATATCTCGGTTCCTGAGCGAGATAGAGCCTTGAAATTTAGATTATAAATACCTTCTCGAAATTCCTCAACTTTCTGTATCCCCGAAAATATTCTACGACTTTTAGATCGGCTGCAACATCAAAAAGAAAAGTGTAAATTTACGTTTTATCGAATATCTCGGTTCCTGAGCGAGATAGAGCCTTGAAATTTGGACTATAAATACCTTTCTGTATCCCCGAATATAGTCTACGACTGTTCATTTACGTTTTATCGAATATCTCGGTTCCTGAGCGAGATAGAGCCTTGAAATTTGGACTATAAATACCTTTTCGAAATTCCTCAACTTTCTGTATCCCCGAATATAGTCTACGACTGTTCATTTACGTTTTATCGAATATCTCGGTTCCTGAGCGAGATAGAGCCTTGAAATTTGGATTATAAATACCTTCTTGAAATTCCTCAACTTTCTGTATCCCCGAAAATATTCTACGACTTTTAGATCGGCTGCAACATCAAAAAGAAAAGTGTAAATTTACGTTTTATCGAATATCTCGGTTCCTGAGCGAGATAGAGCCTTGAAATTTGGACTATAAATACCTTTCTGTATCCCCGAATATAGTCTACGACTGTTCATTTACGTTTTATCGAATATCTCGGTTCCTGAGCGAGATAGAGCCTTGAAATTTGGACTATAAATACCTTTTCGAAATTCCTCAACTTTCTGTATCCCCGAATATAGTCTACGACTGTTCATTTACGTTTTATCGAATATCTCGGTTCCTGAGCGAGATAGAGCCTTGAAATTTGGACTATAAATACCTTCTCGAAATTCCTCAACTTTCTGTATCCCCGAAAATATTCTACGACTTTTAGATCGGCTGCAACATCAAAAAGAAAAGTGTAAATTTACGTTTTATCGAATATCTCGGTTCCTGAGCGAGATAGAGCCTTGAAATTTGGACTATAAATACCTTTCTGTATCCCCGAATATAGTCTACGACTGTTCATTTACGTTTTATCGAATATCTCGGTTCCTGAGCGAGATAGAGCCTTGAAATTTGGACTATAAATACCTTCTCGAAATTCCTCAACTTTCTGTATCCCCGAAAATATTCTACGACTTTTAGATCGGCTGCAACATCAAAAAGAAAAGTGTAAATTTACGTTTTATCGAATATCTCGGTTCCTGAGCGAGATAGAGCCTTGAAATTTGGACTATAAATACCTTTCTGTATCCCCGAATATAGTCTACGACTGTTCATTTACGTTTTATCGAATATCTCGGTTCCTGAGCGAGATAGAGCCTTGAAATTTGGACTATAAATACCTTCTCGAAATTCCTCAACTTTCTGTATCCCCGAAAATATTCTACGACTTTTAGATCGGCTGCAACATCAAAAAGAAAAGTGTAAATTTACGTTTTATCGAATATCTCGGTTCCTGAGCGAGATAGAGCCTTGAAATTTGGACTATAAATACCTTTCTGTATCCCCGAATATAGTCTACGACTGTTCATTTACGTTTTTATCGAATATCTCGGTTCCTGAGCGAGATAGAGCCTTGAAATTTGGATTATAAATACCTTCTTGAAATTCCTCAACTTTCTGTATCCCCGAAAATATTCTACGACTTTTAGATCGGCTGCAACATCAAAAAGAAAAGTGTAAATTTACGTTTTATCGAATATCTCGGTTCCTGAGCGAGATAGAGCCTTGAAATTTGGACTATAAATACCTTTCTGTATCCCCGAATATAGTCTACGACTGTTCATTTACGTTTTATCGAATATCTCGGTTCCTGAGCGAGATAGAGCCTTGAAATTTGGACTATAAATACCTTTCTGTATCCCCGAATATAGTCTACGACTGTTCATTTACGTTTTATCGAATATCTCGGTTCCTGAGCGAGATAGAGCCTTGAAATTTGGACTATAAATACCTTTTCGAAATTCCTCAACTTTCTGTATCCCCGAATATAGTCTACGACTGTTCATTTACGTTTTATCGAATATCTCGGTTCCTGAGCGAGATAGAGCCTTGAAATTTGGACTATAAATACCTTCTCGAAATTCCTCAACTTTCTGTATCCCCGAAAATATTCTACGACTTTTAGATCGGCTGCAACAACAAAAAGAAAAGTGTAAATTTACGTTTTATCGAATATCTCGGTTCCTGAGCGAGATAGAGCCTTGAAATTTGGACTATAAATACCTTTCTGTATCCCCGAATATAGTCTACGACTGTTCATTTACGTTTTATCGAATATCTCGGTTCCTGAGCGAGATAGAGCCTTGAAATTTGGACTATAAATACCTTCTCGAAATTCCTCAACTTTCTGTATCCCCGAAAATATTCTACGACTTTTAGATCGGCTGCAACATCAAAAAGAAAAGTGTAAATTTACGTTTTATCGAATATATCGGTTCCTGAGCGAGATAGAGCCTTGAAATTTGGACTATAAATACCTTTCTGTATCCCCGAATATAGTCTACGACTGTTCATTTACGTTTTATCGAATATCTCGGTTCCTGAGCGAGATAGAGCCTTGAAATTTGGACTATAAATACCTTCTCGAAATTCCTCAACTTTCTGTATCCCCGAAAATAGTCTACGACTTTTAGATCGGCTGCAACATCAAAAAGAAAAGTGTAAATTTACGTTTTATCGAATATCTCGGTTCCTGAGCGAGATAGAGCCTTGAAATTTGGACTATAAATACCTTTCTGTATCCCCGAATATAGTCTACGACTGTTCATTTACGTTTTTATCGAATATCTCGGTTCCTGAGCGAGATAGAGCCTTGAAATTTGGATTATAAATACCTTCTTGAAATTCCTCAACTTTCTGTATCCCCGAAAATATTCTACGACTTTTAGATCGGCTGCAACATCAAAAAGAAAAGTGTAAATTTACGTTTTATCGAATATCTCGGTTCCTGAGCGAGATAGAGCCTTGAAATTTGGACTATAAATACCTTTCTGTATCCCCGAATATAGTCTACGACTGTTCATTTACGTTTTATCGAATATCTCGGTTCCTGAGCGAGATAGAGCCTTGAAATTTGGACTATAAATACCTTTCTGTATCCCCGAATATAGTCTACGACTGTTCATTTACGTTTTATCGAATATCTCGGTTCCTGAGCGAGATAGAGCCTTGAAATTTGGACTATAAATACCTTTTCGAAATTCCTCAACTTTCTGTATCCCCGAATATAGTCTACGACTGTTCATTTACGTTTTATCGAATATCTCGGTTCCTGAGCGAGATAGAGCCTTGAAATTTGGACTATAAATACCTTCTCGAAATTCCTCAACTTTCTGTATCCCCGAAAATATTCTACGACTTTTAGATCGGCTGCAACAACAAAAAGAAAAGTGTAAATTTACGTTTTATCGAATATCTCGGTTCCTGAGCGAGATAGAGCCTTGAAATTTGGACTATAAATACCTTTCTGTATCCCCGAATATAGTCTACGACTGTTCATTTACGTTTTATCGAATATCTCGGTTCCTGAGCGAGATAGAGCCTTGAAATTTGGACTATAAATACCTTCTCGAAATTCCTCAACTTTCTGTATCCCCGAAAATATTCTACGACTTTTAGATCGGCTGCAACATCAAAAAGAAAAGTGTAAATTTACGTTTTATCGAATATATCGGTTCCTGAGCGAGATAGAGCCTTGAAATTTGGACTATAAATACCTTTCTGTATCCCCGAATATAGTCTACGACTGTTCATTTACGTTTTATCGAATATCTCGGTTCCTGAGCGAGATAGAGCCTTGAAATTTGGACTATAAATACCTTCTCGAAATTCCTCAACTTTCTGTATCCCCGAAAATAGTCTACGACTTTTAGATCGGCTGCAACAACAAAAAGAAAAGTGTAAATTTACGTTTTATCGAATATCTCGGTTCCTGAGCGAGATAGAGCCTTGAAATTTGGACTATAAATACCTTTCTGTATCCCCGAATATAGTCTACGACTGTTCATTTACGTTTTATCGAATATCTCGGTTCCTGAGCGAGATAGAGCCTTGAAATTTGGACTATAAATACCTTTTCGAAATTCCTCAACTTTCTGTATCCCCGAATATAGTCTACGACTGTTCATTTACGTTTTATCGAATATCTCGGTTCCTGAGCGAGATAGAGCCTTGAAATTTGGACTATAAATACCTTCTCCAAATTCCTCAACTTTCTGTATCCCCGAAAATATTCTACGACTTTTAGATCGGCTGCAACATCAAAAAGAAAAGTGTAAATTTACGTTTTATCGAATATCTCGGTTCCTGAGCGAGATAGAGCCTTGAAATTTAGATTATAAATACCTTCTCGAAATTCCTCAACTTTCTGTATCCCCGAAAATATTCTACGACTTTTAGATCGGCTGCAACAACAAAAAGAAAAGTGTAAATTTACGTTTTATCGAATATCTCGGTTCCTGAGCGAGATAGAGCCTTGAAATTTGGACTATAAATACCTTTCTGTATCCCCGAATATAGTCTACGACTGTTCATTTACGTTTTATCGAATATCTCGGTTCCTGAGCGAGATAGAGCCTTGAAATTTGGACTATAAATACCTTTTCGAAATTCCTCAACTTTCTGTATCCCCGAATATAGTCTACGACTGTTCATTTACGTTTTATCGAATATCTCGGTTCCTGAGCGAGATAGGGCCTTGAAATTTAGATTATAAATACCTTCTCGAAATTCCTCAACTTTCTGTATCCCCGAAAATATTCTACGACTTTTAGATCGGCTGCAACAACAAAAAGAAAAGTGTAAATTTACGTTTTATCGAATATCTCGGTTCCTGAGCGAGATAGAGCCTTGAAATTTGGACTATAAATACCTTTCTGTATCCCCGAATATAGTCTACGACTGTTCATTTACGTTTTATCGAATATCTCGGTTCCTGAGCGAGATAGAGCCTTGAAATTTGGACTATAAATACCTTTTCGAAATTCCTCAACTTTCTGTATCCCCGAATATAGTCTACGACTGTTCATTTACGTTTTATCGAATATCTCGGTTCCTGAGCGAGATAGAGCCTTGAAATTTAGATTATAAATACCTTCTCGAAATTCCTCAACTTTCTGTATTCCCGAAAATATTCTACGACTTTTAGATCGGCTGCAACATCAAAAAGAAAAGTGTAAATTTACGTTTTATCGAATATCTCGGTTCCTGAGCGAGATAGAGCCTTGAAATTTGGACTATAAATACCTTTCTGTATCCCCGAATATAGTCTACGACTGTTCATTTACGTTTTATCGAATATCTCGGTTCCTGAGCGAGATAGAGCCTTGAAATTTGGACTATAAATACCTTTTCGAAATTCCTCAACTTTCTGTATCCCCGAATATAGTCTACGACTGTTCATTTACGTTTTATCGAATATCTCGGTTCCTGAGCGAGATAGAGCCTTGAAATTTGGATTATAAATACCTTCTTGAAATTCCTCAACTTTCTGTATCCCCGAAAATATTCTACGACTTTTAGATCGGCTGCAACATCAAAAAGAAAAGTGTAAATTTACGTTTTATCGAATATCTCGGTTCCTGAGCGAGATAGAGCCTTGAAATTTGGACTATAAATACCTTTCTGTATCCCCGAATATAGTCTACGACTGTTCATTTACGTTTTATCGAATATCTCGGTTCCTGAGCGAGATAGAGCCTTGAAATTTGGACTATAAATACCTTTTCGAAATTCCTCAACTTTCTGTATCCCCGAATATAGTCTACGACTGTTCATTTACGTTTTATCGAATATCTCGGTTCCTGAGCGAGATAGAGCCTTGAAATTTGGACTATAAATACCTTCTCGAAATTCCTCAACTTTCTGTATCCCCGAAAATAGTCTACGACTTTTAGATCGGCTGCAACAACAAAAAGAAAAGTGTAAATTTACGTTTTATCGAATATCTCGGTTCCTGAGCGAGATAGAGCCTTGAAATTTAGATTATAAATACCTTCTCGAAATTCCTCAACTTTCTGTATCCCCGAAAATATTCTACGACTTTTAGATCGGCTGCAACAACAAAAAGAAAAGTGTAAATTTACGTTTTATCGAATATCTCGGTTCCTGAGCGAGATAGAGCCTTGAAATTTGGACTATAAATACCTTTCTGTATCCCCGAATATAGTCTACGACTGTTCATTTACGTTTTATCGAATATCTCGGTTCCTGAGCGAGATAGAGCCTTGAAATTTGGACTATAAATACCTTTTCGAAATTCCTCAACTTTCTGTATCCCCGAATATAGTCTACGACTGTTCATTTACGTTTTATCGAATATCTCGGTTCCTGAGCGAGATAGAGCCTTGAAATTTGGACTATAAATACCTTCTCGAAATTCCTCAACTTTCTGTATCCCCGAAAATATTCTACGACTTTTAGATCGGCTGCAACAACAAAAAGAAAAGTGTAAATTTACGTTTTATCGAATATCTCGGTTCCTGAGCGAGATAGAGCCTTGAAATTTGGACTATAAATACCTTTCTGTATCCCCGAATATAGTCTACGACTGTTCATTTACGTTTTATCGAATATCTCGGTTCCTGAGCGAGATAGAGCCTTGAAATTTGGACTATAAATACCTTCTCGAAATTCCTCAACTTTCTGTATCCCCGAAAATATTCTACGACTTTTAGATCGGCTGCAACAACAAAAAGAAAAGTGTAAATTTACGTTTTATCGAATATCTCGGTTCCTGAGCGAGATAGAGCCTTGAAATTTGGACTATAAATACCTTTCTGTATCCCCGAATATAGTCTACGACTGTTCATTTACGTTTTATCGAATATCTCGGTTCCTGAGCGAGATAGAGCCTTGAAATTTGGACTATAAATACCTTCTCGAAATTCCTCAACTTTCTGTATCCCCGAATATAGTCTACGACTGTTCATTTACGTTTTATCGAATATCTCGGTTCCTGAGCGAGATAGAGCCTTGAAATTTGGACTATAAATACCTTCTCGAAATTCCTCAACTTTCTGTATCCCCGAAAATATTCTACGACTTTTAGATCGGCTGCAACAACAAAAAGAAAAGTGTAAATTTACGTTTTATCGAATATCTCGGTTCCTGAGCGAGATAGAGCCTTGAAATTTGGACTATAAATACCTTTCTGTATCCCCGAATATAGTCTACGACTGTTCATTTACGTTTTATCGAATATCTCGGTTCCTGAGCGAGATAGAGCCTTGAAATTTGGACTATAAATACCTTCTCGAAATTCCTCAACTTTCTGTATCCCCGAAAATATTCTACGACTTTTAGATCGGCTGCAACAACAAAAAGAAAAGTGTAAATTTACGTTTTATCGAATATCTCGGTTCCTGAGCGAGATAGAGCCTTGAAATTTGGACTATAAATACCTTTCTGTATCCCCGAATATAGTCTACGACTGTTCATTTACGTTTTATCGAATATCTCGGTTCCTGAGCGAGATAGAGCCTTGAAATTTGGACTATAAATACCTTCTCGAAATTCCTCAACTTTCTGTATCCCCGAATATAGTCTACGACTGTTCATTTACGTTTTATCGAATATCTCGGTTCCTGAGCGAGATAGAGCCTTGAAATTTGGACTATAAATACCTTCTCGAAATTCCTCAACTTTCTGTATCCCCGAAAATAGTCTACGACTTTTAGATCGGCTGCAACAACAAAAAGAAAAGTGTAAATTTACGTTTTATCGAATATCTCGGTTCCTGAGCGAGATAGAGCCTTGAAATTTGGACTATAAATACCTTTCTGTATCCCCGAATATAGTCTACGACTGTTCATTTACGTTTTATCGAATATCTCGGTTCCTGAGCGAGATAGAGCCTTGAAATTTGGACTATAAATACCTTTTCGAAATTCCTCAACTTTCTGTATCCCCGAATATAGTCTACGACTGTTCATTTACGTTTTATCGAATATCTCGGTTCCTGAGCGAGATAGAGCCTTGAAATTTGGACTATAAATACCTTCTCCAAATTCCTCAACTTTCTGTATCCCCGAAAATATTCTACGACTTTTAGATCGGCTGCAACATCAAAAAGAAAAGTGTAAATTTACGTTTTATCGAATATCTCGGTTCCTGAGCGAGATAGAGCCTTGAAATTTGGACTATAAATACCTTTCTGTATCCCCGAATATAGTCTACGACTGTTCATTTACGTTTTATCGAATATCTCGGTTCCTGAGCGAGATAGAGCCTTGAAATTTGGACTATAAATACCTTTTCGAAATTCCTCAACTTTCTGTATCCCCGAATATAGTCTACGACTGTTCATTTACGTTTTATCGAATATCTCGGTTCCTGAGCGAGATAGAGCCTTGAAATTTGGACTATAAATACCTTCTCCAAATTCCTCAACTTTCTGTATCCCCGAAAATATTCTACGACTTTTAGATCGGCTGCAACATCAAAAAGAAAAGTGTAAATTTACGTTTTATCGAATATCTCGGTTCCTGAGCGAGATAGAGCCTTGAAATTTAGATTATAAATACCTTCTCGAAATTCCTCAACTTTCTGTATCCCCGAAAATATTCTACGACTTTTAGATCGGCTGCAACAACAAAAAGAAAAGTGTAAATTTACGTTTTATCGAATATCTCGGTTCCTGAGCGAGATAGAGCCTTGAAATTTGGACTATAAATACCTTTCTGTATCCCCGAATATAGTCTACGACTGTTCATTTACGTTTTATCGAATATCTCGGTTCCTGAGCGAGATAGAGCCTTGAAATTTGGACTATAAATACCTTTTCGAAATTCCTCAACTTTCTGTATCCCCGAATATAGTCTACGACTGTTCATTTACGTTTTATCGAATATCTCGGTTCCTGAGCGAGATAGAGCCTTGAAATTTGGATTATAAATACCTTCTTGAAATTCCTCAACTTTCTGTATCCCCGAAAATATTCTACGACTTTTAGATCGGCTGCAACATCAAAAGAAAAGTGTAAATTTACGTTTTATCGAATATCTCGGTTCCTGAGCGAGATAGAGCCTTGAAATTTGGACTATAAATACCTTTCTGTATCCCCGAATATAGTCTACGACTGTTCATTTACGTTTTATCGAATATCTCGGTTCCTGAGCGAGATAGAGCCTTGAAATTTGGACTATAAATACCTTCTCGAAATTCCTCAACTTTCTGTATCCCCGAATATAGTCTACGACTGTTCATTTACGTTTTATCGAATATCTCGGTTCCTGAGCGAGATAGAGCCTTGAAATTTGGACTATAAATACCTTCTCGAAATTCCTCAACTTTCTGTATCCCCGAAAATAGTCTACGACTTTTAGATCGGCTGCAACAACAAAAAGAAAAGTGTAAATTTACGTTTTATCGAATATCTCGGTTCCTGAGCGAGATAGAGCCTTGAAATTTGGACTATAAATACCTTTCTGTATCCCCGAATATAGTCTACGACTGTTCATTTACGTTTTATCGAATATCTCGGTTCCTGAGCGAGATAGAGCCTTGAAATTTGGACTATAAATACCTTTTCGAAATTCCTCAACTTTCTGTATCCCCGAATATAGTCTACGACTGTTCATTTACGTTTTATCGAATATCTCGGTTCCTGAGCGAGATAGAGCCTTGAAATTTGGACTATAAATACCTTCTCCAAATTCCTCAACTTTCTGTATCCCCGAAAATATTCTACGACTTTTAGATCGGCTGCAACATCAAAAAGAAAAGTGTAAATTTACGTTTTATCGAATATCTCGGTTCCTGAGCGAGATAGAGCCTTGAAATTTAGATTATAAATACCTTCTCGAAATTCCTCAACTTTCTGTATCCCCGAAAATATTCTACGACTTTTAGATCGGCTGCAACAACAAAAAGAAAAGTGTAAATTTACGTTTTATCGAATATCTCGGTTCCTGAGCGAGATAGAGCCTTGAAATTTGGACTATAAATACCTTTTCGAAATTCCTCAACTTTCTGTATCCCCGAATATAGTCTACGACTGTTCATTTACGTTTTATCGAATATCTCGGTTCCTGAGCGAGATAGAGCCTTGAAATTTGGACTATAAATACCTTCTCGAAATTCCTCAACTTTCTGTATCCCCGAAAATAGTCTACGACTTTTAGATCGGCTGCAACAACAAAAAGAAAAGTGTAAATTTACGTTTTATCGAATATCTCGGTTCCTGAGCGAGATAGAGCCTTGAAATTTGGACTATAAATACCTTTCTGTATCCCCGAATATAGTCTACGACTGTTCATTACGTTTTATCGAATATCTCGGTTCCTGAGCGAGATAGAGCCTTGAAATTTGGACTATAAATACCTTTTCGAAATTCCTCAACTTTCTGTATCCCCGAATATAGTCTACGACTGTTCATTTACGTTTTATCGAATATCTCGGTTCCTGAGCGAGATAGAGCCTTGAAATTTGGACTATAAATACCTTCTCCAAATTCCTCAACTTTCTGTATCCCCGAAAATATTCTACGACTTTTAGATCGGCTGCAACATCAAAAAGAAAAGTGTAAATTTACGTTTTATCGAATATCTCGGTTCCTGAGCGAGATAGAGCCTTGAAATTTGGACTATAAATACCTTCTCGAAATTCCTCAACTTTCTGTATCCCCGAAAATATTCTACGACTTTTAGATCGGCTGCAACATCAAAAAGAAAAGTGTAAATTTACGTTTTATCGAATATCTCGGTTCCTGAGCGAGATAGAGCCTTGAAATTTGGACTATAAATACCTTCTCGAAATTCCTCAACTTTCTGTATCCCCGAAAATATTCTACGACTTTTAGATCGGCTGCAACATCAAAAAGAAAAGTGTAAATTTACGTTTTATCGAATATCTCGGTTCCTGAGCGAGATAGAGCCTTGAAATTTGGACTATAAATACCTTTCTGTATCCCCGAATATAGTCTACGACTGTTCATTTACGTTTTATCGAATATCTCGGTTCCTGAGCGAGATAGAGCCTTGAAATTTGGACTATAAATACCTTCTCGAAATTCCTCAACTTTCTGTATCCCCGAATATAGTCTACGACTGTTCATTTACGTTTTATCGAATATCTCGGTTCCTGAGCGAGATAGAGCCTTGAAATTTGGACTATAAATACCTTCTCGAAATTCCTCAACTTTCTGTATCCCCGAAAATATTCTACGACTTTTAGATCGGCTGCAACATCAAAAAGAAAAGTGTAAATTTACGTTTTATCGAATATCTCGGTTCCTGAGCGAGATAGAGCCTTGAAATTTGGACTATAAATACCTTCTCGAAATTCCTCAACTTTCTGTATCCCCGAAAATATTCTACGACTTTTAGATCGGCTGCAACATCAAAAAGAAAGTGTAAATTTACGTTTTATCGAATATCTCGGTTCCTGAGCGAGATAGAGCCTTGAAATTTGGACTATAAATACCTTTCTGTATCCCCGAATATAGTCTACGACTGTTCATTTACGTTTTATCGAATATCTCGGTTCCTGAGCGAGATAGAGCCTTGAAATTTGGACTATAAATACCTTTTCGAAATTCCTCAACTTTCTGTATCCCCGAATATAGTCTACGACTGTTCATTTACGTTTTATCGAATATCTCGGTTCCTGAGCGAGATAGAGCCTTGAAATTTGGACTATAAATACCTTCTCGAAATTCCTCAACTTTCTGTATCCCCGAAAATATTCTACGACTTTTAGATCGGCTGCAACAACAAAAAGAAAAGTGTAAATTTACGTTTTATCGAATATCTCGGTTCCTGAGCGAGATAGAGCCTTGAAATTTTTAGATTATAAATACCTTCTCGAAATTCCTCAACTTTCTGTATCCCCGAAAATATTCTACGACTTTTAGATCGGCTGCAACATCAAAAAGAAAAGTGTAAATTTACGTTTTATCGAATATCTCGGTTCCTGAGCGAGATAGAGCCTTGAAATTTGGACTATAAATACCTTTCTGTATCCCCGAATATAGTCTACGACTGTTCATTTACGTTTTATCGAATATCTCGGTTCCTGAGCGAGATAGAGCCTTGAAATTTGGACTATAAATACCTTTTCGAAATTCCTCAACTTTCTGTATCCCCGAATATAGTCTACGACTGTTCATTTACGTTTTATCGAATATCTCGGTTCCTGAGCGAGATAGAGCCTTGAAATTTGGACTATAAATACCTTCTCGAAATTCCTCAACTTTCTGTATCCCCGAAAATATTCTACGACTTTTAGATCGGCTGCAACATCAAAAAGAAAAGTGTAAATTTACGTTTTATCGAATATCTCGGTTCCTGAGCGAGATAGAGCCTTGAAATTTGGACTATAAATACCTTTCTGTATCCCCGAATATAGTCTACGACTGTTCATTTACGTTTTATCGAATATCTCGGTTCCTGAGCGAGATAGAGCCTTGAAATTTGGACTATAAATACCTTCTCGAAATTCCTCAACTTTCTGTATCCCCGAAAATATTCTACGACTTTTAGATCGGCTGCAACATCAAAAAGAAAAGTGTAAATTTACGTTTTATCGAATATCTCGGTTCCTGAGCGAGATAGAGCCTTGAAATTTGGACTATAAATACCTTTCTGTATCCCCGAATATAGTCTACGACTGTTCATTTACGTTTTATCGAATATCTCGGTTCCTGAGCGAGATAGAGCCTTGAAATTTGGACTATAAATACCTTCTCGAAATTCCTCAACTTTCTGTATCCCCGAAAATAGTCTACGACTTTTAGATCGGCTGCAACAACAAAAAGAAAAGTGTAAATTTACGTTTTATCGAATATCTCGGTTCCTGAGCGAGATAGAGCCTTGAAATTTGGACTATAAATACCTTTCTGTATCCCCGAATATAGTCTACGACTGTTCATTTACGTTTTATCGAATATCTCGGTTCCTGAGCGAGATAGAGCCTTGAAATTTGGACTATAAATACCTTTTCGAAATTCCTCAACTTTCTGTATCCCCGAATATAGTCTACGACTGTTCATTTACGTTTTATCGAATATCTCGGTTCCTGAGCGAGATAGAGCCTTGAAATTTGGACTATAAATACCTTCTCCAAATTCCTCAACTTTCTGTATCCCCGAAAATATTCTACGACTTTTAGATCGGCTGCAACATCAAAAAGAAAAGTGTAAATTTACGTTTTATCGAATATCTCGGTTCCTGAGCGAGATAGAGCCTTGAAATTTGGACTATAAATACCTTTCTGTATCCCCGAATATAGTCTACGACTGTTCATTTACGTTTTATCGAATATCTCGGTTCCTGAGCGAGATAGAGCCTTGAAATTTGGACTATAAATACCTTCTCGAAATTCCTCAACTTTCTGTATCCCCGAAAATATTCTACGACTTTTAGATCGGCTGCAACATCAAAAAGAAAAGTGTAAATTTACGTTTTATCGAATATCTCGGTTCCTGAGCGAGATAGAGCCTTGAAATTTGGACTATAAATACCTTTCTGTATCCCCGAATATAGTCTACGACTGTTCATTTACGTTTTATCGAATATCTCGGTTCCTGAGCGAGATAGAGCCTTGAAATTTGGACTATAAATACCTTCTCGAAATTCCTCAACTTTCTGTATCCCCGAAAATAGTCTACAACTTTTAGATCGGCTGCAACAACAAAAAGAAAAGTGTAAATTTACGTTTTATCGAATATCTCGGTTCCTGAGCGAGATAGAGCCTTGAAATTTGGACTATAAATACCTTTCTGTATCCCCGAATATAGTCTACGACTGTTCATTTACGTTTTATCGAATATCTCGGTTCCTGAGCGAGATAGAGCCTTGAAATTTGGACTATAAATACCTTTTCGAAATTCCTCAACTTTCTGTATCCCCGAATATAGTCTACGACTGTTCATTTACGTTTTATCGAATATCTCGGTTCCTGAGCGAGATAGAGCCTTGAAATTTGGACTATAAATACCTTCTCCAAATTCCTCAACTTTCTGTATCCCCGAAAATATTCTACGACTTTTAGATCGGCTGCAACATCAAAAAGAAAAGTGTAAATTTACGTTTTATCGAATATCTCGGTTCCTGAGCGAGATAGAGCCTTGAAATTTGGACTATAAATACCTTCTCGAAATTCCTCAACTTTCTGTATCCCCGAAAATATTCTACGACTTTTAGATCGGCTGCAACATCAAAAAGAAAAGTGTAAATTTACGTTTTATCGAATATCTCGGTTCCTGAGCGAGATAGAGCCTTGAAATTTGGACTATAAATACCTTCTCGAAATTCCTCAACTTTCTGTATCCCCGAAAATATTCTACGACTTTTAGATCGGCTGCAACATCAAAAAGAAAAGTGTAAATTTACGTTTTATCGAATATCTCGGTTCCTGAGCGAGATAGAGCCTTGAAATTTGGACTATAAATACCTTTCTGTATCCCCGAATATAGTCTACGACTGTTCATTTACGTTTTATCGAATATCTCGGTTCCTGAGCGAGATAGAGCCTTGAAATTTGGACTATAAATACCTTCTCGAAATTCCTCAACTTTCTGTATCCCCGAAAATAGTCTACGACTTTTAGATCGGCTGCAACAACAAAAAGAAAAGTGTAAATTTACGTTTTATCGAATATCTCGGTTCCTGAGCGAGATAGAGCCTTGAAATTTGGACTATAAATACCTTTCTGTATCCCCGAATATAGTCTACGACTGTTCATTTACGTTTTATCGAATATCTCGGTTCCTGAGCGAGATAGAGCCTTGAAATTTGGACTATAAATACCTTTTCGAAATTCCTCAACTTTCTGTATCCCCGAATATAGTCTACGACTGTTCATTTACGTTTTATCGAATATCTCGGTTCCTGAGCGAGATAGAGCCTTGAAATTTGGACTATAAATACCTTCTCCAAATTCCTCAACTTTCTGTATCCCCGAAAATATTCTACGACTTTTAGATCGGCTGCAACATCAAAAAGAAAAGTGTAAATTTACGTTTTATCGAATATCTCGGTTCCTGAGCGAGATAGAGCCTTGAAATTTGGACTATAAATACCTTTCTGTATCCCCGAATATAGTCTACGACTGTTCATTTACGTTTTATCGAATATCTCGGTTCCTGAGCGAGATAGAGCCTTGAAATTTGGACTATAAATACCTTCTCGAAATTCCTCAACTTTCTGTATCCCCGAAAATAGTCTACGACTTTTAGATCGGCTGCAACAACAAAAAGAAAAGTGTAAATTTACGTTTTATCGAATATCTCGGTTCCTGAGCGAGATAGAGCCTTGAAATTTGGACTATAAATACCTTTCTGTATCCCCGAATATAGTCTACGACTGTTCATTTACGTTTTATCGAATATCTCGGTTCCTGAGCGAGATAGAGCCTTGAAATTTGGACTATAAATACCTTTTCGAAATTCCTCAACTTTCTGTATCCCCGAATATAGTCTACGACTGTTCATTTACGTTTTATCGAATATCTCGGTTCCTGAGCGAGATAGAGCCTTGAAATTTGGAAATTCCTCAACTTTCTGTATCCCCGAAAATATTCTACGACTTTTAGATCGGCTGCAACATCAAAAAGAAAAGTGTAAATTTACGTTTTATCGAATATCTCGGTTCCTGAGCGAGATAGAGCCTTGAAATTTGGACTATAAATACCTTTCTGTATCCCCGAATATAGTCTACGACTGTTCATTTACGTTTTATCGAATATCTCGGTTCCTGAGCGAGATAGAGCCTTGAAATTTGGACTATAAATACCTTTCTGTATCCCCGAATATAGTCTACGACTGTTCATTTACGTTTTATCGAATATCTCGGTTCCTGAGCGAGATAGAGCCTTGAAATTTGGACTATAAATACCTTCTCGAAATTCCTCAACTTTCTGTATCCCCGAAAATAGTCTACGACTTTTAGATCGGCTGCAACAACAAAAAGAAAAGTGTAAATTTACGTTTTATCGAATATCTCGGTTCCTGAGCGAGATAGAGCCTTGAAATTTGGACTATAAATACCTTTCTGTATCCCCGAATATAGTCTACGACTGTTCATTTACGTTTTATCGAATATCTCGGTTCCTGAGCGAGATAGAGCCTTGAAATTTGGACTATAAATACCTTTTCGAAATTCCTCAACTTTCTGTATCCCCGAATATAGTCTACGACTGTTCATTTACGTTTTATCGAATATCTCGGTTCCTGAGCGAGATAGAGCCTTGAAATTTGGACTATAAATACCTTCTCCAAATTCCTCAACTTTCTGTATCCCCGAAAATATTCTACGACTTTTAGATCGGCTGCAACATCAAAAAGAAAAGTGTAAATTTACGTTTTATCGAATATCTCGGTTCCTGAGCGAGATAGAGCCTTGAAATTTGGACTATAAATACCTTTCTGTATCCCCGAATATAGTCTACGACTGTTCATTTACGTTTTATCGAATATCTCGGTTCCTGAGCGAGATAGAGCCTTGAAATTTGGACTATAAATACCTTCTCGAAATTCCTCAACTTTCTGTATCCCCGAAAATAGTCTACGACTTTTAGATCGGCTGCAACAACAAAAAGAAAAGTGTAAATTTACGTTTTATCGAATATCTCGGTTCCTGAGCGAGATAGAGCCTTGAAATTTGGACTATAAATACCTTTCTGTATCCCCGAATATAGTCTACGACTGTTCATTTACGTTTTATCGAATATCTCGGTTCCTGAGCGAGATAGAGCCTTGAAATTTGGACTATAAATACCTTTTCGAAATTCCTCAACTTTCTGTATCCCCGAATATAGTCTACGACTGTTCATTTACGTTTTATCGAATATCTCGGTTCCTGAGCGAGATAGAGCCTTGAAATTTGGACTATAAATACCTTCTCGAAATTCCTCAACTTTCTGTATCCCCGAAAATATTCTACGACTTTTAGATCGGCTGCAACATCAAAAAGAAAAGTGTAAATTTACGTTTTATCGAATATCTCGGTTCCTGAGCGAGATAGAGCCTTGAAATTTAGATTATAAATACCTTCTCGAAATTCCTCAACTTTCTGTATCCCCGAAAATATTCTACGACTTTTAGATCGGCTGCAACATCAAAAAGAAAAGTGTAAATTTACGTTTTATCGAATATCTCGGTTCCTGAGCGAGATAGAGCCTTGAAATTTGGACTATAAATACCTTTCTGTATCCCCGAATATAGTCTACGACTGTTCATTTACGTTTTATCGAATATCTCGGTTCCTGAGCGAGATAGAGCCTTGAAATTTGGACTATAAATACCTTTTCGAAATTCCTCAACTTTCTGTATCCCCGAATATAGTCTACGACTGTTCATTTACGTTTTATCGAATATCTCGGTTCCTGAGCGAGATAGAGCCTTGAAATTTGGACTATAAATACCTTCTCCAAATTCCTCAACTTTCTGTATCCCCGAAAATATTCTACGACTTTTAGATCGGCTGCAACATCAAAAAGAAAAGTGTAAATTTACGTTTTATCGAATATCTCGGTTCCTGAGCGAGATAGAGCCTTGAAATTTGGACTATAAATACCTTTCTGTATCCCCGAATATAGTCTACGACTGTTCATTTACGTTTTATCGAATATCTCGGTTCCTGAGCGAGATAGAGCCTTGAAATTTGGACTATAAATACCTTCTCGAAATTCCTCAACTTTCTGTATCCCCGAAAATAGTCTACGACTTTTAGATCGGCTGCAACAACAAAAAGAAAAGTGTAAATTTACGTTTTATCGAATATCTCGGTTCCTGAGCGAGATAGAGCCTTGAAATTTGGACTATAAATACCTTTCTGTATCCCCGAATATAGTCTACGACTGTTCATTTACGTTTTATCGAATATCTCGGTTCCTGAGCGAGATAGAGCCTTGAAATTTGGACTATAAATACCTTTTCGAAATTCCTCAACTTTCTGTATCCCCGAATATAGTCTACGACTGTTCATTTACGTTTTATCGAATATCTCGGTTCCTGAGCGAGATAGAGCCTTGAAATTTGGACTATAAATACCTTCTCGAAATTCCTCAACTTTCTGTATCCCCGAAAATATTCTACGACTTTTAGATCGGCTGCAACATCAAAAAGAAAAGTGTAAATTTACGTTTTATCGAATATCTCGGTTCCTGAGCGAGATAGAGCCTTGAAATTTAGATTATAAATACCTTCTCGAAATTCCTCAACTTTCTGTATCCCCGAAAATATTCTACGACTTTTAGATCGGCTGCAACATCAAAAAGAAAAGTGTAAATTTACGTTTTATCGAATATCTCGGTTCCTGAGCGAGATAGAGCCTTGAAATTTGGACTATAAATACCTTTCTGTATCCCCGAATATAGTCTACGACTGTTCATTTACGTTTTATCGAATATCTCGGTTCCTGAGCGAGATAGAGCCTTGAAATTTGGACTATAAATACCTTTTCGAAATTCCTCAACTTTCTGTATCCCCGAATATAGTCTACGACTGTTCATTTACGTTTTATCGAATATCTCGGTTCCTGAGCGAGATAGAGCCTTGAAATTTGGATTATAAATACCTTCTTGAAATTCCTCAACTTTCTGTATCCCCGAAAATATTCTACGACTTTTAGATCGGCTGCAACATCAAAAAGAAAAGTGTAAATTTACGTTTTATCGAATATCTCGGTTCCTGAGCGAGATAGAGCCTTGAAATTTGGACTATAAATACCTTTCTGTATCCCCGAATATAGTCTACGACTGTTCATTTACGTTTTATCGAATATCTCGGTTCCTGAGCGAGATAGAGCCTTGAAATTTGGACTATAAATACCTTTTCGAAATTCCTCAACTTTCTGTATCCCCGAATATAGTCTACGACTGTTCATTTACGTTTTATCGAATATCTCGGTTCCTGAGCGAGATAGAGCCTTGAAATTTGGACTATAAATACCTTCTCGAAATTCCTCAACTTTCTGTATCCCCGAAAATATTCTACGACTTTTAGATCGGCTGCAACATCAAAAAGAAAAGTGTAAATTTACGTTTTATCGAATATCTCGGTTCCTGAGCGAGATAGAGCCTTGAAATTTGGACTATAAATACCTTTCTGTATCCCCGAATATAGTCTACGACTGTTCATTTACGTTTTATCGAATATCTCGGTTCCTGAGCGAGATAGAGCCTTGAAATTTGGACTATAAATACCTTCTCGAAATTCCTCAACTTTCTGTATCCCCGAAAATAGTCTACGACTTTTAGATCGGCTGCAACAACAAAAAGAAAAGTGTAAATTTACGTTTTATCGAATATCTCGGTTCCTGAGCGAGATAGAGCCTTGAAATTTGGACTATAAATACCTTTCTGTATCCCCGAATATAGTCTACGACTGTTCATTTACGTTTTATCGAATATCTCGGTTCCTGAGCGAGATAGAGCCTTGAAATTTGGACTATAAATACCTTTTCGAAATTCCTCAACTTTCTGTATCCCCGAATATAGTCTACGACTGTTCATTTACGTTTTATCGAATATCTCGGTTCCTGAGCGAGATAGAGCCTTGAAATTTGGACTATAAATACCTTCTCGAAATTCCTCAACTTTCTGTATCCCCGAAAATATTCTACGACTTTTAGATCGGCTGCAACATCAAAAAGAAAAGTGTAAATTTACGTTTTATCGAATATCTCGGTTCCTGAGCGAGATAGAGCCTTGAAATTTGGACTATAAATACCTTCTCGAAATTCCTCAACTTTCTGTATCCCCGAAAATATTCTACGACTTTTAGATCGGCTGCAACATCAAAAAGAAAAGTGTAAATTTACGTTTTATCGAATATCTCGGTTCCTGAGCGAGATAGAGCCTTGAAATTTGGACTATAAATACCTTTCTGTATCCCCGAATATAGTCTACGACTGTTCATTTACGTTTTATCGAATATCTCGGTTCCTGAGCGAGATAGAGCCTTGAAATTTGGACTATAAATACCTTTTCGAAATTCCTCAACTTTCTGTATCCCCGAATATAGTCTACGACTGTTCATTTACGTTTTATCGAATATCTCGGTTCCTGAGCGAGATAGAGCCTTGAAATTTGGACTATAAATACCTTCTCGAAATTCCTCAACTTTCTGTATCCCCGAAAATATTCTACGACTTTTAGATCGGCTGCAACAACAAAAAGAAAAGTGTAAATTTACGTTTTATCGAATATCTCGGTTCCTGAGCGAGATAGAGCCTTGAAATTTAGATTATAAATACCTTCTCGAAATTCCTCAACTTTCTGTATCCCCGAAAATATTCTACGACTTTTAGATCGGCTGCAACATCAAAAAGAAAAGTGTAAATTTACGTTTTATCGAATATCTCGGTTCCTGAGCGAGATAGAGCCTTGAAATTTGGACTATAAATACCTTTCTGTATCCCCGAATATAGTCTACGACTGTTCATTTACGTTTTATCGAATATCTCGGTTCCTGAGCGAGATAGAGCCTTGAAATTTGGACTATAAATACCTTTTCGAAATTCCTCAACTTTCTGTATCCCCGAATATAGTCTACGACTGTTCATTTACGTTTTATCGAATATCTCGGTTCCTGAGCGAGATAGAGCCTTGAAATTTGGATTATAAATACCTTCTTGAAATTCCTCAACTTTCTGTATCCCCGAAAATATTCTACGACTTTTAGATCGGCTGCAACATCAAAAAGAAAAGTGTAAATTTACGTTTTATCGAATATCTCGGTTCCTGAGCGAGATAGAGCCTTGAAATTTGGACTATAAATACCTTTCTGTATCCCCGAATATAGTCTACGACTGTTCATTTACGTTTTATCGAATATCTCGGTTCCTGAGCGAGATAGAGCCTTGAAATTTGGACTATAAATACCTTTTCGAAATTCCTCAACTTTCTGTATCCCCGAATATAGTCTACGACTGTTCATTTACGTTTTATCGAATATCTCGGTTCCTGAGCGAGATAGAGCCTTGAAATTTGGACTATAAATACCTTCTCGAAATTCCTCAACTTTCTGTATCCCCGAAAATATTCTACGACTTTTAGATCGGCTGCAACATCAAAAAGAAAAGTGTAAATTTACGTTTTATCGAATATCTCGGTTCCTGAGCGAGATAGAGCCTTGAAATTTGGACTATAAATACCTTTCTGTATCCCCGAATATAGTCTACGACTGTTCATTTACGTTTTATCGAATATCTCGGTTCCTGAGCGAGATAGAGCCTTGAAATTTGGACTATAAATACCTTCTCGAAATTCCTCAACTTTCTGTATCCCCGAAAATATTCTACGACTTTTAGATCGGCTGCAACAACAAAAAGAAAAGTGTAAATTTACGTTTTATCGAATATCTCGGTTCCTGAGCGAGATAGAGCCTTGAAATTTGGACTATAAATACCTTTCTGTATCCCCGAATATAGTCTACGACTGTTCATTTACGTTTTATCGAATATCTCGGTTCCTGAGCGAGATAGAGCCTTGAAATTTGGACTATAAATACCTTCTCGAAATTCCTCAACTTTCTGTATCCCCGAAAATAGTCTACGACTTTTAGATCGGCTGCAACAACAAAAAGAAAAGTGTAAATTTACGTTTTATCGAATATCTCGGTTCCTGAGCGAGATAGAGCCTTGAAATTTGGACTATAAATACCTTTCTGTATCCCCGAATATAGTCTACGACTGTTCATTTACGTTTTATCGAATATCTCGGTTCCTGAGCGAGATAGAGCCTTGAAATTTGGACTATAAATACCTTTTCGAAATTCCTCAACTTTCTGTATCCCCGAATATAGTCTACGACTGTTCATTTACGTTTTATCGAATATCTCGGTTCCTGAGCGAGATAGAGCCTTGAAATTTGGACTATAAATACCTTCTCGAAATTCCTCAACTTTCTGTATCCCCGAAAATATTCTACGACTTTTAGATCGGCTGCAACATCAAAAAGAAAAGTGTAAATTTACGTTTTATCGAATATCTCGGTTCCTGAGCGAGATAGAGCCTTGAAATTTGGACTATAAATACCTTTCTGTATCCCCGAATATAGTCTACGACTGTTCATTTACGTTTTATCGAATATCTCGGTTCCTGAGCGAGATAGAGCCTTGAAATTTGGACTATAAATACCTTCTCGAAATTCCTCAACTTTCTGTATCCCCGAAAATATTCTACGACTTTTAGATCGGCTGCAACAACAAAAAGAAAAGTGTAAATTTACGTTTTATCGAATATCTCGGTTCCTGAGCGAGATAGAGCCTTGAAATTTGGACTATAAATACCTTTCTGTATCCCCGAATATAGTCTACGACTGTTCATTTACGTTTTATCGAATATCTCGGTTCCTGAGCGAGATAGAGCCTTGAAATTTGGACTATAAATACCTTCTCGAAATTCCTCAACTTTCTGTATCCCCGAAAATAGTCTACGACTTTTAGATCGGCTGCAACAACAAAAAGAAAAGTGTAAATTTACGTTTTATCGAATATCTCGGTTCCTGAGCGAGATAGAGCCTTGAAATTTGGACTATAAATACCTTTCTGTATCCCCGAATATAGTCTACGACTGTTCATTTACGTTTTATCGAATATCTCGGTTCCTGAGCGAGATAGAGCCTTGAAATTTGGACTATAAATACCTTTTCGAAATTCCTCAACTTTCTGTATCCCCGAATATAGTCTACGACTGTTCATTTACGTTTTATCGAATATCTCGGTTCCTGAGCGAGATAGAGCCTTGAAATTTGGACTATAAATACCTTCTCGAAATTCCTCAACTTTCTGTATCCCCGAAAATATTCTACGACTTTTAGATCGGCTGCAACATCAAAAAGAAAAGTGTAAATTTACGTTTTATCGAATATCTCGGTTCCTGAGCGAGATAGAGCCTTGAAATTTGGACTATAAATACCTTCTCGAAATTCCTCAACTTTCTGTATCCCCGAAAATATTCTACGACTTTTAGATCGGCTGCAACATCAAAAAGAAAAGTGTAAATTTACGTTTTATCGAATATCTCGGTTCCTGAGCGAGATAGAGCCTTGAAATTTGGACTATAAATACCTTTCTGTATCCCCGAATATAGTCTACGACTGTTCATTTACGTTTTATCGAATATCTCGGTTCCTGAGCGAGATAGAGCCTTGAAATTTGGACTATAAATACCTTTTCGAAATTCCTCAACTTTCTGTATCCCCGAATATAGTCTACGACTGTTCATTTACGTTTTATCGAATATCTCGGTTCCTGAGCGAGATAGAGCCTTGAAATTTGGACTATAAATACCTTCTCGAAATTCCTCAACTTTCTGTATCCCCGAAAATATTCTACGACTTTTAGATCGGCTGCAACAACAAAAAGAAAAGTGTAAATTTACGTTTTATCGAATATCTCGGTTCCTGAGCGAGATAGAGCCTTGAAATTTAGATTATAAATACCTTCTCGAAATTCCTCAACTTTCTGTATCCCCGAAAATATTCTACGACTTTTAGATCGGCTGCAACATCAAAAAGAAAAGTGTAAATTTACGTTTTATCGAATATCTCGGTTCCTGAGCGAGATAGAGCCTTGAAATTTGGACTATAAATACCTTTCTGTATCCCCGAATATAGTCTACGACTGTTCATTTACGTTTTATCGAATATCTCGGTTCCTGAGCGAGATAGAGCCTTGAAATTTGGACTATAAATACCTTTTCGAAATTCCTCAACTTTCTGTATCCCCGAATATAGTCTACGACTGTTCATTTACGTTTTATCGAATATCTCGGTTCCTGAGCGAGATAGAGCCTTGAAATTTGGATTATAAATACCTTCTTGAAATTCCTCAACTTTCTGTATCCCCGAAAATATTCTACGACTTTTAGATCGGCTGCAACATCAAAAAGAAAAGTGTAAATTTACGTTTTATCGAATATCTCGGTTCCTGAGCGAGATAGAGCCTTGAAATTTGGACTATAAATACCTTTCTGTATCCCCGAATATAGTCTACGACTGTTCATTAACGTTTTATCGAATATCTCGGTTCCTGAGCGAGATAGAGCCTTGAAATTTGGACTATAAATACCTTTTCGAAATTCCTCAACTTTCTGTATCCCCGAATATAGTCTACGACTGTTCATTTACGTTTTATCGAATATCTCGGTTCCTGAGCGAGATAGAGCCTTGAAATTTGGACTATAAATACCTTCTCGAAATTCCTCAACTTTCTGTATCCCCGAAAATATTCTACGACTTTTAGATCGGCTGCAACATCAAAAAGAAAAGTGTAAATTTACGTTTTATCGAATATCTCGGTTCCTGAGCGAGATAGAGCCTTGAAATTTGGACTATAAATACCTTTCTGTATCCCCGAATATAGTCTACGACTGTTCATTTACGTTTTATCGAATATCTCGGTTCCTGAGCGAGATAGAGCCTTGAAATTTGGACTATAAATACCTTCTCGAAATTCCTCAACTTTCTGTATCCCCGAAAATATTCTACGACTTTTAGATCGGCTGCAACAACAAAAAGAAAAGTGTAAATTTACGTTTTATCGAATATCTCGGTTCCTGAGCGAGATAGAGCCTTGAAATTTGGACTATAAATACCTTTCTGTATCCCCGAATATAGTCTACGACTGTTCATTTACGTTTTATCGAATATCTCGGTTCCTGAGCGAGATAGAGCCTTGAAATTTGGACTATAAATACCTTCTCGAAATTCCTCAACTTTCTGTATCCCCGAATATAGTCTACGACTGTTCATTTACGTTTTATCGAATATCTCGGTTCCTGAGCGAGATAGAGCCTTGAAATTTGGACTATAAATACCTTCTCGAAATTCCTCAACTTTCTGTATCCCCGAAAATATTCTACGACTTTTAGATCGGCTGCAACATCAAAAAGAAAAGTGTAAATTTACGTTTTATCGAATATCTCGGTTCCTGAGCGAGATAGAGCCTTGAAATTTGGACTATAAATACCTTCTCGAAATTCCTCAACTTTCTGTATCCCCGAAAATATTCTACGACTTTTAGATCGGCTGCAACATCAAAAAGAAAAGTGTAAATTTACGTTTTATCGAATATCTCGGTTCCTGAGCGAGATAGAGCCTTGAAATTTGGACTATAAATACCTTTCTGTATCCCCGAATATAGTCTACGACTGTTCATTTACGTTTTATCGAATATCTCGGTTCCTGAGCGAGATAGAGCCTTGAAATTTGGACTATAAATACCTTTTCGAAATTCCTCAACTTTCTGTATCCCCGAATATAGTCTACGACTGTTCATTTACGTTTTATCGAATATCTCGGTTCCTGAGCGAGATAGAGCCTTGAAATTTGGATTATAAATACCTTCTTGAAATTCCTCAACTTTCTGTATCCCCGAAAATATTCTACGACCTTTAGATCGGCTGCAACATCAAAAAGAAAAGTGTAAATTTACGTTTTATCGAATATCTCGGTTCCTGAGCGAGATAGAGCCTTGAAATTTGGACTATAAATACCTTTCTGTATCCCCGAATATAGTCTACGACTGTTCATTTACGTTTTATCGAATATCTCGGTTCCTGAGCGAGATAGAGCCTTGAAATTTGGACTATAAATACCTTTTCGAAATTCCTCAACTTTCTGTATCCCCGAATATAGTCTACGACTGTTCATTTACGTTTTATCGAATATCTCGGTTCCTGAGCGAGATAGAGCCTTGAAATTTGGACTATAAATACCTTCTCGAAATTCCTCAACTTTCTGTATCCCCGAAAATATTCTACGACTTTTAGATCGGCTGCAACATCAAAAAGAAAAGTGTAAATTTACGTTTTATCGAATATCTCGGTTCCTGAGCGAGATAGAGCCTTGAAATTTGGACTATAAATACCTTTCTGTATCCCCGAATATAGTCTACGACTGTTCATTTACGTTTTATCGAATATCTCGGTTCCTGAGCGAGATAGAGCCTTGAAATTTGGACTATAAATACCTTCTCGAAATTCCTCAACTTTCTGTATCCCCGAAAATATTCTACGACTTTTAGATCGGCTGCAACATCAAAAAGAAAAGTGTAAATTTACGTTTTATCGAATATCTCGGTTCCTGAGCGAGATAGAGCCTTGAAATTTGGACTATAAATACCTTTCTGTATCCCCGAATATAGTCTACGACTGTTCATTTACGTTTTATCGAATATCTCGGTTCCTGAGCGAGATAGAGCCTTGAAATTTGGACTATAAATACCTTCTCGAAATTCCTCAACTTTCTGTATCCCCGAAAATATTCTACGACTTTTAGATCGGCTGCAACATCAAAAAGAAAAGTGTAAATTTACGTTTTATCGAATATCTCGGTTCCTGAGCGAGATAGAGCCTTGAAATTTGGACTATAAATACCTTTCTGTATCCCCGAATATAGTCTACGACTGTTCATTTACGTTTTTATCGAATATCTCGGTTCCTGAGCGAGATAGAGCCTTGAAATTTGGATTATAAATACCTTCTTGAAATTCCTCAACTTTCTGTATCCCCGAAAATATTCTACGACTTTTAGATCGGCTGCAACATCAAAAAGAAAAGTGTAAATTTACGTTTTATCGAATATCTCGGTTCCTGAGCGAGATAGAGCCTTGAAATTTGGACTATAAATACCTTTCTGTATCCCCGAATATAGTCTACGACTGTTCATTTACGTTTTATCGAATATCTCGGTTCCTGAGCGAGATAGAGCCTTGAAATTTGGACTATAAATACCTTTCTGTATCCCCGAATATAGTCTACGACTGTTCATTTACGTTTTATCGAATATCTCGGTTCCTGAGCGAGATAGAGCCTTGAAATTTGGACTATAAATACCTTTTCGAAATTCCTCAACTTTCTGTATCCCCGAATATAGTCTACGACTGTTCATTTACGTTTTATCGAATATCTCGGTTCCTGAGCGAGATAGAGCCTTGAAATTTGGATTATAAATACCTTCTTGAAATTCCTCAACTTTCTGTATCCCCGAAAATATTCTACGACTTTTAGATCGGCTGCAACATCAAAAAGAAAAGTGTAAATTTACGTTTTATCGAATATCTCGGTTCCTGAGCGAGATAGAGCCTTGAAATTTGGACTATAAATACCTTTCTGTATCCCCGAATATAGTCTACGACTGTTCATTTACGTTTTATCGAATATCTCGGTTCCTGAGCGAGATAGAGCCTTGAAATTTGGACTATAAATACCTTCTCGAAATTCCTCAACTTTCTGTATCCCCGAAAATATTCTACGACTTTTAGATCGGCTGCAACATCAAAAAGAAAAGTGTAAATTTACGTTTTATCGAATATCTCGGTTCCTGAGCGAGATAGAGCCTTGAAATTTGGACTATAAATACCTTTCTGTATCCCCGAATATAGTCTACGACTGTTCATTTACGTTTTATCGAATATCTCGGTTCCTGAGCGAGATAGAGCCTTGAAATTTGGACTATAAATACCTTCTCGAAATTCCTCAACTTTCTGTATCCCCGAAAATATTCTACGACTTTTAGATCGGCTGCAACATCAAAAAGAAAAGTGTAAATTTACGTTTTATCGAATATCTCGGTTCCTGAGCGAGATAGAGCCTTGAAATTTGGACTATAAATACCTTTCTGTATCCCCGAATATAGTCTACGACTGTTCATTTACGTTTTATCGAATATCTCGGTTCCTGAGCGAGATAGAGCCTTGAAATTTGGACTATAAATACCTTCTCGAAATTCCTCAACTTTCTGTATCCCCGAAAATAGTCTACGACTTTTAGATCGGCTGCAACAACAAAAAGAAAAGTGTAAATTTACGTTTTATCGAATATCTCGGTTCCTGAGCGAGATAGAGCCTTGAAATTTGGACTATAAATACCTTTCTGTATCCCCGAATATAGTCTACGACTGTTCATTTACGTTTTATCGAATATCTCGGTTCCTGAGCGAGATAGAGCCTTGAAATTTGGACTATAAATACCTTCTCGAAATTCCTCAACTTTCTGTATCCCCGAAAATATTCTACGACTTTTAGATCGGCTGCAACATCAAAAAGAAAAGTGTAAATTTACGTTTTATCGAATATCTCGGTTCCTGAGCGAGATAGAGCCTTGAAATTTGGACTATAAATACCTTTCTGTATCCCCGAATATAGTCTACGACTGTTCATTTACGTTTTTATCGAATATCTCGGTTCCTGAGCGAGATAGAGCCTTGAAATTTGGACTATAAATACCTTCTCGAAATTCCTCAACTTTCTGTATCCCCGAAAATAGTCTACGACTTTTAGATCGGCTGCAACAACAAAAAGAAAAGCGTAAATTTACGTTTTATCGAATATCTCGGTTCCTGAGCGAGATAGAGCCTTGAAATTTGGACTATAAATACCTTTCTGTATCCCCGAATATAGTCTACGACTGTTCATTTACGTTTTATCGAATATCTCGGTTCCTGAGCGAGATAGAGCCTTGAAATTTGGACTATAAATACCTTCTCCAAATTCCTCAACTTTCTGTATCCCCGAAAATATTCTACGACTTTTAGATCGGCTGCAACATCAAAAAGAAAAGTGTAAATTTACGTTTTATCGAATATCTCGGTTCCTGAGCGAGATAGAGCCTTGAAATTTGGACTATAAATACCTTTTCGAAATTCCTCAACTTTCTGTATCCCCGAATATAGTCTACGACTGTTCATTTACGTTTTATCGAATATCTCGGTTCCTGAGCGAGATAGAGCCTTGAAATTTGGACTATAAATACCTTCTCGAAATTCCTCAACTTTCTGTATCCCCGAAAATATTCTACGACTTTTAGATCGGCTGCAACATCAAAAAGAAAAGTGTAAATTTACGTTTTATCGAATATCTCGGTTCCTGAGCGAGATAGAGCCTTGAAATTTGGACTATAAATACCTTTCTGTATCCCCGAATATAGTCTACGACTGTTCATTTACGTTTTATCGAATATCTCGGTTCCTGAGCGAGATAGAGCCTTGAAATTTGGACTATAAATACCTTTTCGAAATTCCTCAACTTTCTGTATCCCCGAATATAGTCTACGACTGTTCATTTACGTTTTATCGAATATCTCGGTTCCTGAGCGAGATAGAGCCTTGAAATTTGGATTATAAATACCTTCTTGAAATTCCTCAACTTTCTGTATCCCCGAAAATATTCTACGACTTTTAGATCGGCTGCAACATCAAAAAGAAAAGTGCAAATTTACGTTTTATCGAATATCTCGGTTCCTGAGCGAGATAGAGCCTTGAAATTTGGACTATAAATACCTTCTCGAAATTCCTCAACTTTCTGTATCCCCGAAAATATTCTACGACTTTTAGATCGGCTGCAACATCAAAAAGAAAAGTGTAAATTTACGTTTTATCGAATATCTCGGTTCCTGAGCGAGATAGAGCCTTGAAATTTGGACTATAAATACCTTTTCGAAATTCCTCAACTTTCTGTATCCCCGAATATAGTCTACGACTGTTCATTTACGTTTTATCGAATATCTCGGTTCCTGAGCGAGATAGAGCCTTGAAATTTGGATTATAAATACCTTCTTGAAATTCCTCAACTTTCTGTATCCCCGAAAATATTCTACGACTTTTAGATCGGCTGCAACATCAAAAAGAAAAGTGTAAATTTACGTTTTATCGAATATCTCGGTTCCTGAGCGAGATAGAGCCTTGAAATTTGGACTATAAATAACTTTCTGTATCCCCGAATATAGTCTACGACTGTTCATTTACGTTTTATCGAATATCTCGGTTCCTGAGCGAGATAGAGCCTTGAAATTTGGACTATAAATACCTTCTCGAAATTCCTCAACTTTCTGTATCCCCGAAAATATTCTACGACTTTTAGATCGGCTGCAACATCAAAAAGAAAAGTGTAAATTTACGTTTTATCGAATATCTCGGTTCCTGAGCGAGATAGAGCCTTGAAATTTGGACTATAAATACCTTTCTGTATCCCCGAATATAGTCTACGACTGTTCATTTACGTTTTATCGAATATCTCGGTTCCTGAGCGAGATAGAGCCTTGAAATTTGGACTATAAATACCTTCTCGAAATTCCTCAACTTTCTGTATCCCCGAAAATATTCTACGACTTTTAGATCGGCTGCAACATCAAAAAGAAAAGTGTAAATTTACGTTTTATCGAATATCTCGGTTCCTGAGCGAGATAGAGCCTTGAAATTTGGACTATAAATACCTTTCTGTATCCCCGAATATAGTCTACGACTGTTCATTTACGTTTTATCGAATATCTCGGTTCCTGAGCGAGATAGAGCCTTGAAATTTGGACTATAAATACCTTCTCGAAATTCCTCAACTTTCTGTATCCCCGAAAATATTCTACGACTTTTAGATCGGCTGCAACAACAAAAAGAAAAGTGTAAATTTACGTTTTATCGAATATCTCGGTTCCTGAGCGAGATAGAGCCTTGAAATTTGGACTATAAATACCTTTCTGTATCCCCGAATATAGTCTACGACTGTTCATTTACGTTTTATCGAATATCTCGGTTCCTGAGCGAGATAGAGCCTTGAAATTTGGACTATAAATACCTTTCTGTATCCCCGAATATAGTCTACGACTGTTCATTTACGTTTTATCGAATATCTCGGTTCCTGAGCGAGATAGAGCCTTGAAATTTGGACTATAAATACCTTTCTGTATCCCCGAATATAGTCTACGACTGTTCATTTACGTTTTATCGAATATCTCGGTTCCTGAGCGAGATAGAGCCTTGAAATTTGGACTATAAATACCTTCTCGAAATTCCTCAACTTTCTGTATCCCCGAAAATATTCTACGACTTTTAGATCGGCTGCAACATCAAAAAGAAAAGTGTAAATTTACGTTTTATCGAATATCTCGGTTCCTGAGCGAGATAGAGCCTTGAAATTTGGACTATAAATACCTTTCTGTATCCCCGAATATAGTCTACGACTGTTCATTTACGTTTTATCGAATATCTCGGTTCCTGAGCGAGATAGAGCCTTGAAATTTGGACTATAAATACCTTCTCGAAATTCCTCAACTTTCTGTATCCCCGAAAATATTCTACGACTTTTAGATCGGCTGCAACAACAAAAAGAAAAGTGTAAATTTACGTTTTATCGAATATCTCGGTTCCTGAGCGAGATAGAGCCTTGAAATTTGGACTATAAATACCTTTCTGTATCCCCGAATATAGTCTACGACTGTTCATTTACGTTTTATCGAATATCTCGGTTCCTGAGCGAGATAGAGCCTTGAAATTTGGACTATAAATACCTTTCTGTATCCCCGAATATAGTCTACGACTGTTCATTTACGTTTTATCGAATATCTCGGTTCCTGAGCGAGATAGAGCCTTGAAATTTGGACTATAAATACCTTCTCGAAATTCCTCAACTTTCTGTATCCCCGAAAATATTCTACGACTTTTAGATCGGCTGCAACAACAAAAAGAAAAGTGTAAATTTACGTTTTATCGAATATCTCGGTTCCTGAGCGAGATAGAGCCTTGAAATTTGGACTATAAATACCTTTCTGTATCCCCGAATATAGTCTACGACTGTTCATTTACGTTTTATCGAATATCTCGGTTCCTGAGCGAGATAGAGCCTTGAAATTTGGACTATAAATACCTTCTCGAAATTCCTCAACTTTCTGTATCCCCGAAAATATTCTACGACTTTTAGATCGGCTGCAACATCAAAAAGAAAAGTGTAAATTTACGTTTTATCGAATATCTCGGTTCCTGAGCGAGATAGAGCCTTGAAATTTGGACTATAAATAACTTTCTGTATCCCCGAATATAGTCTACGACTGTTCATTTACGTTTTATCGAATATCTCGGTTCCTGAGCGAGATAGAGCCTTGAAATTTGGACTATAAATACCTTCTCGAAATTCCTCAACTTTCTGTATCCCCGAAAATATTCTACGACTTTTAGATCGGCTGCAACAACAAAAAGAAAAGTGTAAATTTACGTTTTATCGAATATCTCGGTTCCTGAGCGAGATAGAGCCTTGAAATTTAGATTATAAATACCTTCTCGAAATTCCTCAACTTTCTGTATCCCCGAAAATATTCTACGACTTTTAGATCGGCTGCAACAACAAAAAGAAAAGTGTAAATTTACGTTTTATCGAATATCTCGGTTCCTGAGCGAGATAGAGCCTTGAAATTTGGACTATAAATACCTTTCTGTATCCCCGAATATAGTCTACGACTGTTCATTTACGTTTTATCGAATATCTCGGTTCCTGAGCGAGATAGAGCCTTGAAATTTGGACTATAAATACCTTCTCGAAATTCCTCAACTTTCTGTATCCCCGAAAATATTCTACGACTTTTAGATCGGCTGCAACATCAAAAAGAAAAGTGTAAATTTACGTTTTATCGAATATCTCGGTTCCTGAGCGAGATAGAGCCTTGAAATTTGGACTATAAATAACTTTCTGTATCCCCGAATATAGTCTACGACTGTTCATTTACGTTTTATCGAATATCTCGGTTCCTGAGCGAGATAGAGCCTTGAAATTTGGACTATAAATACCTTCTCGAAATTCCTCAACTTTCTGTATCCCCGAAAATATTCTACGACTTTTAGATCGGCTGCAACATCAAAAAGAAAAGTGTAAATTTACGTTTTATCGAATATCTCGGTTCCTGAGCGAGATAGAGCCTTGAAATTTGGACTATAAATACCTTTCTGTATCCCCGAATATAGTCTACGACTGTTCATTTACGTTTTATCGAATATCTCGGTTCCTGAGCGAGATAGAGCCTTGAAATTTGGACTATAAATACCTTTTCGAAATTCCTCAACTTTCTGTATCCCCGAATATAGTCTACGACTGTTCATTTACGTTTTATCGAATATCTCGGTTCCTGAGCGAGATAGAGCCTTGAAATTTGGACTATAAATACCTTCTCGAAATTCCTCAACTTTCTGTATCCCCGAAAATATTCTACGACTTTTAGATCGGCTGCAACATCAAAAAGAAAAGTGTAAATTTACGTTTTATCGAATATCTCGGTTCCTGAGCGAGATAGAGCCTTGAAATTTGGACTATAAATATCTTTTCGAAATTCCTCAACTTTCTGTATCCCCGAATATAGTCTACGACTGTTCATTTACGTTTTATCGAATATCTCGGTTCCTGAGCGAGATAGAGCCTTGAAATTTGGATTATAAATACCTTCTTGAAATTCCTCAACTTTCTGTATCCCCGAAAATATTCTACGACTTTTAGATCGGCTGCAACATCAAAAAGAAAAGTGTAAATTTACGTTTTATCGAATATCTCGGTTCCTGAGCGAGATAGAGCCTTGAAATTTGGACTATAAATACCTTTCTGTATCCCCGAATATAGTCTACGACTGTTCATTTACGTTTTATCGAATATCTCGGTTCCTGAGCGAGATAGAGCCTTGAAATTTGGACTATAAATACCTTCTCGAAATTCCTCAACTTTCTGTATCCCCGAAAATAGTCTACGACTTTTAGATCGGCTGCAACATCAAAAAGAAAAGTGTAAATTTACGTTTTATCGAATATCTCGGTTCCTGAGCGAGATAGAGCCTTGAAATTTGGACTATAAATACCTTTCTGTATCCCCGAATATAGTCTACGACTGTTCATTTACGTTTTATCGAATATCTCGGTTCCTGAGCGAGATAGAGCCTTGAAATTTAGATTATAAATACCTTCTCGAAATTCCTCAACTTTCTGTATCCCCGAAAATATTCTACGACTTTTAGATCGGCTGCAACAACAAAAAGAAAAGTGTAAATTTACGTTTTATCGAATATCTCGGTTCCTGAGCGAGATAGAGCCTTGAAATTTGGACTATAAATACCTTTCTGTATCCCCGAATATAGTCTACGACTGTTCATTTACGTTTTATCGAATATCTCGGTTCCTGAGCGAGATAGAGCCTTGAAATTTGGACTATAAATACCTTCTCGAAATTCCTCAACTTTCTGTATCCCCGAAAATATTCTACGACTTTTAGATCGGCTGCAACATCAAAAAGAAAAGTGTAAATTTACGTTTTATCGAATATCTCGGTTCCTGAGCGAGATAGAGCCTTGAAATTTGGACTATAAATAACTTTCTGTATCCCCGAATATAGTCTACGACTGTTCATTTACGTTTTATCGAATATCTCGGTTCCTGAGCGAGATAGAGCCTTGAAATTTGGACTATAAATACCTTCTCGAAATTCCTCAACTTTCTGTATCCCCGAAAATATTCTACGACTTTTAGATCGGCTGCAACATCAAAAAGAAAAGTGTAAATTTACGTTTTATCGAATATCTCGGTTCCTGAGCGAGATAGAGCCTTGAAATTTGGACTATAAATACCTTTCTGTATCCCCGAATATAGTCTACGACTGTTCATTTACGTTTTATCGAATATCTCGGTTCCTGAGCGAGATAGAGCCTTGAAATTTGGACTATAAATACCTTTTCGAAATTCCTCAACTTTCTGTATCCCCGAATATAGTCTACGACTGTTCATTTACGTTTTATCGAATATCTCGGTTCCTGAGCGAGATAGAGCCTTGAAATTTGGACTATAAATACCTTCTCGAAATTCCTCAACTTTCTGTATCCCCGAAAATATTCTACGACTTTTAGATCGGCTGCAACATCAAAAAGAAAAGTGTAAATTTACGTTTTATCGAATATCTCGGTTCCTGAGCGAGATAGAGCCTTGAAATTTGGACTATAAATATCTTTTCGAAATTCCTCAACTTTCTGTATCCCCGAATATAGTCTACGACTGTTCATTTACGTTTTATCGAATATCTCGGTTCCTGAGCGAGATAGAGCCTTGAAATTTGGATTATAAATACCTTCTTGAAATTCCTCAACTTTCTGTATCCCCGAAAATATTCTACGACTTTTAGATCGGCTGCAACATCAAAAAGAAAAGTGTAAATTTACGTTTTATCGAATATCTCGGTTCCTGAGCGAGATAGAGCCTTGAAATTTGGACTATAAATACCTTTCTGTATCCCCGAATATAGTCTACGACTGTTCATTTACGTTTTATCGAATATCTCGGTTCCTGAGCGAGATAGAGCCTTGAAATTTGGACTATAAATACCTTCTCGAAATTCCTCAACTTTCTGTATCCCCGAAAATAGTCTACGACTTTTAGATCGGCTGCAACATCAAAAAGAAAAGTGTAAATTTACGTTTTATCGAATATCTCGGTTCCTGAGCGAGATAGAGCCTTGAAATTTGGACTATAAATACCTTTCTGTATCCCCGAATATAGTCTACGACTGTTCATTTACGTTTTATCGAATATCTCGGTTCCTGAGCGAGATAGAGCCTTGAAATTTGGACTATAAATACCTTTTCGAAATTCCTCAACTTTCTGTATCCCCGAATATAGTCTACGACTGTTCATTTACGTTTTATCGAATATCTCGGTTCCTGAGCGAGATAGAGCCTTGAAATTTGGACTATAAATACCTTCTCGAAATTCCTCAACTTTCTGTATCCCCGAAAATATTCTACGACTTTTAGATCGGCTGCAACAACAAAAAGAAAAGTGTAAATTTACGTTTTATCGAATATCTCGGTTCCTGAGCGAGATAGAGCCTTGAAATTTAGATTATAAATACCTTCTCGAAATTCCTCAACTTTCTGTATCCCCGAAAATATTCTACGACTTTTAGATCGGCTGCAACATCAAAAAGAAAAGTGTAAATTTACGTTTTATCGAATATCTCGGTTCCTGAGCGAGATAGAGCCTTGAAATTTGGACTATAAATACCTTTCTGTATCCCCGAATATAGTCTACGACTGTTCATTTACGTTTTATCGAATATCTCGGTTCCTGAGCGAGATAGAGCCTTGAAATTTGGACTATAAATACCTTTTCGAAATTCCTCAACTTTCTGTATCCCCGAATATAGTCTACGACTGTTCATTTACGTTTTATCGAATATCTCGGTTCCTGAGCGAGATAGAGCCTTGAAATTTGGATTATAAATACCTTCTTGAAATTCCTCAACTTTCTGTATCCCCGAAAATATTCTACGACTTTTAGATCGGCTGCAACATCAAAAAGAAAAGTGTAAATTTACGTTTTATCGAATATCTCGGTTCCTGAGCGAGATAGAGCCTTGAAATTTGGACTATAAATACCTTTCTGTATCCCCGAATATAGTCTACGACTGTTCATTTACGTTTTATCGAATATCTCGGTTCCTGAGCGAGATAGAGCCTTGAAATTTGGACTATAAATACCTTTTCGAAATTCCTCAACTTTCTGTATCCCCGAATATAGTCTACGACTGTTCATTTACGTTTTATCGAATATCTCGGTTCCTGAGCGAGATAGAGCCTTGAAATTTGGACTATAAATACCTTCTCGAAATTCCTCAACTTTCTGTATCCCCGAAAATATTCTACGACTTTTAGATCGGCTGCAACATCAAAAAGAAAAGTGTAAATTTACGTTTTATCGAATATCTCGGTTCCTGAGCGAGATAGAGCCTTGAAATTTGGACTATAAATACCTTTCTGTATCCCCGAATATAGTCTACGACTGTTCATTTACGTTTTATCGAATATCTCGGTTCCTGAGCGAGATAGAGCCTTGAAATTTGGACTATAAATACCTTCTCGAAATTCCTCAACTTTCTGTATCCCCGAAAATATTCTACGACTTTTAGATCGGCTGCAACATCAAAAAGAAAAGTGTAAATTTACGTTTTATCGAATATCTCGGTTCCTGAGCGAGATAGAGCCTTGAAATTTGGACTATAAATACCTTTCTGTATCCCCGAATATAGTCTACGACTGTTCATTTACGTTTTATCGAATATCTCGGTTCCTGAGCGAGATAGAGCCTTGAAATTTGGACTATAAATACCTTCTCGAAATTCCTCAACTTTCTGTATCCCCGAAAATATTCTACGACTTTTAGATCGGCTGCAACATCAAAAAGAAAAGTGTAAATTTACGTTTTATCGAATATCTCGGTTCCTGAGCGAGATAGAGCCTTGAAATTTGGACTATAAATACCTTTCTGTATCCCCGAATATAGTCTACGACTGTTCATTTACGTTTTTATCGAATATCTCGGTTCCTGAGCGAGATAGAGCCTTGAAATTTGGATTATAAATACCTTCTTGAAATTCCTCAACTTTCTGTATCCCCGAAAATATTCTACGACTTTTAGATCGGCTGCAACATCAAAAAGAAAAGTGTAAATTTACGTTTTATCGAATATCTCGGTTCCTGAGCGAGATAGAGCCTTGAAATTTGGACTATAAATACCTTTCTGTATCCCCGAATATAGTCTACGACTGTTCATTTACGTTTTATCGAATATCTCGGTTCCTGAGCGAGATAGAGCCTTGAAATTTGGACTATAAATACCTTTTCGAAATTCCTCAACTTTCTGTATCCCCGAATATAGTCTACGACTGTTCATTTACGTTTTATCGAATATCTCGGTTCCTGAGCGAGATAGAGCCTTGAAATTTGGACTATAAATACCTTCTCGAAATTCCTCAACTTTCTGTATCCCCGAAAATATTCTACGACTTTTAGATCGGCTGCAACAACAAAAAGAAAAGTGTAAATTTACGTTTTATCGAATATCTCGGTTCCTGAGCGAGATAGAGCCTTGAAATTTGGACTATAAATACCTTTCTGTATCCCCGAATATAGTCTACGACTGTTCATTTACGTTTTATCGAATATCTCGGTTCCTGAGCGAGATAGAGCCTTGAAATTTGGACTATAAATACCTTTTCGAAATTCCTCAACTTTCTGTATCCCCGAATATAGTCTACGACTGTTCATTTACGTTTTATCGAATATCTCGGTTCCTGAGCGAGATAGAGCCTTGAAATTTGGACTATAAATACCTTCTCGAAATTCCTCAACTTTCTGTATCCCCGAAAATATTCTACGACTTTTAGATCGGCTGCAACATCAAAAAGAAAAGTGTAAATTTACGTTTTATCGAATATCTCGGTTCCTGAGCGAGATAGAGCCTTGAAATTTGGACTATAAATACCTTTCTGTATCCCCGAATATAGTCTACGACTGTTCATTTACGTTTTATCGAATATCTCGGTTCCTGAGCGAGATAGAGCCTTGAAATTTGGACTATAAATACCTTTTCGAAATTCCTCAACTTTCTGTATCCCCGAATATAGTCTACGACTGTTCATTTACGTTTTATCGAATATCTCGGTTCCTGAGCGAGATAGAGCCTTGAAATTTGGACTATAAATACCTTCTCGAAATCCTCAACTTTCTGTATCCCCGAAAATATTCTACGACTTTTAGATCGGCTGCAACAACAAAAAGAAAAGTGTAAATTTACGTTTTATCGAATATCTCGGTTCCTGAGCGAGATAGAGCCTTGAAATTTGGATTATAAATACCTTCTCGAAATTCCTCAACTTTCTGTATCCCCGAAAATATTCTACGACTTTTAGATCGGCTGCAACATCAAAAAGAAAAGTGTAAATTTACGTTTTATCGAATATCTCGGTTCCTGAGCGAGATAGAGCCTTGAAATTTGGACTATAAATACCTTTTCGAAATTCCTCAACTTTCTGTATCCCCGAATATAGTCTACGACTGTTCATTTACGTTTTATCGAATATCTCGGTTCCTGAGCGAGATAGAGCCTTGAAATTTGGACTATAAATACCTTTTCGAAATTCCTCAACTTTCTGTATCCCCGAATATAGTCTACGACTGTTCATTTACGTTTTATCGAATATCTCGGTTCCTGAGCGAGATAGAGCCTTGAAATTTGGACTATAAATACCTTCTCGAAATTCCTCAACTTTCTGTATCCCCGAAAATATTCTACGACTTTTAGATCGGCTGCAACATCAAAAAGAAAAGTGTAAATTTACGTTTTATCGAATATCTCGGTTCCTGAGCGAGATAGAGCCTTGAAATTTGGACTATAAATACCTTTCTGTATCCCCGAATATAGTCTACGACTGTTCATTTACGTTTTATCGAATATCTCGGTTCCTGAGCGAGATAGAGCCTTGAAATTTGGACTATAAATACCTTCTCGAAATTCCTCAACTTTCTGTATCCCCGAAAATATTCTACGACTTTTAGATCGGCTGCAACATCAAAAAGAAAAGTGTAAATTTACGTTTTATCGAATATCTCGGTTCCTGAGCGAGATAGAGCCTTGAAATTTGGACTATAAATACCTTTCTGTATCCCCGAATATAGTCTACGACTGTTCATTTACGTTTTTATCGAATATCTCGGTTCCTGAGCGAGATAGAGCCTTGAAATTTGGACTATAAATACCTTCTCGAAATTCCTCAACTTTCTGTATCCCCGAAAATAGTCTACGACTTTTAGATCGGCTGCAACAACAAAAAGAAAAGTGTAAATTTACGTTTTATCGAATATCTCGGTTCCTGAGCGAGATAGAGCCTTGAAATTTGGACTATAAATACCTTTCTGTATCCCCGAATATAGTCTACGACTGTTCATTTACGTTTTATCGAATATCTCGGTTCCTGAGCGAGATAGAGCCTTGAAATTTGGACTATAAATACCTTTTCGAAATTCCTCAACTTTCTGTATCCCCGAATATAGTCTACGACTATTCATTTACGTTTTATCGAATATCTCGGTTCCTGAGCGAGATAGAGCCTTGAAATTTGGACTATAAATACCTTCTCCAAATTCCTCAACTTTCTGTATCCCCGAAAATATTCTACGACTTTTAGATCGGCTGCAACATCAAAAAGAAAAGTGTAAATTTACGTTTTATCGAATATCTCGGTTCCTGAGCGAGATAGAGCCTTGAAATTTGGATTATAAATACCTTTCTGTATCCCCGAATATAGTCTACGACTGTTCATTTACGTTTTATCGAATATCTCGGTTCCTGAGCGAGATAGAGCCTTGAAATTTGGACTATAAATACCTTTTCGAAATTCCTCAACTTTCTGTATCCCCGAATATAGTCTACGACTGTTCATTTACGTTTTATCGAATATCTCGGTTCCTGAGCGAGATAGAGCCTTGAAATTTGGACTATAAATACCTTCTCGAAATTCCTCAACTTTCTGTATCCCCGAAAATATTCTACGACTTTTAGATCGGCTGCAACATCAAAAAGAAAAGTGTAAATTTACGTTTTATCGAATATCTCGGTTCCTGAGCGAGATAGAGCCTTGAAATTTGGACTATAAATACCTTTCTGTATCCCCGAATATAGTCTACGACTGTTCATTTACGTTTTATCGAATATCTCGGTTCCTGAGCGAGATAGAGCCTTGAAATTTGGACTATAAATACCTTCTCGAAATTCCTCAACTTTCTGTATCCCCGAAAATATTCTACGACTTTTAGATCGGCTGCAACATCAAAAAGAAAAGTGTAAATTTACGTTTTATCGAATATCTCGGTTCCTGAGCGAGATAGAGCCTTGAAATTTGGACTATAAATACCTTTCTGTATCCCCGAATATAGTCTACGACTGTTCATTTACGTTTTTATCGAATATCTCGGTTCCTGAGCGAGATAGAGCCTTGAAATTTGGACTATAAATACCTTCTCGAAATTCCTCAACTTTCTGTATCCCCGAAAATATTCTACGACTTTTAGATCGGCTGCAACAACAAAAAGAAAAGTGTAAATTTACGTTTTATCGAATATCTCGGTTCCTGAGCGAGATAGAGCCTTGAAATTTGGACTATAAATACCTTTCTGTATCCCCGAATATAGTCTACGACTGTTCATTTACGTTTTATCGAATATCTCGGTTCCTGAGCGAGATAGAGCCTTGAAATTTGGACTATAAATACCTTTTCGAAATTCCTCAACTTTCTGTATCCCCGAATATAGTCTACGACTGTTCATTTACGTTTTATCGAATATCTCGGTTCCTGAGCGAGATAGAGCCTTGAAATTTGGACTATAAATACCTTCTCGAAATTCCTCAACTTTCTGTATCCCCGAAAATATTCTACGACTTTTAGATCGGCTGCAACAACAAAAAGAAAAGTGTAAATTTACGTTTTATCGAATATCTCGGTTCCTGAGCGAGATAGAGCCTTGAAATTTGGACTATAAATACCTTTCTGTATCCCCGAATATAGTCTACGACTGTTCATTTACGTTTTATCGAATATCTCGGTTCCTGAGCGAGATAGAGCCTTGAAATTTGGACTATAAATACCTTTTCGAAATTCCTCAACTTTCTGTATCCCCGAATATAGTCTACGACTGTTCATTTACGTTTTATCGAATATCTCGGTTCCTGAGCGAGATAGAGCCTTGAAATTTGGACTATAAATACCTTCTCCAAATTCCTCAACTTTCTGTATCCCCGAAAATATTCTACGACTTTTAGATCGGCTGCAACATCAAAAAGAAAAGTGTAAATTTACGTTTTATCGAATATCTCGGTTCCTGAGCGAGATAGAGCCTTGAAATTTGGACTATAAATACCTTCTCGAAATTCCTCAACTTTCTGTATCCCCGAAAATATTCTACGACTTTTAGATCGGCTGCAACATCAAAAAGAAAAGTGTAAATTTACGTTTTATCGAATATCTCGGTTCCTGAGCGAGATAGAGCCTTGAAATTTGGACTATAAATACCTTCTCGAAATTCCTCAACTTTCTGTATCCCCGAATATAGTCTACGACTGTTCATTTACGTTTTATCGAATATCTCGGTTCCTGAGCGAGATAGAGCCTTGAAATTTGGACTATAAATACCTTCTCCAAATTCCTCAACTTTCTGTATCCCCGAAAATATTCTACGACTTTTAGATCGGCTGCAACATCAAAAAGAAAAGTGTAAATTTACGTTTTATCGAATATCTCGGTTCCTGAGCGAGATAGAGCCTTGAAATTTGGACTATAAATACCTTCTCGAAATTCCTCAACTTTCTGTATCCCCGAAAATATTCTACGACTTTTAGATCGGCTGCAACATCAAAAAGAAAAGTGTAAATTTACGTTTTATCGAATATCTCGGTTCCTGAGCGAGATAGAGCCTTGAAATTTGGACTATAAATACCTTTCTGTATCCCCGAATATAGTCTACGACTGTTCATTTACGTTTTATCGAATATCTCGGTTCCTGAGCGAGATAGAGCCTTGAAATTTGGACTATAAATACCTTTTCGAAATTCCTCAACTTTCTGTATCCCCGAAAATATTCTACGACTTTTAGATCGGCTGCAACATCAAAAAGAAAAGTGTAAATTTACGTTTTATCGAATATCTCGGTTCCTGAGCGAGATAGAGCCTTGAAATTTGGACTATAAATACCTTTCTGTATCCCCGAATATAGTCTACGACTGTTCATTTACGTTTTATCGAATATCTCGGTTCCTGAGCGAGATAGAGCCTTGAAATTTGGACTATAAATACCTTCTCGAAATTCCTCAACTTTCTGTATCCCCGAAAATATTCTACGACTTTTAGATCGGCTGCAACATCAAAAAGAAAAGTGTAAATTTACGTTTTATCGAATATCTCGGTTCCTGAGCGAGATAGAGCCTTGAAATTTGGACTATAAATACCTTTCTGTATCCCCGAATATAGTCTACGACTGTTCATTTACGTTTTATCGAATATCTCGGTTCCTGAGCGAGATAGAGCCTTGAAATTTGGACTATAAATACCTTTTCGAAATTCCTCAACTTTCTGTATCCCCGAATATAGTCTACGACTGTTCATTTACGTTTTATCGAATATCTCGGTTCCTGAGCGAGATAGAGCCTTGAAATTTGGACTATAAATACCTTCTCCAAATTCCTCAACTTTCTGTATCCCCGAAAATATTCTACGACTTTTAGATCGGCTGCAACATCAAAAAGAAAAGTGTAAATTTACGTTTTATCGAATATCTCGGTTCCTGAGCGAGATAGAGCCTTGAAATTTGGACTATAAATACCTTCTCGAAATTCCTCAACTTTCTGTATCCCCGAAAATATTCTACGACTTTTAGATCGGCTGCAACATCAAAAAGAAAAGTGTAAATTTACGTTTTATCGAATATCTCGGTTCCTGAGCGAGATAGAGCCTTGAAATTTGGACTATAAATACCTTCTCGAAATTCCTCAACTTTCTGTATCCCCGAATATAGTCTACGACTGTTCATTTACGTTTTATCGAATATCTCGGTTCCTGAGCGAGATAGAGCCTTGAAATTTGGACTATAAATACCTTCTCCAAATTCCTCAACTTTCTGTATCCCCGAAAATATTCTACGACTTTTAGATCGGCTGCAACATCAAAAAGAAAAGTGTAAATTTACGTTTTATCGAATATCTCGGTTCCTGAGCGAGATAGAGCCTTGAAATTTGGACTATAAATACCTTCTCGAAATTCCTCAACTTTCTGTATCCCCGAAAATATTCTACGACTTTTAGATCGGCTGCAACATCAAAAAGAAAAGTGTAAATTTACGTTTTATCGAATATCTCGGTTCCTGAGCGAGATAGAGCCTTGAAATTTGGACTATAAATACCTTTCTGTATCCCCGAATATAGTCTACGACTGTTCATTTACGTTTTATCGAATATCTCGGTTCCTGAGCGAGATAGAGCCTTGAAATTTGGACTATAAATACCTTTTCGAAATTCCTCAACTTTCTGTATCCCCGAATATAGTCTACGACTGTTCATTTACGTTTTATCGAATATCTCGGTTCCTGAGCGAGATAGAGCCTTGAAATTTGGACTATAAATACCTTCTCGAAATTCCTCAACTTTCTGTATCCCCGAAAATATTCTACGACTTTTAGATCGGCTGCAACAACAAAAAGAAAAGTGTAAATTTACGTTTTATCGAATATCTCGGTTCCTGAGCGAGATAGAGCCTTGAAATTTGGACTATAAATACCTTTCTGTATCCCCGAATATAGTCTACGACTGTTCATTTACGTTTTATCGAATATCTCGGTTCCTGAGCGAGATAGAGCCTTGAAATTTGGACTATAAATACCTTCTCCAAATTCCTCAACTTTCTGTATCCCCGAAAATATTCTACGACTTTTAGATCGGCTGCAACATCAAAAAGAAAAGTGTAAATTTACGTTTTATCGAATATCTCGGTTCCTGAGCGAGATAGAGCCTTGAAATTTGGACTATAAATACCTTCTCGAAATTCCTCAACTTTCTGTATCCCCGAAAATATTCTACGACTTTTAGATCGGCTGCAACATCAAAAAGAAAAGTGTAAATTTACGTTTTATCGAATATCTCGGTTCCTGAGCGAGATAGAGCCTTGAAATTTGGACTATAAATACCTTCTCGAAATTCCTCAACTTTCTGTATCCCCGAATATAGTCTACGACTGTTCATTTACGTTTTATCGAATATCTCGGTTCCTGAGCGAGATAGAGCCTTGAAATTTGGACTATAAATACCTTCTCCAAATTCCTCAACTTTCTGTATCCCCGAAAATATTCTACGACTTTTAGATCGGCTGCAACATCAAAAAGAAAAGTGTAAATTTACGTTTTATCGAATATCTCGGTTCCTGAGCGAGATAGAGCCTTGAAATTTGGACTATAAATACCTTCTCGAAATTCCTCAACTTTCTGTATCCCCGAAAATATTCTACGACTTTTAGATCGGCTGCAACATCAAAAAGAAAAGTGTAAATTTACGTTTTATCGAATATCTCGGTTCCTGAGCGAGATAGAGCCTTGAAATTTGGACTATAAATACCTTCTCGAAATTCCTCAACTTTCTGTATCCCCGAATATAGTCTACGACTGTTCATTTACGTTTTATCGAATATCTCGGTTCCTGAGCGAGATAGAGCCTTGAAATTTGGACTATAAATACCTTCTCCAAATTCCTCAACTTTCTGTATCCCCGAAAATATTCTACGACTTTTAGATCGGCTGCAACATCAAAAAGAAAAGTGTAAATTTACGTTTTATCGAATATCTCGGTTCCTGAGCGAGATAGAGCCTTGAAATTTGGACTATAAATACCTTCTCGAAATTCCTCAACTTTCTGTATCCCCGAAAATATTCTACGACTTTTAGATCGGCTGCAACATCAAAAAGAAAAGTGTAAATTTACGTTTTATCGAATATCTCGGTTCCTGAGCGAGATAGAGCCTTGAAATTTGGACTATAAATACCTTTCTGTATCCCCGAATATAGTCTACGACTGTTCATTTACGTTTTATCGAATATCTCGGTTCCTGAGCGAGATAGAGCCTTGAAATTTGGACTATAAATACCTTTTCGAAATTCCTCAACTTTCTGTATCCCCGAATATAGTCTACGACTGTTCATTTACGTTTTATCGAATATCTCGGTTCCTGAGCGAGATAGAGCCTTGAAATTTGGACTATAAATACCTTCTCGAAATTCCTCAACTTTCTGTATCCCCGAAAATATTCTACGACTTTTAGATCGGCTGCAACAACAAAAAGAAAAGTGTAAATTTACGTTTTATCGAATATCTCGGTTCCTGAGCGAGATAGAGCCTTGAAATTTAGATTATAAATACCTTCTCGAAATTCCTCAACTTTCTGTATCCCCGAAAATATTCTACGACTTTTAGATCGGCTGCAACATCAAAAAGAAAAGTGTAAATTTACGTTTTATCGAATATCTCGGTTCCTGAGCGAGATAGAGCCTTGAAATTTGGACTATAAATACCTTCTCGAAATTCCTCAACTTTCTGTATCCCCGAAAATATTCTACGACTTTTAGATCGGCTGCAACATCAAAAAGAAAAGTGTAAATTTACGTTTTATCGAATATCTCGGTTCCTGAGCGAGATAGAGCCTTGAAATTTGGACTATAAATACCTTCTCGAAATTCCTCAACTTTCTGTATCCCCGAAAATATTCTACGACTTTTAGATCGGCTGCAACATCAAAAAGAAAAGTGTAAATTTACGTTTTATCGAATATCTCGGTTCCTGAGCGAGATAGAGCCTTGAAATTTGGACTATAAATACCTTTCTGTATCCCCGAATATAGTCTACGACTGTTCATTTACGTTTTATCGAATATCTCGGTTCCTGAGCGAGATAGAGCCTTGAAATTTGGACTATAAATACCTTCTCGAAATTCCTCAACTTTCTGTATCCCCGAAAATATTCTACGACTTTTAGATCGGCTGCAACATCAAAAAGAAAAGTGTAAATTTACGTTTTATCGAATATCTCGGTTCCTGAGCGAGATAGAGCCTTGAAATTTGGACTATAAATACCTTTCTGTATCCCCGAATATAGTCTACGACTGTTCATTTACGTTTTATCGAATATCTCGGTTCCTGAGCGAGATAGAGCCTTGAAATTTGGACTATAAATACCTTCTCGAAATTCCTCAACTTTCTGTATCCCCGAAAATATTCTACGACTTTTAGATCGGCTGCAACATCAAAAAGAAAAGTGTAAATTTACGTTTTATCGAATATCTCGGTTCCTGAGCGAGATAGAGCCTTGAAATTTGGACTATAAATACCTTTCTGTATCCCCGAATATAGTCTACGACTGTTCATTTACGTTTTATCGAATATCTCGGTTCCTGAGCGAGATAGAGCCTTGAAATTTGGACTATAAATACCTTTTCGAAATTCCTCAACTTTCTGTATCCCCGAATATAGTCTACGACTGTTCATTTACGTTTTATCGAATATCTCGGTTCCTGAGCGAGATAGAGCCTTGAAATTTGGACTATAAATACCTTCTCCAAATTCCTCAACTTTCTGTATCCCCGAAAATATTCTACGACTTTTAGATCGGCTGCAACATCAAAAAGAAAAGTGTAAATTTACGTTTTATCGAATATCTCGGTTCCTGAGCGAGATAGAGCCTTGAAATTTGGACTATAAATACCTTCTCGAAATTCCTCAACTTTCTGTATCCCCGAAAATATTCTACGACTTTTAGATCGGCTGCAACATCAAAAAGAAAAGTGTAAATTTACGTTTTATCGAATATCTCGGTTCCTGAGCGAGATAGAGCCTTGAAATTTGGACTATAAATACCTTCTCGAAATTCCTCAACTTTCTGTATCCCCGAATATAGTCTACGACTGTTCATTTACGTTTTATCGAATATCTCGGTTCCTGAGCGAGATAGAGCCTTGAAATTTGGACTATAAATACCTTCTCCAAATTCCTCAACTTTCTGTATCCCCGAAAATATTCTACGACTTTTAGATCGGCTGCAACATCAAAAAGAAAAGTGTAAATTTACGTTTTATCGAATATCTCGGTTCCTGAGCGAGATAGAGCCTTGAAATTTGGACTATAAATACCTTCTCGAAATTCCTCAACTTTCTGTATCCCCGAAAATATTCTACGACTTTTAGATCGGCTGCAACATCAAAAAGAAAAGTGTAAATTTACGTTTTATCGAATATCTCGGTTCCTGAGCGAGATAGAGCCTTGAAATTTGGACTATAAATACCTTTCTGTATCCCCGAATATAGTCTACGACTGTTCATTTACGTTTTATCGAATATCTCGGTTCCTGAGCGAGATAGAGCCTTGAAATTTGGACTATAAATACCTTTTCGAAATTCCTCAACTTTCTGTATCCCCGAAAATATTCTACGACTTTTAGATCGGCTGCAACATCAAAAAGAAAAGTGTAAATTTACGTTTTATCGAATATCTCGGTTCCTGAGCGAGATAGAGCCTTGAAATTTGGACTATAAATACCTTTCTGTATCCCCGAATATAGTCTACGACTGTTCATTTACGTTTTATCGAATATCTCGGTTCCTGAGCGAGATAGAGCCTTGAAATTTGGACTATAAATACCTTCTCGAAATTCCTCAACTTTCTGTATCCCCGAAAATATTCTACGACTTTTAGATCGGCTGCAACATCAAAAAGAAAAGTGTAAATTTACGTTTTATCGAATATCTCGGTTCCTGAGCGAGATAGAGCCTTGAAATTTGGACTATAAATACCTTTCTGTATCCCCGAATATAGTCTACGACTGTTCATTTACGTTTTATCGAATATCTCGGTTCCTGAGCGAGATAGAGCCTTGAAATTTGGACTATAAATACCTTTTCGAAATTCCTCAACTTTCTGTATCCCCGAATATAGTCTACGACTGTTCATTTACGTTTTATCGAATATCTCGGTTCCTGAGCGAGATAGAGCCTTGAAATTTAGATTATAAATACCTTCTCGAAATTCCTCAACTTTCTGTATCCCCGAAAATATTCTACGACTTTTAGATCGGCTGCAACATCAAAAAGAAAAGTGTAAATTTACGTTTTATCGAATATCTCGGTTCCTGAGCGAGATAGAGCCTTGAAATTTGGACTATAAATACCTTCTCGAAATTCCTCAACTTTCTGTATCCCCGAAAATATTCTACGACTTTTAGATCGGCTGCAACATCAAAAAGAAAAGTGTAAATTTACGTTTTATCGAATATCTCGGTTCCTGAGCGAGATAGAGCCTTGAAATTTGGACTATAAATACCTTCTCGAAATTCCTCAACTTTCTGTATCCCCGAAAATATTCTACGACTTTTAGATCGGCTGCAACATCAAAAAGAAAAGTGTAAATTTACGTTTTATCGAATATCTCGGTTCCTGAGCGAGATAGAGCCTTGAAATTTGGACTATAAATACCTTTCTGTATCCCCGAATATAGTCTACGACTGTTCATTTACGTTTTATCGAATATCTCGGTTCCTGAGCGAGATAGAGCCTTGAAATTTGGACTATAAATACCTTCTCGAAATTCCTCAACTTTCTGTATCCCCGAAAATATTCTACGACTTTTAGATCGGCTGCAACATCAAAAAGAAAAGTGTAAATTTACGTTTTATCGAATATCTCGGTTCCTGAGCGAGATAGAGCCTTGAAATTTGGACTATAAATACCTTTCTGTATCCCCGAATATAGTCTACGACTGTTCATTTACGTTTTATCGAATATCTCGGTTCCTGAGCGAGATAGAGCCTTGAAATTTGGACTATAAATACCTTCTCGAAATTCCTCAACTTTCTGTATCCCCGAAAATATTCTACGACTTTTAGATCGGCTGCAACATCAAAAAGAAAAGTGTAAATTTACGTTTTATCGAATATCTCGGTTCCTGAGCGAGATAGAGCCTTGAAATTTGGACTATAAATACCTTTCTGTATCCCCGAATATAGTCTACGACTGTTCATTTACGTTTTATCGAATATCTCGGTTCCTGAGCGAGATAGAGCCTTGAAATTTGGACTATAAATACCTTTTCGAAATTCCTCAACTTTCTGTATCCCCGAATATAGTCTACGACTGTTCATTTACGTTTTATCGAATATCTCGGTTCCTGAGCGAGATAGAGCCTTGAAATTTGGACTATAAATACCTTCTCGAAATTCCTCAACTTTCTGTATCCCCGAAAATATTCTACGACTTTTAGATCGGCTGCAACATCAAAAAGAAAAGTGTAAATTTACGTTTTATCGAATATCTCGGTTCCTGAGCGAGATAGAGCCTTGAAATTTGGACTATAAATACCTTCTCGAAATTCCTCAACTTTCTGTATCCCCGAAAATATTCTACGACTTTTAGATCGGCTGCAACATCAAAAAGAAAAGTGTAAATTTACGTTTTATCGAATATCTCGGTTCCTGAGCGAGATAGAGCCTTGAAATTTGGACTATAAATACCTTCTCGAAATTCCTCAACTTTCTGTATCCCCGAATATAGTCTACGACTGTTCATTTACGTTTTATCGAATATCTCGGTTCCTGAGCGAGATAGAGCCTTGAAATTTGGACTATAAATACCTTCTCCAAATTCCTCAACTTTCTGTATCCCCGAAAATATTCTACGACTTTTAGATCGGCTGCAACATCAAAAAGAAAAGTGTAAATTTACGTTTTATCGAATATCTCGGTTCCTGAGCGAGATAGAGCCTTGAAATTTGGACTATAAATACCTTCTCGAAATTCCTCAACTTTCTGTATCCCCGAAAATATTCTACGACTTTTAGATCGGCTGCAACATCAAAAAGAAAAGTGTAAATTTACGTTTTATCGAATATCTCGGTTCCTGAGCGAGATAGAGCCTTGAAATTTGGACTATAAATACCTTTCTGTATCCCCGAATATAGTCTACGACTGTTCATTTACGTTTTATCGAATATCTCGGTTCCTGAGCGAGATAGAGCCTTGAAATTTGGACTATAAATACCTTTTCGAAATTCCTCAACTTTCTGTATCCCCGAAAATATTCTACGACTTTTAGATCGGCTGCAACATCAAAAAGAAAAGTGTAAATTTACGTTTTATCGAATATCTCGGTTCCTGAGCGAGATAGAGCCTTGAAATTTGGACTATAAATACCTTTCTGTATCCCCGAATATAGTCTACGACTGTTCATTTACGTTTTATCGAATATCTCGGTTCCTGAGCGAGATAGAGCCTTGAAATTTGGACTATAAATACCTTCTCGAAATTCCTCAACTTTCTGTATCCCCGAAAATATTCTACGACTTTTAGATCGGCTGCAACATCAAAAAGAAAAGTGTAAATTTACGTTTTATCGAATATCTCGGTTCCTGAGCGAGATAGAGCCTTGAAATTTGGACTATAAATACCTTTCTGTATCCCCGAATATAGTCTACGACTGTTCATTTACGTTTTATCGAATATCTCGGTTCCTGAGCGAGATAGAGCCTTGAAATTTGGACTATAAATACCTTTTCGAAATTCCTCAACTTTCTGTATCCCCGAATATAGTCTACGACTGTTCATTTACGTTTTATCGAATATCTCGGTTCCTGAGCGAGATAGAGCCTTGAAATTTGGACTATAAATACCTTCTCCAAATTCCTCAACTTTCTGTATCCCCGAAAATATTCTACGACTTTTAGATCGGCTGCAACATCAAAAAGAAAAGTGTAAATTTACGTTTTATCGAATATCTCGGTTCCTGAGCGAGATAGAGCCTTGAAATTTGGACTATAAATACCTTCTCGAAATTCCTCAACTTTCTGTATCCCCGAAAATATTCTACGACTTTTAGATCGGCTGCAACATCAAAAAGAAAAGTGTAAATTTACGTTTTATCGAATATCTCGGTTCCTGAGCGAGATAGAGCCTTGAAATTTGGACTATAAATACCTTCTCGAAATTCCTCAACTTTCTGTATCCCCGAATATAGTCTACGACTGTTCATTTACGTTTTATCGAATATCTCGGTTCCTGAGCGAGATAGAGCCTTGAAATTTGGACTATAAATACCTTCTCCAAATTCCTCAACTTTCTGTATCCCCGAAAATATTCTACGACTTTTAGATCGGCTGCAACATCAAAAAGAAAAGTGTAAATTTACGTTTTATCGAATATCTCGGTTCCTGAGCGAGATAGAGCCTTGAAATTTGGACTATAAATACCTTCTCGAAATTCCTCAACTTTCTGTATCCCCGAAAATATTCTACGACTTTTAGATCGGCTGCAACATCAAAAAGAAAAGTGTAAATTTACGTTTTATCGAATATCTCGGTTCCTGAGCGAGATAGAGCCTTGAAATTTGGACTATAAATACCTTTCTGTATCCCCGAATATAGTCTACGACTGTTCATTTACGTTTTATCGAATATCTCGGTTCCTGAGCGAGATAGAGCCTTGAAATTTGGACTATAAATACCTTTTCGAAATTCCTCAACTTTCTGTATCCCCGAATATAGTCTACGACTGTTCATTTACGTTTTATCGAATATCTCGGTTCCTGAGCGAGATAGAGCCTTGAAATTTGGACTATAAATACCTTCTCGAAATTCCTCAACTTTCTGTATCCCCGAAAATATTCTACGACTTTTAGATCGGCTGCAACAACAAAAAGAAAAGTGTAAATTTACGTTTTATCGAATATCTCGGTTCCTGAGCGAGATAGAGCCTTGAAATTTGGACTATAAATACCTTTCTGTATCCCCGAATATAGTCTACGACTGTTCATTTACGTTTTATCGAATATCTCGGTTCCTGAGCGAGATAGAGCCTTGAAATTTGGACTATAAATACCTTTTCGAAATTCCTCAACTTTCTGTATCCCCGAATATAGTCTACGACTGTTCATTTACGTTTTATCGAATATCTCGGTTCCTGAGCGAGATAGAGCCTTGAAATTTGGACTATAAATACCTTCTCCAAATTCCTCAACTTTCTGTATCCCCGAAAATATTCTACGACTTTTAGATCGGCTGCAACATCAAAAAGAAAAGTGTAAATTTACGTTTTATCGAATATCTCGGTTCCTGAGCGAGATAGAGCCTTGAAATTTGGACTATAAATACCTTCTCGAAATTCCTCAACTTTTTGTATCCCCGAAAATATTCTACGACTTTTAGATCGGCTGCAACATCAAAAAGAAAAGTGTAAATTTACGTTTTATCGAATATCTCGGTTCCTGAGCGAGATAGAGCCTTGAAATTTGGACTATAAATACCTTCTCGAAATTCCTCAACTTTCTGTATCCCCGAATATAGTCTACGACTGTTCATTTACGTTTTATCGAATATCTCGGTTCCTGAGCGAGATAGAGCCTTGAAATTTGGACTATAAATACCTTCTCCAAATTCCTCAACTTTCTGTATCCCCGAAAATATTCTACGACTTTTAGATCGGCTGCAACATCAAAAAGAAAAGTGTAAATTTACGTTTTATCGAATATCTCGGTTCCTGAGCGAGATAGAGCCTTGAAATTTGGACTATAAATACCTTCTCGAAATTCCTCAACTTTCTGTATCCCCGAAAATATTCTACGACTTTTAGATCGGCTGCAACATCAAAAAGAAAAGTGTAAATTTACGTTTTATCGAATATCTCGGTTCCTGAGCGAGATAGAGCCTTGAAATTTGGACTATAAATACCTTTCTGTATCCCCGAATATAGTCTACGACTGTTCATTTACGTTTTATCGAATATCTCGGTTCCTGAGCGAGATAGAGCCTTGAAATTTGGACTATAAATACCTTTTCGAAATTCCTCAACTTTCTGTATCCCCGAATATAGTCTACGACTGTTCATTTACGTTTTATCGAATATCTCGGTTCCTGAGCGAGATAGAGCCTTGAAATTTGGACTATAAATACCTTCTCGAAATTCCTCAACTTTCTGTATCCCCGAAAATATTCTACGACTTTTAGATCGGCTGCAACAACAAAAAGAAAAGTGTAAATTTACGTTTTATCGAATATCTCGGTTCCTGAGCGAGATAGAGCCTTGAAATTTGGACTATAAATACCTTTCTGTATCCCCGAATATAGTCTACGACTGTTCATTTACGTTTTATCGAATATCTCGGTTCCTGAGCGAGATAGAGCCTTGAAATTTGGACTATAAATACCTTTTCGAAATTCCTCAACTTTCTGTATCCCCGAATATAGTCTACGACTGTTCATTTACGTTTTATCGAATATCTCGGTTCCTGAGCGAGATAGAGCCTTGAAATTTGGACTATAAATACCTTCTCCAAATTCCTCAACTTTCTGTATCCCCGAAAATATTCTACGACTTTTAGATCGGCTGCAACATCAAAAAGAAAAGTGTAAATTTACGTTTTATCGAATATCTCGGTTCCTGAGCGAGATAGAGCCTTGAAATTTGGACTATAAATACCTTCTCGAAATTCCTCAACTTTCTGTATCCCCGAAAATATTCTACGACTTTTAGATCGGCTGCAACATCAAAAAGAAAAGTGTAAATTTACGTTTTATCGAATATCTCGGTTCCTGAGCGAGATAGAGCCTTGAAATTTGGACTATAAATACCTTCTCGAAATTCCTCAACTTTCTGTATCCCCGAATATAGTCTACGACTGTTCATTTACGTTTTATCGAATATCTCGGTTCCTGAGCGAGATAGAGCCTTGAAATTTGGACTATAAATACCTTCTCCAAATTCCTCAACTTTCTGTATCCCCGAAAATATTCTACGACTTTTAGATCGGCTGCAACATCAAAAAGAAAAGTGTAAATTTACGTTTTATCGAATATCTCGGTTCCTGAGCGAGATAGAGCCTTGAAATTTGGACTATAAATACCTTCTCGAAATTCCTCAACTTTCTGTATCCCCGAAAATATTCTACGACTTTTAGATCGGCTGCAACATCAAAAAGAAAAGTGTAAATTTACGTTTTATCGAATATCTCGGTTCCTGAGCGAGATAGAGCCTTGAAATTTGGACTATAAATACCTTTCTGTATCCCCGAATATAGTCTACGACTGTTCATTTACGTTTTATCGAATATCTCGGTTCCTGAGCGAGATAGAGCCTTGAAATTTGGACTATAAATACCTTTTCGAAATTCCTCAACTTTCTGTATCCCCGAATATAGTCTACGACTGTTCATTTACGTTTTATCGAATATCTCGGTTCCTGAGCGAGATAGAGCCTTGAAATTTGGACTATAAATACCTTCTCGAAATTCCTCAACTTTCTGTATCCCCGAAAATATTCTACGACTTTTAGATCGGCTGCAACAACAAAAAGAAAAGTGTAAATTTACGTTTTATCGAATATCTCGGTTCCTGAGCGAGATAGAGCCTTGAAATTTAGATTATAAATACCTTCTCGAAATTCCTCAACTTTCTGTATCCCCGAAAATATTCTACGACTTTTAGATCGGCTGCAACATCAAAAAGAAAAGTGTAAATTTACGTTTTATCGAATATCTCGGTTCCTGAGCGAGATAGAGCCTTGAAATTTGGACTATAAATACCTTTCTGTATCCCCGAATATAGTCTACGACTGTTCATTTACGTTTTATCGAATATCTCGGTTCCTGAGCGAGATAGAGCCTTGAAATTTGGACTATAAATACCTTTTCGAAATTCCTCAACTTTCTGTATCCCCGAATATAGTCTACGACTGTTCATTTACGTTTTATCGAATATCTCGGTTCCTGAGCGAGATAGAGCCTTGAAATTTGGATTATAAATACCTTCTTGAAATTCCTCAACTTTCTGTATCCCCGAAAATATTCTACGACTTTTAGATCGGCTGCAACATCAAAAAGAAAAGTGTAAATTTACGTTTTATCGAATATCTCGGTTCCTGAGCGAGATAGAGCCTTGAAATTTGGACTATAAATACCTTTCTGTATCCCCGAATATAGTCTACGACTGTTCATTTACGTTTTATCGAATATCTCGGTTCCTGAGCGAGATAGAGCCTTGAAATTTGGACTATAAATACCTTCTCGAAATTCCTCAACTTTCTGTATCCCCGAAAATATTCTACGACTTTTAGATCGGCTGCAACAACAAAAAGAAAAGTGTAAATTTACGTTTTATCGAATATCTCGGTTCCTGAGCGAGATAGAGCCTTGAAATTTGGACTATAAATACCTTCTCGAAATTCCTCAACTTTCTGTATCCCCGAATATAGTCTACGACTGTTCATTTACGTTTTATCGAATATCTCGGTTCCTGAGCGAGATAGAGCCTTGAAATTTGGACTATAAATACCTTCTCCAAATTCCTCAACTTTCTGTATCCCCGAAAATATTCTACGACTTTTAGATCGGCTGCAACATCAAAAAGAAAAGTGTAAATTTACGTTTTATCGAATATCTCGGTTCCTGAGCGAGATAGAGCCTTGAAATTTGGACTATAAATACCTTCTCGAAATTCCTCAACTTTCTGTATCCCCGAAAATATTCTACGACTTTTAGATCGGCTGCAACATCAAAAAGAAAAGTGTAAATTTACGTTTTATCGAATATCTCGGTTCCTGAGCGAGATAGAGCCTTGAAATTTGGACTATAAATACCTTTCTGTATCCCCGAATATAGTCTACGACTGTTCATTTACGTTTTATCGAATATCTCGGTTCCTGAGCGAGATAGAGCCTTGAAATTTGGACTATAAATACCTTTTCGAAATTCCTCAACTTTCTGTATCCCCGAATATAGTCTACGACTGTTCATTTACGTTTTATCGAATATCTCGGTTCCTGAGCGAGATAGAGCCTTGAAATTTGGACTATAAATACCTTCTCGAAATTCCTCAACTTTCTGTATCCCCGAAAATATTCTACGACTTTTAGATCGGCTGCAACAACAAAAAGAAAAGTGTAAATTTACGTTTTATCGAATATCTCGGTTCCTGAGCGAGATAGAGCCTTGAAATTTAGATTATAAATACCTTCTCGAAATTCCTCAACTTTCTGTATCCCCGAAAATATTCTACGACTTTTAGATCGGCTGCAACATCAAAAAGAAAAGTGTAAATTTACGTTTTATCGAATATCTCGGTTCCTGAGCGAGATAGAGCCTTGAAATTTGGACTATAAATACCTTTCTGTATCCCCGAATATAGTCTACGACTGTTCATTTACGTTTTATCGAATATCTCGGTTCCTGAGCGAGATAGAGCCTTGAAATTTGGACTATAAATACCTTTTCGAAATTCCTCAACTTTCTGTATCCCCGAATATAGTCTACGACTGTTCATTTACGTTTTATCGAATATCTCGGTTCCTGAGCGAGATAGAGCCTTGAAATTTGGATTATAAATACCTTCTTGAAATTCCTCAACTTTCTGTATCCCCGAAAATATTCTACGACTTTTAGATCGGCTGCAACATCAAAAAGAAAAGTGTAAATTTACGTTTTATCGAATATCTCGGTTCCTGAGCGAGATAGAGCCTTGAAATTTGGACTATAAATACCTTTCTGTATCCCCGAATATAGTCTACGACTGTTCATTTACGTTTTATCGAATATCTCGGTTCCTGAGCGAGATAGAGCCTTGAAATTTGGACTATAAATACCTTCTCGAAATTCCTCAACTTTCTGTATCCCCGAAAATATTCTACGACTTTTAGATCGGCTGCAACAACAAAAAGAAAAGTGTAAATTTACGTTTTATCGAATATCTCGGTTCCTGAGCGAGATAGAGCCTTGAAATTTAGATTATAAATACCTTCTCGAAATTCCTCAACTTTCTGTATCCCCGAAAATATTCTACGACTTTTAGATCGGCTGCAACATCAAAAAGAAAAGTGTAAATTTACGTTTTATCGAATATCTCGGTTCCTGAGCGAGATAGAGCCTTGAAATTTGGACTATAAATACCTTTCTGTATCCCCGAATATAGTCTACGACTGTTCATTTACGTTTTATCGAATATCTCGGTTCCTGAGCGAGATAGAGCCTTGAAATTTGGACTATAAATACCTTTTCGAAATTCCTCAACTTTCTGTATCCCCGAATATAGTCTACGACTGTTCATTTACGTTTTATCGAATATCTCGGTTCCTGAGCGAGATAGAGCCTTGAAATTTGGATTATAAATACCTTCTTGAAATTCCTCAACTTTCTGTATCCCCGAAAATATTCTACGACTTTTAGATCGGCTGCAACATCAAAAAGAAAAGTGTAAATTTACGTTTTATCGAATATCTCGGTTCCTGAGCGAGATAGAGCCTTGAAATTTGGACTATAAATACCTTTCTGTATCCCCGAATATAGTCTACGACTGTTCATTTACGTTTTATCGAATATCTCGGTTCCTGAGCGAGATAGAGCCTTGAAATTTGGACTATAAATACCTTCTCCAAATTCCTCAACTTTCTGTATCCCCGAAAATATTCTACGACTTTTAGATCGGCTGCAACATCAAAAAGAAAAGTGTAAATTTACGTTTTATCGAATATCTCGGTTCCTGAGCGAGATAGAGCCTTGAAATTTGGACTATAAATACCTTCTCGAAATTCCTCAACTTTCTGTATCCCCGAAAATATTCTACGACTTTTAGATCGGCTGCAACATCAAAAAGAAAAGTGTAAATTTACGTTTTATCGAATATCTCGGTTCCTGAGCGAGATAGAGCCTTGAAATTTGGACTATAAATACCTTCTCGAAATTCCTCAACTTTCTGTATCCCCGAAAATATTCTACGACTTTTAGATCGGCTGCAACATCAAAAAGAAAAGTGTAAATTTACGTTTTATCGAATATCTCGGTTCCTGAGCGAGATAGAGCCTTGAAATTTGGACTATAAATACCTTCTCGAAATTCCTCAACTTTCTGTATCCCCGAAAATATTCTACGACTTTTAGATCGGCTGCAACATCAAAAAGAAAAGTGTAAATTTACGTTTTATCGAATATCTCGGTTCCTGAGCGAGATAGAGCCTTGAAATTTGGACTATAAATACCTTTCTGTATCCCCGAATATAGTCTACGACTGTTCATTTACGTTTTATCGAATATCTCGGTTCCTGAGCGAGATAGAGCCTTGAAATTTAGATTATAAATACCTTCTCGAAATTCCTCAACTTTCTGTATCCCCGAAAATATTCTACGACTTTTAGATCGGCTGCAACATCAAAAAGAAAAGTGTAAATTTACGTTTTATCGAATATCTCGGTTCCTGAGCGAGATAGAGCCTTGAAATTTGGACTATAAATACCTTTCTGTATCCCCGAATATAGTCTACGACTGTTCATTTACGTTTTATCGAATATCTCGGTTCCTGAGCGAGATAGAGCCTTGAAATTTGGACTATAAATACCTTTTCGAAATTCCTCAACTTTCTGTATCCCCGAATATAGTCTACGACTGTTCATTTACGTTTTATCGAATATCTCGGTTCCTGAGCGAGATAGAGCCTTGAAATTTGGATTATAAATACCTTCTTGAAATTCCTCAACTTTCTGTATCCCCGAAAATATTCTACGACTTTTAGATCGGCTGCAACATCAAAAAGAAAAGTGTAAATTTACGTTTTATCGAATATCTCGGTTCCTGAGCGAGATAGAGCCTTGAAATTTGGACTATAAATACCTTTCTGTATCCCCGAATATAGTCTACGACTGTTCATTTACGTTTTATCGAATATCTCGGTTCCTGAGCGAGATAGAGCCTTGAAATTTGGACTATAAATACCTTCTCGAAATTCCTCAACTTTCTGTATCCCCGAAAATATTCTACGACTTTTAGATCGGCTGCAACAACAAAAAGAAAAGTGTAAATTTACGTTTTATCGAATATCTCGGTTCCTGAGCGAGATAGAGCCTTGAAATTTAGATTATAAATACCTTCTCGAAATTCCTCAACTTTCTGTATCCCCGAAAATATTCTACGACTTTTAGATCGGCTGCAACATCAAAAAGAAAAGTGTAAATTTACGTTTTATCGAATATCTCGGTTCCTGAGCGAGATAGAGCCTTGAAATTTGGACTATAAATACCTTTCTGTATCCCCGAATATAGTCTACGACTGTTCATTTACGTTTTATCGAATATCTCGGTTCCTGAGCGAGATAGAGCCTTGAAATTTGGACTATAAATACCTTTTCGAAATTCCTCAACTTTCTGTATCCCCGAATATAGTCTACGACTGTTCATTTACGTTTTATCGAATATCTCGGTTCCTGAGCGAGATAGAGCCTTGAAATTTGGATTATAAATACCTTCTTGAAATTCCTCAACTTTCTGTATCCCCGAAAATATTCTACGACTTTTAGATCGGCTGCAACATCAAAAAGAAAAGTGTAAATTTACGTTTTATCGAATATCTCGGTTCCTGAGCGAGATAGAGCCTTGAAATTTGGACTATAAATACCTTTCTGTATCCCCGAATATAGTCTACGACTGTTCATTTACGTTTTATCGAATATCTCGGTTCCTGAGCGAGATAGAGCCTTGAAATTTGGACTATAAATACCTTCTCCAAATTCCTCAACTTTCTGTATCCCCGAAAATATTCTACGACTTTTAGATCGGCTGCAACATCAAAAAGAAAAGTGTAAATTTACGTTTTATCGAATATCTCGGTTCCTGAGCGAGATAGAGCCTTGAAATTTGGACTATAAATACCTTCTCGAAATTCCTCAACTTTCTGTATCCCCGAAAATATTCTACGACTTTTAGATCGGCTGCAACATCAAAAAGAAAAGTGTAAATTTACGTTTTATCGAATATCTCGGTTCCTGAGCGAGATAGAGCCTTGAAATTTGGACTATAAATACCTTCTCGAAATTCCTCAACTTTCTGTATCCCCGAAAATATTCTACGACTTTTAGATCGGCTGCAACATCAAAAAGAAAAGTGTAAATTTACGTTTTATCGAATATCTCGGTTCCTGAGCGAGATAGAGCCTTGAAATTTGGACTATAAATACCTTCTCGAAATTCCTCAACTTTCTGTATCCCCGAAAATATTCTACGACTTTTAGATCGGCTGCAACATCAAAAAGAAAAGTGTAAATTTACGTTTTATCGAATATCTCGGTTCCTGAGCGAGATAGAGCCTTGAAATTTGGACTATAAATACCTTTCTGTATCCCCGAATATAGTCTACGACTGTTCATTTACGTTTTATCGAATATCTCGGTTCCTGAGCGAGATAGAGCCTTGAAATTTGGACTATAAATACCTTCTCCAAATTCCTCAACTTTCTGTATCCCCGAAAATATTCTACGACTTTTAGATCGGCTGCAACATCAAAAAGAAAAGTGTAAATTTACGTTTTATCGAATATCTCGGTTCCTGAGCGAGATAGAGCCTTGAAATTTGGACTATAAATACCTTCTCGAAATTCCTCAACTTTCTGTATCCCCGAAAATATTCTACGACTTTTAGATCGGCTGCAACATCAAAAAGAAAAGTGTAAATTTACGTTTTATCGAATATCTCGGTTCCTGAGCGAGATAGAGCCTTGAAATTTGGACTATAAATACCTTCTCGAAATTCCTCAACTTTCTGTATCCCCGAAAATATTCTACGACTTTTAGATCGGCTGCAACATCAAAAAGAAAAGTGTAAATTTACGTTTTATCGAATATCTCGGTTCCTGAGCGAGATAGAGCCTTGAAATTTGGACTATAAATACCTTCTCGAAATTCCTCAACTTTCTGTATCCCCGAAAATATTCTACGACTTTTAGATCGGCTGCAACATCAAAAAGAAAAGTGTAAATTTACGTTTTATCGAATATCTCGGTTCCTGAGCGAGATAGAGCCTTGAAATTTGGACTATAAATACCTTTCTGTATCCCCGAATATAGTCTACGACTGTTCATTTACGTTTTATCGAATATCTCGGTTCCTGAGCGAGATAGAGCCTTGAAATTTGGACTATAAATACCTTCTCGAAATTCCTCAACTTTCTGTATCCCCGAAAATAGTCTACGACTTTTAGATCGGCTGCAACAACAAAAAGAAAAGTGTAAATTTACGTTTTATCGAATATCTCGGTTCCTGAGCGAGATAGAGCCTTGAAATTTGGACTATAAATACCTTTCTGTATCCCCGAATATAGTCTACGACTGTTCATTTACGTTTTATCGAATATCTCGGTTCCTGAGCGAGATAGAGCCTTGAAATTTGGACTATAAATACCTTTTCGAAATTCCTCAACTTTCTGTATCCCCGAATATAGTCTACGACTGTTCATTTACGTTTTATCGAATATCTCGGTTCCTGAGCGAGATAGAGCCTTGAAATTTGGACTATAAATACCTTCTCCAAATTCCTCAACTTTCTGTATCCCCGAAAATATTCTACGACTTTTAGATCGGCTGCAACATCAAAAAGAAAAGTGTAAATTTACGTTTTATCGAATATCTCGGTTCCTGAGCGAGATAGAGCCTTGAAATTTGGACTATAAATACCTTCTCGAAATTCCTCAACTTTCTGTATCCCCGAAAATATTCTACGACTTTTAGATCGGCTGCAACATCAAAAAGAAAAGTGTAAATTTACGTTTTATCGAATATCTCGGTTCCTGAGCGAGATAGAGCCTTGAAATTTGGACTATAAATACCTTTCTGTATCCCCGAATATAGTCTACGACTGTTCATTTACGTTTTATCGAATATCTCGGTTCCTGAGCGAGATAGAGCCTTGAAATTTGGACTATAAATACCTTTTCGAAATTCCTCAACTTTCTGTATCCCCGAATATAGTCTACGACTGTTCATTTACGTTTTATCGAATATCTCGGTTCCTGAGCGAGATAGAGCCTTGAAATTTGGACTATAAATACCTTCTCGAAATTCCTCAACTTTCTGTATCCCCGAAAATATTCTACGACTTTTAGATCGGCTGCAACAACAAAAAGAAAAGTGTAAATTTACGTTTTATCGAATATCTCGGTTCCTGAGCGAGATAGAGCCTTGAAATTTGGACTATAAATACCTTTCTGTATCCCCGAATATAGTCTACGACTGTTCATTTACGTTTTATCGAATATCTCGGTTCCTGAGCGAGATAGAGCCTTGAAATTTGGACTATAAATACCTTTTCGAAATTCCTCAACTTTCTGTATCCCCGAATATAGTCTACGACTGTTCATTTACGTTTTATCGAATATCTCGGTTCCTGAGCGAGATAGAGCCTTGAAATTTGGACTATAAATACCTTCTCCAAATTCCTCAACTTTCTGTATCCCCGAAAATATTCTACGACTTTTAGATCGGCTGCAACATCAAAAAGAAAAGTGTAAATTTACGTTTTATCGAATATCTCGGTTCCTGAGCGAGATAGAGCCTTGAAATTTGGACTATAAATACCTTCTCGAAATTCCTCAACTTTCTGTATCCCCGAAAATATTCTACGACTTTTAGATCGGCTGCAACATCAAAAAGAAAAGTGTAAATTTACGTTTTATCGAATATCTCGGTTCCTGAGCGAGATAGAGCCTTGAAATTTGGACTATAAATACCTTTCTGTATCCCCGAATATAGTCTACGACTGTTCATTTACGTTTTATCGAATATCTCGGTTCCTGAGCGAGATAGAGCCTTGAAATTTGGACTATAAATACCTTTTCGAAATTCCTCAACTTTCTGTATCCCCGAATATAGTCTACGACTGTTCATTTACGTTTTATCGAATATCTCGGTTCCTGAGCGAGATAGAGCCTTGAAATTTGGACTATAAATACCTTCTCCAAATTCCTCAACTTTCTGTATCCCCGAAAATATTCTACGACTTTTAGATCGGCTGCAACATCAAAAAGAAAAGTGTAAATTTACGTTTTATCGAATATCTCGGTTCCTGAGCGAGATAGAGCCTTGAAATTTGGACTATAAATACCTTCTCGAAATTCCTCAACTTTCTGTATCCCCGAAAATATTCTACGACTTTTAGATCGGCTGCAACATCAAAAAGAAAAGTGTAAATTTACGTTTTATCGAATATCTCGGTTCCTGAGCGAGATAGAGCCTTGAAATTTGGACTATAAATACCTTCTCGAAATTCCTCAACTTTCTGTATCCCCGAATATAGTCTACGACTGTTCATTTACGTTTTATCGAATATCTCGGTTCCTGAGCGAGATAGAGCCTTGAAATTTGGACTATAAATACCTTCTCCAAATTCCTCAACTTTCTGTATCCCCGAAAATATTCTACGACTTTTAGATCGGCTGCAACATCAAAAAGAAAAGTGTAAATTTACGTTTTATCGAATATCTCGGTTCCTGAGCGAGATAGAGCCTTGAAATTTGGACTATAAATACCTTCTCGAAATTCCTCAACTTTCTGTATCCCCGAAAATATTCTACGACTTTTAGATCGGCTGCAACATCAAAAAGAAAAGTGTAAATTTACGTTTTATCGAATATCTCGGTTCCTGAGCGAGATAGAGCCTTGAAATTTGGACTATAAATACCTTTCTGTATCCCCGAATATAGTCTACGACTGTTCATTTACGTTTTATCGAATATCTCGGTTCCTGAGCGAGATAGAGCCTTGAAATTTGGACTATAAATACCTTTTCGAAATTCCTCAACTTTCTGTATCCCCGAATATAGTCTACGACTGTTCATTTACGTTTTATCGAATATCTCGGTTCCTGAGCGAGATAGAGCCTTGAAATTTGGACTATAAATACCTTCTCGAAATTCCTCAACTTTCTGTATCCCCGAAAATATTCTACGACTTTTAGATCGGCTGCAACAACAAAAAGAAAAGTGTAAATTTACGTTTTATCGAATATCTCGGTTCCTGAGCGAGATAGAGCCTTGAAATTTAGATTATAAATACCTTCTCGAAATTCCTCAACTTTCTGTATCCCCGAAAATATTCTACGACTTTTAGATCGGCTGCAACATCAAAAAGAAAAGTGTAAATTTACGTTTTATCGAATATCTCGGTTCCTGAGCGAGATAGAGCCTTGAAATTTGGACTATAAATACCTTTCTGTATCCCCGAATATAGTCTACGACTGTTCATTTACGTTTTATCGAATATCTCGGTTCCTGAGCGAGATAGAGCCTTGAAATTTGGACTATAAATACCTTTTCGAAATTCCTCAACTTTCTGTATCCCCGAATATAGTCTACGACTGTTCATTTACGTTTTATCGAATATCTCGGTTCCTGAGCGAGATAGAGCCTTGAAATTTGGATTATAAATACCTTCTTGAAATTCCTCAACTTTCTGTATCCCCGAAAATATTCTACGACTTTTAGATCGGCTGCAACATCAAAAAGAAAAGTGTAAATTTACGTTTTATCGAATATCTCGGTTCCTGAGCGAGATAGAGCCTTGAAATTTGGACTATAAATACCTTTCTGTATCCCCGAATATAGTCTACGACTGTTCATTTACGTTTTATCGAATATCTCGGTTCCTGAGCGAGATAGAGCCTTGAAATTTGGACTATAAATACCTTCTCGAAATTCCTCAACTTTCTGTATCCCCGAAAATATTCTACGACTTTTAGATCGGCTGCAACAACAAAAAGAAAAGTGTAAATTTACGTTTTATCGAATATCTCGGTTCCTGAGCGAGATAGAGCCTTGAAATTTAGATTATAAATACCTTCTCGAAATTCCTCAACTTTCTGTATCCCCGAAAATATTCTACGACTTTTAGATCGGCTGCAACATCAAAAAGAAAAGTGTAAATTTACGTTTTATCGAATATCTCGGTTCCTGAGCGAGATAGAGCCTTGAAATTTGGACTATAAATACCTTTCTGTATCCCCGAATATAGTCTACGACTGTTCATTTACGTTTTATCGAATATCTCGGTTCCTGAGCGAGATAGAGCCTTGAAATTTGGACTATAAATACCTTTTCGAAATTCCTCAACTTTCTGTATCCCCGAATATAGTCTACGACTGTTCATTTACGTTTTATCGAATATCTCGGTTCCTGAGCGAGATAGAGCCTTGAAATTTGGATTATAAATACCTTCTTGAAATTCCTCAACTTTCTGTATCCCCGAAAATATTCTACGACTTTTAGATCGGCTGCAACATCAAAAAGAAAAGTGTAAATTTACGTTTTATCGAATATCTCGGTTCCTGAGCGAGATAGAGCCTTGAAATTTGGACTATAAATACCTTTCTGTATCCCCGAATATAGTCTACGACTGTTCATTTACGTTTTATCGAATATCTCGGTTCCTGAGCGAGATAGAGCCTTGAAATTTGGACTATAAATACCTTCTCCAAATTCCTCAACTTTCTGTATCCCCGAAAATATTCTACGACTTTTAGATCGGCTGCAACATCAAAAAGAAAAGTGTAAATTTACGTTTTATCGAATATCTCGGTTCCTGAGCGAGATAGAGCCTTGAAATTTGGACTATAAATACCTTCTCGAAATTCCTCAACTTTCTGTATCCCCGAAAATATTCTACGACTTTTAGATCGGCTGCAACATCAAAAAGAAAAGTGTAAATTTACGTTTTATCGAATATCTCGGTTCCTGAGCGAGATAGAGCCTTGAAATTTGGACTATAAATACCTTCTCGAAATTCCTCAACTTTCTGTATCCCCGAAAATATTCTACGACTTTTAGATCGGCTGCAACATCAAAAAGAAAAGTGTAAATTTACGTTTTATCGAATATCTCGGTTCCTGAGCGAGATAGAGCCTTGAAATTTGGACTATAAATACCTTCTCGAAATTCCTCAACTTTCTGTATCCCCGAAAATATTCTACGACTTTTAGATCGGCTGCAACATCAAAAAGAAAAGTGTAAATTTACGTTTTATCGAATATCTCGGTTCCTGAGCGAGATAGAGCCTTGAAATTTGGACTATAAATACCTTTCTGTATCCCCGAATATAGTCTACGACTGTTCATTTACGTTTTATCGAATATCTCGGTTCCTGAGCGAGATAGAGCCTTGAAATTTGGACTATAAATACCTTCTCGAAATTCCTCAACTTTCTGTATCCCCGAAAATAGTCTACGACTTTTAGATCGGCTGCAACAACAAAAAGAAAAGTGTAAATTTACGTTTTATCGAATATCTCGGTTCCTGAGCGAGATAGAGCCTTGAAATTTGGACTATAAATACCTTTCTGTATCCCCGAATATAGTCTACGACTGTTCATTTACGTTTTATCGAATATCTCGGTTCCTGAGCGAGATAGAGCCTTGAAATTTGGACTATAAATACCTTTTCGAAATTCCTCAACTTTCTGTATCCCCGAATATAGTCTACGACTGTTCATTTACGTTTTATCGAATATCTCGGTTCCTGAGCGAGATAGAGCCTTGAAATTTGGACTATAAATACCTTCTCCAAATTCCTCAACTTTCTGTATCCCCGAAAATATTCTACGACTTTTAGATCGGCTGCAACATCAAAAAGAAAAGTGTAAATTTACGTTTTATCGAATATCTCGGTTCCTGAGCGAGATAGAGCCTTGAAATTTGGACTATAAATACCTTCTCGAAATTCCTCAACTTTCTGTATCCCCGAAAATATTCTACGACTTTTAGATCGGCTGCAACAACAAAAAGAAAAGTGTAAATTTACGTTTTATCGAATATCTCGGTTCCTGAGCGAGATAGAGCCTTGAAATTTGGACTATAAATACCTTCTCGAAATTCCTCAACTTTCTGTATCCCCGAAAATAGTCTACGACTTTTAGATCGGCTGCAACAACAAAAAGAAAAGTGTAAATTTACGTTTTATCGAATATCTCGGTTCCTGAGCGAGATAGAGCCTTGAAATTTGGACTATAAATACCTTTCTGTATCCCCGAATATAGTCTACGACTGTTCATTTACGTTTTATCGAATATCTCGGTTCCTGAGCGAGATAGAGCCTTGAAATTTGGACTATAAATACCTTTTCGAAATTCCTCAACTTTCTGTATCCCCGAATATAGTCTACGACTGTTCATTTACGTTTTATCGAATATCTCGGTTCCTGAGCGAGATAGAGCCTTGAAATTTGGACTATAAATACCTTCTCCAAATTCCTCAACTTTCTGTATCCCCGAAAATATTCTACGACTTTTAGATCGGCTGCAACATCAAAAAGAAAAGTGTAAATTTACGTTTTATCGAATATCTCGGTTCCTGAGCGAGATAGAGCCTTGAAATTTGGACTATAAATACCTTCTCGAAATTCCTCAACTTTCTGTATCCCCGAAAATATTCTACGACTTTTAGATCGGCTGCAACATCAAAAAGAAAAGTGTAAATTTACGTTTTATCGAATATCTCGGTTCCTGAGCGAGATAGAGCCTTGAAATTTGGACTATAAATACCTTTCTGTATCCCCGAATATAGTCTACGACTGTTCATTTACGTTTTATCGAATATCTCGGTTCCTGAGCGAGATAGAGCCTTGAAATTTGGACTATAAATACCTTTTCGAAATTCCTCAACTTTCTGTATCCCCGAATATAGTCTACGACTGTTCATTTACGTTTTATCGAATATCTCGGTTCCTGAGCGAGATAGAGCCTTGAAATTTGGACTATAAATACCTTCTCCAAATTCCTCAACTTTCTGTATCCCCGAAAATATTCTACGACTTTTAGATCGGCTGCAACATCAAAAAGAAAAGTGTAAATTTACGTTTTATCGAATATCTCGGTTCCTGAGCGAGATAGAGCCTTGAAATTTGGACTATAAATACCTTCTCGAAATTCCTCAACTTTCTGTATCCCCGAAAATATTCTACGACTTTTAGATCGGCTGCAACAACAAAAAGAAAAGTGTAAATTTACGTTTTATCGAATATCTCGGTTCCTGAGCGAGATAGAGCCTTGAAATTTGGACTATAAATACCTTCTCGAAATTCCTCAACTTTCTGTATCCCCGAAAATAGTCTACGACTTTTAGATCGGCTGCAACAACAAAAAGAAAAGTGTAAATTTACGTTTTATCGAATATCTCGGTTCCTGAGCGAGATAGAGCCTTGAAATTTGGACTATAAATACCTTTCTGTATCCCCGAATATAGTCTACGACTGTTCATTTACGTTTTATCGAATATCTCGGTTCCTGAGCGAGATAGAGCCTTGAAATTCGGACTATAAATACCTTTTCGAAATTCCTCAACTTTCTGTATCCCCGAATATAGTCTACGACTTTTAGATCGGCTGCAACAACAAAAAGAAAAGTGTAAATTTACGTTTTATCGAATATCTCGGTTCCTGAGCGAGATAGAGCCTTGAAATTTGGACTATAAATACCTTTCTGTATCCCCGAATATAGTCTACGACTGTTCATTTACGTTTTATCGAATATCTCGGTTCCTGAGCGAGATAGAGCCTTGAAATTTGGACTATAAATACCTTTTCGAAATTCCTCAACTTTCTGTATCCCCGAATATAGTCTACGACTGTTCATTTACGTTTTATCGAATATCTCGGTTCCTGAGCGAGATAGAGCCTTGAAATTTGGACTATAAATACCTTCTCCAAATTCCTCAACTTTCTGTATCCCCGAAAATATTCTACGACTTTTAGATCGGCTGCAACATCAAAAAGAAAAGTGTAAATTTACGTTTTATCGAATATCTCGGTTCCTGAGCGAGATAGAGCCTTGAAATTTGGACTATAAATACCTTCTCGAAATTCCTCAACTTTCTGTATCCCCGAAAATATTCTACGACTTTTAGATCGGCTGCAACAACAAAAAGAAAAGTGTAAATTTACGTTTTATCGAATATCTCGGTTCCTGAGCGAGATAGAGCCTTGAAATTTGGACTATAAATACCTTCTCGAAATTCCTCAACTTTCTGTATCCCCGAAAATAGTCTACGACTTTTAGATCGGCTGCAACAACAAAAAGAAAAGTGTAAATTTACGTTTTATCGAATATCTCGGTTCCTGAGCGAGATAGAGCCTTGAAATTTGGACTATAAATACCTTTCTGTATCCCCGAATATAGTCTACGACTGTTCATTTACGTTTTATCGAATATCTCGGTTCCTGAGCGAGATAGAGCCTTGAAATTTGGACTATAAATACCTTTTCGAAATTCCTCAACTTTCTGTATCCCCGAATATAGTCTACGACTGTTCATTTACGTTTTATCGAATATCTCGGTTCCTGAGCGAGATAGAGCCTTGAAATTTGGACTATAAATACCTTCTCCAAATTCCTCAACTTTCTGTATCCCCGAAAATATTCTACGACTTTTAGATCGGCTGCAACATCAAAAAGAAAAGTGTAAATTTACGTTTTATCGAATATCTCGGTTCCTGAGCGAGATAGAGCCTTGAAATTTGGACTATAAATACCTTCTCGAAATTCCTCAACTTTCTGTATCCCCGAAAATATTCTACGACTTTTAGATCGGCTGCAACAACAAAAAGAAAAGTGTAAATTTACGTTTTATCGAATATCTCGGTTCCTGAGCGAGATAGAGCCTTGAAATTTGGACTATAAATACCTTTCTGTATCCCCGAATATAGTCTACGACTGTTCATTTACGTTTTATCGAATATCTCGGTTCCTGAGCGAGATAGAGCCTTGAAATTTGGACTATAAATACCTTTTCGAAATTCCTCAACTTTCTGTATCCCCGAATATAGTCTACGACTGTTCATTTACGTTTTATCGAATATCTCGGTTCCTGAGCGAGATAGAGCCTTGAAATTTGGACTATAAATACCTTCTCCAAATTCCTCAACTTTCTGTATCCCCGAAAATATTCTACGACTTTTAGATCGGCTGCAACATCAAAAAGAAAAGTGTAAATTTACGTTTTATCGAATATCTCGGTTCCTGAGCGAGATAGAGCCTTGAAATTTGGACTATAAATACCTTCTCGAAATTCCTCAACTTTCTGTATCCCCGAAAATATTCTACGACTTTTAGATCGGCTGCAACAACAAAAAGAAAAGTGTAAATTTACGTTTTATCGAATATCTCGGTTCCTGAGCGAGATAGAGCCTTGAAATTTAGATTATAAATACCTTCTCGAAATTCCTCAACTTTCTGTATCCCCGAAAATATTCTACGACTTTTAGATCGGCTGCAACATCAAAAAGAAAAGTGTAAATTTACGTTTTATCGAATATCTCGGTTCCTGAGCGAGATAGAGCCTTGAAATTTGGACTATAAATACCTTTCTGTATCCCCGAATATAGTCTACGACTGTTCATTTACGTTTTATCGAATATCTCGGTTCCTGAGCGAGATAGAGCCTTGAAATTTGGACTATAAATACCTTTTCGAAATTCCTCAACTTTCTGTATCCCCGAATATAGTCTACGACTGTTCATTTACGTTTTATCGAATATCTCGGTTCCTGAGCGAGATAGAGCCTTGAAATTTGGACTATAAATACCTTCTCGAAATTCCTCAACTTTCTGTATCCCCGAAAATATTCTACGACTTTTAGATCGGCTGCAACATCAAAAAGAAAAGTGTAAATTTACGTTTTATCGAATATCTCGGTTCCTGAGCGAGATAGAGCCTTGAAATTTGGACTATAAATACCTTTCTGTATCCCCGAATATAGTCTACGACTGTTCATTTACGTTTTATCGAATATCTCGGTTCCTGAGCGAGATAGAGCCTTGAAATTTGGACTATAAATACCTTTTCGAAATTCCTCAACTTTCTGTATCCCCGAATATAGTCTACGACTGTTCATTTACGTTTTATCGAATATCTCGGTTCCTGAGCGAGATAGAGCCTTGAAATTTGGACTATAAATACCTTCTCGAAATTCCTCAACTTTCTGTATCCCCGAAAATATTCTACGACTTTTAGATCGGCTGCAACATCAAAAAGAAAAGTGTAAATTTACGTTTTATCGAATATCTCGGTTCCTGAGCGAGATAGAGCCTTGAAATTTGGACTATAAATACCTTTCTGTATCCCCGAATATAGTCTACGACTGTTCATTTACGTTTTATCGAATATCTCGGTTCCTGAGCGAGATAGAGCCTTGAAATTTGGACTATAAATACCTTCTCGAAATTCCTCAACTTTCTGTATCCCCGAAAATATTCTACGACTTTTAGATCGGCTGCAACATCAAAAAGAAAAGTGTAAATTTACGTTTTATCGAATATCTCGGTTCCTGAGCGAGATAGAGCCTTGAAATTTGGACTATAAATACCTTTCTGTATCCCTGAATATAGTCTACGACTGTTCATTTACGTTTTATCGAATATCTCGGTTCCTGAGCGAGATAGAGCCTTGAAATTTGGACTATAAATACCTTCTCGAAATTCCTCAACTTTCTGTATCCCCGAAAATATTCTACGACTTTTAGATCGGCTGCAACATCAAAAAGAAAAGTGTAAATTTACGTTTTATCGAATATCTCGGTTCCTGAGCGAGATAGAGCCTTGAAATTTGGACTATAAATACCTTTCTGTATCCCCGAATATAGTCTACGACTGTTCATTTACGTTTTTATCGAATATCTCGGTTCCTGAGCGAGATAGAGCCTTGAAATTTGGACTATAAATACCTTCTCGAAATTCCTCAACTTTCTGTATCCCCGAAAATAGTCTACGACTTTTAGATCGGCTGCAACAACAAAAAGAAAAGTGTAAATTTACGTTTTATCGAATATCTCGGTTCCTGAGCGAGATAGAGCCTTGAAATTTGGACTATAAATACCTTTCTGTATCCCCGAATATAGTCTACGACTGTTCATTTACGTTTTATAAATACCTTTTCGAAATTCCTCAACTTTCTGTATCCCCGAATATAGTCTACGACTGTTCATTTACGTTTTATCGAATATCTCGGTTCCTGAGCGAGATAGAGCCTTGAAATTTGGACTATAAATACCTTCTCGAAATTCCTCAACTTTCTGTATCCCCGAAAATATTCTACGACTTTTAGATCGGCTGCAACATCAAAAAGAAAAGTGTAAATTTACGTTTTATCGAATATCTCGGTTCCTGAGCGAGATAGAGCCTTGAAATTTGGACTATAAATACCTTTCTGTATCCCCGAATATAGTCTACGACTGTTCATTTACGTTTTATCGAATATCTCGGTTCCTGAGCGAGATAGAGCCTTGAAATTTGGACTATAAATACCTTCTCGAAATTCCTCAACTTTCTGTATCCCCGAAAATATTCTACGACTTTTAGATCGGCTGCAACATCAAAAAGAAAAGTGTAAATTTACGTTTTATCGAATATCTCGGTTCCTGAGCGAGATAGAGCCTTGAAATTTGGACTATAAATACCTTTCTGTATCCCCGAATATAGTCTACGACTGTTCATTTACGTTTTTATCGAATATCTCGGTTCCTGAGCGAGATAGAGCCTTGAAATTTGGACTATAAATACCTTCTCGAAATTCCTCAACTTTCTGTATCCCCGAAAATAGTCTACGACTTTTAGATCGGCTGCAACAACAAAAAGAAAAGTGTAAATTTACGTTTTATCGAATATCTCGGTTCCTGAGCGAGATAGAGCCTTGAAATTTGGACTATAAATACCTTTCTGTATCCCCGAATATAGTCTACGACTGTTCATTTACGTTTTATAAATACCTTTTCGAAATTCCTCAACTTTCTGTATCCCCGAATATAGTCTACGACTGTTCATTTACGTTTTATCGAATATCTCGGTTCCTGAGCGAGATAGAGCCTTGAAATTTGGACTATAAATACCTTCTCGAAATTCCTCAACTTTCTGTATCCCCGAAAATATTCTACGACTTTTAGATCGGCTGCAACATCAAAAAGAAAAGTGTAAATTTACGTTTTATCGAATATCTCGGTTCCTGAGCGAGATAGAGCCTTGAAATTTGGACTATAAATACCTTTCTGTATCCCCGAATATAGTCTACGACTGTTCATTTACGTTTTATCGAATATCTCGGTTCCTGAGCGAGATAGAGCCTTGAAATTTGGACTATAAATACCTTCTCGAAATTCCTCAACTTTCTGTATCCCCGAAAATATTCTACGACTTTTAGATCGGCTGCAACATCAAAAAGAAAAGTGTAAATTTACGTTTTATCGAATATCTCGGTTCCTGAGCGAGATAGAGCCTTGAAATTTGGACTATAAATACCTTTCTGTATCCCCGAATATAGTCTACGACTGTTCATTTACGTTTTTATCGAATATCTCGGTTCCTGAGCGAGATAGAGCCTTGAAATTTGGACTATAAATACCTTCTCGAAATTCCTCAACTTTCTGTATCCCCGAAAATAGTCTACGACTTTTAGATCGGCTGCAACAACAAAAAGAAAAGTGTAAATTTACGTTTTATCGAATATCTCGGTTCCTGAGCGAGATAGAGCCTTGAAATTTGGACTATAAATACCTTTCTGTATCCCCGAATATAGTCTACGACTGTTCATTTACGTTTTATCGAATATCTCGGTTCCTGAGCGAGATAGAGCCTTGAAATTTGGACTATAAATACCTTTTCGAAATTCCTCAACTTTCTGTATCCCCGAATATAGTCTACGACTGTTCATTTACGTTTTATCGAATATCTCGGTTCCTGAGCGAGATAGAGCCTTGAAATTTGGACTATAAATACCTTCTCCAAATTCCTCAACTTTCTGTATCCCCGAAAATATTCTACGACTTTTAGATCGGCTGCAACATCAAAAAGAAAAGTGTAAATTTACGTTTTATCGAATATCTCGGTTCCTGAGCGAGATAGAGCCTTGAAATTTGGATTATAAATACCTTCTCGAAATTCCTCAACTTTCTGTATCCCCGAAAATATTCTACGACTTTTAGATCGGCTGCAACATCAAAAAGAAAAGTGTAAATTTACGTTTTATCGAATATCTCGGTTCCTGAGCGAGATAGAGCCTTGAAATTTGGACTATAAATACCTTTTCGAAATTCCTCAACTTTCTGTATCCCCGAATATAGTCTACGACTGTTCATTTACGTTTTATCGAATATCTCGGTTCCTGAGCGAGATAGAGCCTTGAAATTTGGACTATAAATACCTTTTCGAAATTCCTCAACTTTCTGTATCCCCGAATATAGTCTACGACTGTTCATTTACGTTTTATCGAATATCTCGGTTCCTGAGCGAGATAGAGCCTTGAAATTTGGACTATAAATACCTTCTCGAAATTCCTCAACTTTCTGTATCCCCGAAAATATTCTACGACTTTTAGATCGGCTGCAACATCAAAAAGAAAAGTGTAAATTTACGTTTTATCGAATATCTCGGTTCCTGAGCGAGATAGAGCCTTGAAATTTGGACTATAAATACCTTTCTGTATCCCCGAATATAGTCTACGACTGTTCATTTACGTTTTATCGAATATCTCGGTTCCTGAGCGAGATAGAGCCTTGAAATTTGGACTATAAATACCTTCTCGAAATTCCTCAACTTTCTGTATCCCCGAAAATATTCTACGACTTTTAGATCGGCTGCAACATCAAAAAGAAAAGTGTAAATTTACGTTTTATCGAATATCTCGGTTCCTGAGCGAGATAGAGCCTTGAAATTTGGATTATAAATACCTTCTCGAAATTCCTCAACTTTCTGTATCCCCGAAAATATTCTACGACTTTTAGATCGGCTGCAACATCAAAAAGAAAAGTGTAAATTTACGTTTTATCGAATATCTCGGTTCCTGAGCGAGATAGAGCCTTGAAATTTGGACTATAAATACCTTTTCGAAATTCCTCAACTTTCTGTATCCCCGAATATAGTCTACGACTGTTCATTTACGTTTTATCGAATATCTCGGTTCCTGAGCGAGATAGAGCCTTGAAATTTGGACTATAAATACCTTTTCGAAATTCCTCAACTTTCTGTATCCCCGAATATAGTCTACGACTGTTCATTTACGTTTTATCGAATATCTCGGTTCCTGAGCGAGATAGAGCCTTGAAATTTGGACTTTAAATACCTTCTCGAAATTCCTCAACTTTCTGTATCCCCGAAAATATTCTACGACTTTTAGATCGGCTGCAACATCAAAAAGAAAAGTGTAAATTTACGTTTTATCGAATATCTCGGTTCCTGAGCGAGATAGAGCCTTGAAATTTGGACTATAAATACCTTTTCGAAATTCCTCAACTTTCTGTATCCCCGAATATAGTCTACGACTGTTCATTTACGTTTTATCGAATATCTCGGTTCCTGAGCGAGATAGAGCCTTGAAATTTGGACTATAAATACCTTCTCGAAATTCCTCAACTTTCTGTATCCCCGAAAATATTCTACGACTTTTAGATCGGCTGCAACATCAAAAAGAAAAGTGTAAATTTACGTTTTATCGAATATCTCGGTTCCTGAGCGAGATAGAGCCTTGAAATTTGGACTATAAATACCTTTCTGTATCCCCGAATATAGTCTACGACTGTTCATTTACGTTTTATCGAATATCTCGGTTCCTGAGCGAGATAGAGCCTTGAAATTTGGACTATAAATACCTTTCTGTATCCCCGAATATAGTCTACGACTGTTCATTTACGTTTTATCGAATATCTCGGTTCCTGAGCGAGATAGAGCCTTGAAATTTGGACTATAAATACCTTCTCGAAATTCCTCAACTTTCTGTATCCCCGAAAATATTCTACGACTTTTAGATCGGCTGCAACATCAAAAAGAAAAGTGTAAATTTACGTTTTATCGAATATCTCGGTTCCTGAGCGAGATAGAGCCTTGAAATTTGGACTATAAATACCTTTCTGTATCCCCGAATATAGTCTACGACTGTTCATTTACGTTTTATCGAATATCTCGGTTCCTGAGCGAGATAGAGCCTTGAAATTTGGACTATAAATACCTTCTCGAAATTCCTCAACTTTCTGTATCCCCGAAAATATTCTACGACTTTTAGATCGGCTGCAACATCAAAAAGAAAAGTGTAAATTTACGTTTTATCGAATATCTCGGTTCCTGAGCGAGATAGAGCCTTGAAATTTGGACTATAAATACCTTTCTGTATCCCCGAATATAGTCTACGACTGTTCATTTACGTTTTATCGAATATCTCGGTTCCTGAGCGAGATAGAGCCTTGAAATTTGGACTATAAATACCTTCTCGAAATTCCTCAACTTTCTGTATCCCCGAAAATATTCTACGACTTTTAGATCGGCTGCAACAACAAAAAGAAAAGTGTAAATTTACGTTTTATCGAATATCTCGGTTCCTGAGCGAGATAGAGCCTTGAAATTTGGACTATAAATACCTTTCTGTATCCCCGAATATAGTCTACGACTGTTCATTTACGTTTTATCGAATATCTCGGTTCCTGAGCGAGATAGAGCCTTGAAATTTGGACTATAAATACCTTTTCGAAATTCCTCAACTTTCTGTATCCCCGAATATAGTCTACGACTGTTCATTTACGTTTTATCGAATATCTCGGTTCCTGAGCGAGATAGAGCCTTGAAATTTGGACTATAAATACCTTCTCGAAATTCCTCAACTTTCTGTATCCCCGAAAATATTCTACGACTTTTAGATCGGCTGCAACATCAAAAAGAAAAGTGTAAATTTACGTTTTATCGAATATCTCGGTTCCTGAGCGAGATAGAGCCTTGAAATTTGGACTATAAATACCTTTCTGTATCCCCGAATATAGTCTACGACTGTTCATTTACGTTTTATCGAATATCTCGGTTCCTGAGCGAGATAGAGCCTTGAAATTTGGACTATAAATACCTTCTCGAAATTCCTCAACTTTCTGTATCCCCGAAAATATTCTACGACTTTTAGATCGGCTGCAACAACAAAAAGAAAAGTGTAAATTTACGTTTTATCGAATATCTCGGTTCCTGAGCGAGATAGAGCCTTGAAATTTGGACTATAAATACCTTTCTGTATCCCCGAATATAGTCTACGACTGTTCATTTACGTTTTATCGAATATCTCGGTTCCTGAGCGAGATAGAGCCTTGAAATTTGGACTATAAATACCTTTTCGAAATTCCTCAACTTTCTGTATCCCCGAATATAGTCTACGACTGTTCATTTACGTTTTATCGAATATCTCGGTTCCTGAGCGAGATAGAGCCTTGAAATTTGGACTATAAATACCTTCTCGAAATTCCTCAACTTTCTGTATCCCCGAAAATATTCTACGACTTTTAGATCGGCTGCAACATCAAAAAGAAAAGTGTAAATTTACGTTTTATCGAATATCTCGGTTCCTGAGCGAGATAGAGCCTTGAAATTTGGACTATAAATACCTTTCTGTATCCCCGAATATAGTCTACGACTGTTCATTTACGTTTTATCGAATATCTCGGTTCCTGAGCGAGATAGAGCCTTGAAATTTGGACTATAAATACCTTCTCGAAATTCCTCAACTTTCTGTATCCCCGAAAATATTCTACGACTTTTAGATCGGCTGCAACATCAAAAAGAAAAGTGTAAATTTACGTTTTATCGAATATCTCGGTTCCTGAGCGAGATAGAGCCTTGAAATTTGGATTATAAATACCTTCTCGAAATTCCTCAACTTTCTGTATCCCCGAAAATATTCTACGACTTTTAGATCGGCTGCAACATCAAAAAGAAAAGTGTAAATTTACGTTTTATCGAATATCTCGGTTCCTGAGCGAGATAGAGCCTTGAAATTTGGACTATAAATACCTTTTCGAAATTCCTCAACTTTCTGTATCCCCGAATATAGTCTACGACTGTTCATTTACGTTTTATCGAATATCTCGGTTCCTGAGCGAGATAGAGCCTTGAAATTTGGACTATAAATACCTTTTCGAAATTCCTCAACTTTCTGTATCCCCGAATATAGTCTACGACTGTTCATTTACGTTTTATCGAATATCTCGGTTCCTGAGCGAGATAGAGCCTTGAAATTTGGACTATAAATACCTTCTCGAAATTCCTCAACTTTCTGTATCCCCGAAAATATTCTACGACTTTTAGATCGGCTGCAACATCAAAAAGAAAAGTGTAAATTTACGTTTTATCGAATATCTCGGTTCCTGAGCGAGATAGAGCCTTGAAATTTGGACTATAAATACCTTTTCGAAATTCCTCAACTTTCTGTATCCCCGAATATAGTCTACGACTGTTCATTTACGTTTTATCGAATATCTCGGTTCCTGAGCGAGATAGAGCCTTGAAATTTGGACTATAAATACCTTCTCGAAATTCCTCAACTTTCTGTATCCCCGAAAATATTCTACGACTTTTAGATCGGCTGCAACATCAAAAAGAAAAGTGTAAATTTACGTTTTATCGAATATCTCGGTTCCTGAGCGAGATAGAGCCTTGAAATTTGGACTATAAATACCTTTCTGTATCCCCGAATATAGTCTACGACTGTTCATTTACGTTTTATCGAATATCTCGGTTCCTGAGCGAGATAGAGCCTTGAAATTTGGACTATAAATACCTTTCTGTATCCCCGAATATAGTCTACGACTGTTCATTTACGTTTTATCGAATATCTCGGTTCCTGAGCGAGATAGAGCCTTGAAATTTGGACTATAAATACCTTCTCGAAATTCCTCAACTTTCTGTATCCCCGAAAATATTCTACGACTTTTAGATCGGCTGCAACATCAAAAAGAAAAGTGTAAATTTACGTTTTATCGAATATCTCGGTTCCTGAGCGAGATAGAGCCTTGAAATTTGGACTATAAATACCTTTCTGTATCCCCGAATATAGTCTACGACTGTTCATTTACGTTTTATCGAATATCTCGGTTCCTGAGCGAGATAGAGCCTTGAAATTTGGACTATAAATACCTTCTCGAAATTCCTCAACTTTCTGTATCCCCGAAAATAGTCTACGACTTTTAGATCGGCTGCAACAACAAAAAGAAAAGTGTAAATTTACGTTTTATCGAATATCTCGGTTCCTGAGCGAGATAGAGCCTTGAAATTTGGACTATAAATACCTTTCTGTATCCCCGAATATAGTCTACGACTGTTCATTTACGTTTTATCGAATATCTCGGTTCCTGAGCGAGATAGAGCCTTGAAATTTGGACTATAAATACCTTCTCGAAATTCCTCAACTTTCTGTATCCCCGAAAATATTCTACGACTTTTAGATCGGCTGCAACATCAAAAAGAAAAGTGTAAATTTACGTTTTATCGAATATCTCGGTTCCTGAGCGAGATAGAGCCTTGAAATTTGGACTATAAATACCTTTCTGTATCCCCGAATATAGTCTACGACTGTTCATTTACGTTTTTATCGAATATCTCGGTTCCTGAGCGAGATAGAGCCTTGAAATTTGGACTATAAATACCTTTCTGTATCCCCGAATATAGTCTACGACTGTTCATTTACGTTTTATCGAATATCTCGGTTCCTGAGCGAGATAGAGCCTTGAAATTTGGACTATAAATACCTTCTCCAAATTCCTCAACTTTCTGTATCCCCGAAAATATTCTACGACTTTTAGATCGGCTGCAACATCAAAAAGAAAAGTGTAAATTTACGTTTTATCGAATATCTCGGTTCCTGAGCGAGATAGAGCCTTGAAATTTGGACTATAAATACCTTTCTGTATCCCCGAATATAGTCTACGACTGTTCATTTACGTTTTATCGAATATCTCGGTTCCTGAGCGAGATAGAGCCTTGAAATTTGGACTATAAATACCTTCTCGAAATTCCTCAACTTTCTGTATCCCCGAAAATAGTCTACGACTTTTAGATCGGCTGCAACAACAAAAAGAAAAGCGTAAATTTACGTTTTATCGAATATCTCGGTTCCTGAGCGAGATAGAGCCTTGAAATTTGGACTATAAATACCTTTCTGTATCCCCGAATATAGTCTACGACTGTTCATTTACGTTTTATCGAATATCTCGGTTCCTGAGCGAGATAGAGCCTTGAAATTTGGACTATAAATACCTTTTCGAAATCCCTCAACTTTCTGTATCCCCGAATATAGTCTACGACTGTTCATTTACGTTTTATCGAATATCTCGGTTCCTGAGCGAGATAGAGCCTTGAAATTTGGACTATAAATACCTTCTCCAAATTCCTCAACTTTCTGTATCCCCGAAAATATTCTACGACTTTTAGATCGGCTGCAACATCAAAAAGAAAAGTGTAAATTTACGTTTTATCGAATATCTCGGTTCCTGAGCGAGATAGAGCCTTGAAATTTGGACTATAAATACCTTTTCGAAATTCCTCAACTTTCTGTATCCCCGAATATAGTCTACGACTGTTCATTTACGTTTTATCGAATATCTCGGTTCCTGAGCGAGATAGAGCCTTGAAATTTGGACTATAAATACCTTCTCGAAATTCCTCAACTTTCTGTATCCCCGAAAATATTCTACGACTTTTAGATCGGCTGCAACATCAAAAAGAAAAGTGTAAATTTACGTTTTATCGAATATCTCGGTTCCTGAGCGAGATAGAGCCTTGAAATTTGGACTATAAATACCTTTCTGTATCCCCGAATATAGTCTACGACTGTTCATTTACGTTTTATCGAATATCTCGGTTCCTGAGCGAGATAGAGCCTTGAAATTTGGACTATAAATACCTTTTCGAAATTCCTCAACTTTCTGTATCCCCGAATATAGTCTACGACTGTTCATTTACGTTTTATCGAATATCTCGGTTCCTGAGCGAGATAGAGCCTTGAAATTTGGATTATAAATACCTTCTTGAAATTCCTCAACTTTCTGTATCCCCGAAAATATTCTACGACTTTTAGATCGGCTGCAACATCAAAAAGAAAAGTGTAAATTTACGTTTTATCGAATATCTCGGTTCCTGAGCGAGATAGAGCCTTGAAATTTGGACTATAAATACCTTTCTGTATCCCCGAATATAGTCTACGACTGTTCATTTACGTTTTATCGAATATCTCGGTTCCTGAGCGAGATAGAGCCTTGAAATTTGGACTATAAATACCTTCTCGAAATTCCTCAACTTTCTGTATCCCCGAAAATATTCTACGACTTTTAGATCGGCTGCAACATCAAAAAGAAAAGTGTAAATTTACGTTTTATCGAATATCTCGGTTCCTGAGCGAGATAGAGCCTTGAAATTTGGACTATAAATACCTTTCTGTATCCCCGAATATAGTCTACGACTGTTCATTTACGTTTTATCGAATATCTCGGTTCCTGAGCGAGATAGAGCCTTGAAATTTGGACTATAAATACCTTCTCGAAATTCCTCAACTTTCTGTATCCCCGAAAATATTCTACGACTTTTAGATCGGCTGCAACATCAAAAAGAAAAGTGTAAATTTACGTTTTATCGAATATCTCGGTTCCTGAGCGAGATAGAGCCTTGAAATTTAGATTATAAATACCTTCTCGAAATTCCTCAACTTTCTGTATCCCCGAAAATATTCTACGACTTTTAGATCGGCTGCAACATCAAAAAGAAAAGTGTAAATTTACGTTTTATCGAATATCTCGGTTCCTGAGCGAGATAGAGCCTTGAAATTTGGACTATAAATACCTTTCTGTATCCCCGAATATAGTCTACGACTGTTCATTTACGTTTTATCGAATATCTCGGTTCCTGAGCGAGATAGAGCCTTGAAATTTGGACTATAAATACCTTCTCGAAATTCCTCAACTTTCTGTATCCCCGAAAATATTCTACGACTTTTAGATCGGCTGCAACATCAAAAAGAAAAGTGTAAATTTACGTTTTATCGAATATCTCGGTTCCTGAGCGAGATAGAGCCTTGAAATTTGGACTATAAATACCTTTCTGTATCCCCGAATATAGTCTACGACTGTTCATTTACGTTTTATCGAATATCTCGGTTCCTGAGCGAGATAGAGCCTTGAAATTTGGACTATAAATACCTTTCTGTATCCCCGAATATAGTCTACGACTGTTCATTTACGTTTTATCGAATATCTCGGTTCCTGAGCGAGATAGAGCCTTGAAATTTGGACTATAAATACCTTCTCGAAATTCCTCAACTTTCTGTATCCCCGAAAATATTCTACGACTTTTAGATCGGCTGCAACATCAAAAAGAAAAGTGTAAATTTACGTTTTATCGAATATCTCGGTTCCTGAGCGAGATAGAGCCTTGAAATTTGGACTATAAATACCTTTCTGTATCCCCGAATATAGTCTACGACTGTTCATTTACGTTTTATCGAATATCTCGGTTCCTGAGCGAGATAGAGCCTTGAAATTTGGACTATAAATACCTTTCTGTATCCCCGAATATAGTCTACGACTGTTCATTTACGTTTTATCGAATATCTCGGTTCCTGAGCGAGATAGAGCCTTGAAATTTGAACTATAAATACCTTCTCGAAATTCCTCAACTTTCTGTATCCCCGAAAATATTCTACGACTTTTAGATCGGCTGCAACAACAAAAAGAAAAGTGTAAATTTACGTTTTATCGAATATCTCGGTTCCTGAGCGAGATAGAGCCTTGAAATTTGGACTATAAATACCTTTTCGAAATTCCTCAACTTTCTGTATCCCCGAATATAGTCTACGACTGTTCATTTACGTTTTATCGAATATCTCGGTTCCTGAGCGAGATAGAGCCTTGAAATTTGGATTATAAATACCTTCTTGAAATTCCTCAACTTTCTGTATCCCCGAAAATATTCTACGACTTTTAGATCGGCTGCAACATCAAAAAGAAAAGTGTAAATTTACGTTTTATCGAATATCTCGGTTCCTGAGCGAGATAGAGCCTTGAAATTTGGACTATAAATACCTTTCTGTATCCCCGAATATAGTCTACGACTGTTCATTTACGTTTTATCGAATATCTCGGTTCCTGAGCGAGATAGAGCCTTGAAATTTGGACTATAAATACCTTCTCGAAATTCCTCAACTTTCTGTATCCCCGAAAATATTCTACGACTTTTAGATCGGCTGCAACATCAAAAAGAAAAGTGTAAATTTACGTTTTATCGAATATCTCGGTTCCTGAGCGAGATAGAGCCTTGAAATTTGGACTATAAATAACTTTCTGTATCCCCGAATATAGTCTACGACTGTTCATTTACGTTTTATCGAATATCTCGGTTCCTGAGCGAGATAGAGCCTTGAAATTTGGACTATAAATACCTTCTCGAAATTCCTCAACTTTCTGTATCCCCGAAAATATTCTACGACTTTTAGATCGGCTGCAACAACAAAAAGAAAAGTGTAAATTTACGTTTTATCGAATATCTCGGTTCCTGAGCGAGATAGAGCCTTGAAATTTGGACTATAAATACCTTTCTGTATCCCCGAATATAGTCTACGACTGTTCATTTACGTTTTATCGAATATCTCGGTTCCTGAGCGAGATAGAGCCTTGAAATTTGGACTATAAATACCTTCTCGAAATTCCTCAACTTTCTGTATCCCCGAAAATATTCTACGACTTTTAGATCGGCTGCAACAACAAAAAGAAAAGTGTAAATTTACGTTTTATCGAATATCTCGGTTCCTGAGCGAGATAGAGCCTTGAAATTTAGATTATAAATACCTTCTCGAAATTCCTCAACTTTCTGTATCCCCGAAAATATTCTACGACTTTTAGATCGGCTGCAACAACAAAAAGAAAAGTGTAAATTTACGTTTTATCGAATATCTCGGTTCCTGAGCGAGATAGAGCCTTGAAATTTGGACTATAAATACCTTTCTGTATCCCCGAATATAGTCTACGACTGTTCATTTACGTTTTATCGAATATCTCGGTTCCTGAGCGAGATAGAGCCTTGAAATTTGGACTATAAATACCTTCTCGAAATTCCTCAACTTTCTGTATCCCCGAAAATATTCTACGACTTTTAGATCGGCTGCAACATCAAAAAGAAAAGTGTAAATTTACGTTTTATCGAATATCTCGGTTCCTGAGCGAGATAGAGCCTTGAAATTTGGACTATAAATAACTTTCTGTATCCCCGAATATAGTCTACGACTGTTCATTTACGTTTTATCGAATATCTCGGTTCCTGAGCGAGATAGAGCCTTGAAATTTGGACTATAAATACCTTCTCGAAATTCCTCAACTTTCTGTATCCCCGAAAATATTCTACGACTTTTAGATCGGCTGCAACATCAAAAAGAAAAGTGTAAATTTACGTTTTATCGAATATCTCGGTTCCTGAGCGAGATAGAGCCTTGAAATTTGGACTATAAATACCTTTCTGTATCCCCGAATATAGTCTACGACTGTTCATTTACGTTTTATCGAATATCTCGGTTCCTGAGCGAGATAGAGCCTTGAAATTTGGACTATAAATACCTTTTCGAAATTCCTCAACTTTCTGTATCCCCGAATATAGTCTACGACTGTTCATTTACGTTTTATCGAATATCTCGGTTCCTGAGCGAGATAGAGCCTTGAAATTTGGACTATAAATACCTTCTCGAAATTCCTCAACTTTCTGTATCCCCGAAAATATTCTACGACTTTTAGATCGGCTGCAACATCAAAAAGAAAAGTGTAAATTTACGTTTTATCGAATATCTCGGTTCCTGAGCGAGATAGAGCCTTGAAATTTGGACTATAAATACCTTTTCGAAATTCCTCAACTTTCTGTATCCCCGAATATAGTCTACGACTGTTCATTTACGTTTTATCGAATATCTCGGTTCCTGAGCGAGATAGAGCCTTGAAATTTGGACTATAAATACCTTCTCGAAATTCCTCAACTTTCTGTATCCCCGAAAATATTCTACGACTTTTAGATCGGCTGCAACATCAAAAAGAAAAGTGTAAATTTACGTTTTATCGAATATCTCGGTTCCTGAGCGAGATAGAGCCTTGAAATTTGGACTATAAATACCTTTCTGTATCCCCGAATATAGTCTACGACTGTTCATTTACGTTTTATCGAATATCTCGGTTCCTGAGCGAGATAGAGCCTTGAAATTTGGACTATAAATACCTTCTCGAAATTCCTCAACTTTCTGTATCCCCGAAAATAGTCTACGACTTTTAGATCGGCTGCAACAACAAAAAGAAAAGTGTAAATTTACGTTTTATCGAATATCTCGGTTCCTGAGCGAGATAGAGCCTTGAAATTTGGACTATAAATACCTTTCTGTATCCCCGAATATAGTCTACGACTGTTCATTTACGTTTTATCGAATATCTCGGTTCCTGAGCGAGATAGAGCCTTGAAATTTGGACTATAAATACCTTTTCGAAATTCCTCAACTTTCTGTATCCCCGAATATAGTCTACGACTGTTCATTTACGTTTTATCGAATATCTCGGTTCCTGAGCGAGATAGAGCCTTGAAATTTGGACTATAAATACCTTCTCCAAATTCCTCAACTTTCTGTATCCCCGAAAATATTCTACGACTTTTAGATCGGCTGCAACATCAAAAAGAAAAGTGTAAATTTACGTTTTATCGAATATCTCGGTTCCTGAGCGAGATAGAGCCTTGAAATTTGGACTATAAATACCTTCTCGAAATTCCTCAACTTTCTGTATCCCCGAAAATATTCTACGACTTTTAGATCGGCTGCAACATCAAAAAGAAAAGTGTAAATTTACGTTTTATCGAATATCTCGGTTCCTGAGCGAGATAGAGCCTTGAAATTTGGACTATAAATACCTTTCTGTATCCCCGAATATAGTCTACGACTGTTCATTTACGTTTTATCGAATATCTCGGTTCCTGAGCGAGATAGAGCCTTGAAATTTGGACTATAAATACCTTTTCGAAATTCCTCAACTTTCTGTATCCCCGAAAATATTCTACGACTTTTAGATCGGCTGCAACATCAAAAAGAAAAGTGTAAATTTACGTTTTATCGAATATCTCGGTTCCTGAGCGAGATAGAGCCTTGAAATTTGGACTATAAATACCTTCTCGAAATTCCTCAACTTTCTGTATCCCCGAAAATATTCTACGACTTTTAGATCGGCTGCAACATCAAAAAGAAAAGTGTAAATTTACGTTTTATCGAATATCTCGGTTCCTGAGCGAGATAGAGCCTTGAAATTTGGACTATAAATACCTTTCTGTATCCCCGAATATAGTCTACGACTGTTCATTTACGTTTTATCGAATATCTCGGTTCCTGAGCGAGATAGAGCCTTGAAATTTGGACTATAAATACCTTTTCGAAATTCCTCAACTTTCTGTATCCCCGAAAATATTCTACGACTTTTAGATCGGCTGCAACATCAAAAAGAAAAGTGTAAATTTACGTTTTATCGAATATCTCGGTTCCTGAGCGAGATAGAGCCTTGAAATTTGGACTATAAATACCTTCTCGAAATTCCTCAACTTTCTGTATCCCCGAAAATATTCTACGACTTTTAGATCGGCTGCAACATCAAAAAGAAAAGTGTAAATTTACGTTTTATCGAATATCTCGGTTCCTGAGCGAGATAGAGCCTTGAAATTTGGACTATAAATACCTTCTCGAAATTCCTCAACTTTCTGTATCCCCGAAAATATTCTACGACTTTTAGATCGGCTGCAACAACAAAAAGAAAAGTGTAAATTTACGTTTTATCGAATATCTCGGTTCCTGAGCGAGAAATTTAGATTATAAATACCTTCTCGAAATTCCTCAACTTTCTGTATCCCCGAAAATATTCTACGACTTTTAGATCGGCTGCAACAACAAAAAGAAAAGTGTAAATTTACGTTTTATCGAATATCTCGGTTCCTGAGCGAGATAGAGCCTTGAAATTTGGACTATAAATACCTTTCTGTATCCCCGAATATAGTCTACGACTGTTCATTTACGTTTTATCGAATATCTCGGTTCCTGAGCGAGATAGAGCCTTGAAATTTGGACTATAAATACCTTCTCGAAATTCCTCAACTTTCTGTATCCCCGAAAATATTCTACGACTTTTAGATCGGCTGCAACAACAAAAAGAAAAGTGTAAATTTACGTTTTATCGAATATCTCGGTTCCTGAGCGAGATAGAGCCTTGAAATTTAGATTATAAATACCTTCTCGAAATTCCTCAACTTTCTGTATCCCCGAAAATATTCTACGACTTTTAGATCGGCTGCAACAACAAAAAGAAAAGTGTAAATTTACGTTTTATCGAATATCTCGGTTCCTGAGCGAGATAGAGCCTTGAAATTTGGACTATAAATACCTTTCTGTATCCCCGAATATAGTCTACGACTGTTCATTTACGTTTTATCGAATATCTCGGTTCCTGAGCGAGATAGAGCCTTGAAATTTGGACTATAAATACCTTTTCGAAATTCCTCAACTTTCTGTATCCCCGAATATAGTCTACGACTGTTCATTTACGTTTTATCGAATATCTCGGTTCCTGAGCGAGATAGAGCCTTGAAATTTGGACTATAATTACCTTCTCGAAATTCCTCAACTTTCTGTATCCCCGAAAATATTCTACGACTTTTAGATCGGCTGCAACATCAAAAAGAAAAGTGTAAATTTACGTTTTATCGAATATCTCGGTTCCTGAGCGAGATAGAGCCTTGAAATTTGGACTATAAATAACTTTCTGTATCCCCGAATATAGTCTACGACTGTTCATTTACGTTTTATCGAATATCTCGGTTCCTGAGCGAGATAGAGCCTTGAAATTTGGACTATAAATACCTTTTCGAAATTCCTCAACTTTCTGTATCCCCGAATATAGTCTACGACTGTTCATTTACGTTTTATCGAATATCTCGGTTCCTGAGCGAGATAGAGCCTTGAAATTTGGACTATAAATACCTTTTCGAAATTCCTCAACTTTCTGTATCCCCGAATATAGTCTACGACTGTTCATTTACGTTTTATCGAATATCTCGGTTCCTGAGCGAGATAGAGCCTTGAAATTTGGACTATAATTACCTTCTCGAAATTCCTCAACTTTCTGTATCCCCGAAAATATTCTACGACTTTTAGATCGGCTGCAACATCAAAAAGAAAAGTGTAAATTTACGTTTTATCGAATATCTCGGTTCCTGAGCGAGATAGAGCCTTGAAATTTGGACTATAAATAACTTTCTGTATCCCCGAATATAGTCTACGACTGTTCATTTACGTTTTATCGAATATCTCGGTTCCTGAGCGAGATAGAGCCTTGAAATTTGGACTATAAATACCTTTTCGAAATTCCTCAACTTTCTGTATCCCCGAATATAGTCTACGACTGTTCATTTACGTTTTATCGAATATCTCGGTTCCTGAGCGAGATAGAGCCTTGAAATTTGGACTATAAATACCTTCTCGAAATTCCTCAACTTTCTGTATCCCCGAAAATATTCTACGACTTTTAGATCGGCTGCAACATCAAAAAGAAAAGTGTAAATTTACGTTTTATCGAATATCTCGGTTCCTGAGCGAGATAGAGCCTTGAAATTTGGACTATAAATACCTTTTCGAAATTCCTCAACTTTCTGTATCCCCGAATATAGTCTACGACTGTTCATTTACGTTTTATCGAATATCTCGGTTCCTGAGCGAGATAGAGCCTTGAAATTTGGACTATAAATACCTTCTCGAAATTCCTCAACTTTCTGTATCCCCGAAAATATTCTACGACTCTTAGATCGGCTGCAACAACAAAAAGAAAAGTGTAAATTTACGTTTTATCGAATATCTCGGTTCCTGAGCGAGATAGAGCCTTGAAATTTAGATTATAAATACCTTCTCGAAATTCCTCAACTTTCTGTATCCCCGAAAATATTCTACGACTTTTAGATCGGCTGCAACAACAAAAAGAAAAGTGTAAATTTACGTTTTATCGAATATCTCGGTTCCTGAGCGAGATAGAGCCTTGAAATTTGGACTATAAATACCTTTCTGCATCCCCGAATATAGTCTACGACTGTTCATTTACGTTTTATCGAATATCTCGGTTCCTGAGCGAGATAGAGCCTTGAAATTTGGACTATAAATACCTTTTCGAAATTCCTCAACTTTCTGTATCCCCGAATATAGTCTACGACTGTTCATTTACGTTTTATCGAATATCTCGGTTCCTGAGCGAGATAGAGCCTTGAAATTTGGACTATAATTACCTTCTCGAAATTCCTCAACTTTCTGTATCCCCGAAAATATTCTACGACTTTTAGATCGGCTGCAACATCAAAAAGAAAAGTGTAAATTTACGTTTTATCGAATATCTCGGTTCCTGAGCGACTATAAATACCTGGACTATAAATACCTTTCTGTATCCCCGAATATAGTCTACGACTGTTCATTTACGTTTTATCGAATATCTCGGTTCCTGAGCGAGATAGAGCCTTGAAATTTGGACTATAAATACCTTTTCGAAATTCCTCAACTTTCTGTATCCCCGAATATAGTCTACGACTGTTCATTTACGTTTTATCGAATATCTCGGTTCCTGAGCGAGATAGAGCCTTGAAATTTGGACTATAAATACCTTCTCGAAATTCCTCAACTTTCTGTATCCCCGAAAATATTCTACGACTTTTAGATCGGCTGCAACAACAAAAAGAAAAGTGTAAATTTACGTTTTATCGAATATCTCGGTTCCTGAGCGAGATAGAGCCTTGAAATTTAGATTATAAATACCTTCTCGAAATTCCTCAACTTTCTGTATCCCCGAAAATATTCTACGACTTTTAGATCGGCTGCAACAACAAAAAGAAAAGTGTAAATTTACGTTTTATCGAATATCTCGGTTCCTGAGCGAGATAGAGCCTTGAAATTTGGACTATAAATACCTTTCTGTATCCCCGAATATAGTCTACGACTGTTCATTTACGTTTTATCGAATATCTCGGTTCCTGAGCGAGATAGAGCCTTGAAATTTGGACTATAAATACCTTTTCGAAATTCCTCAACTTTCTGTATCCCCGAATATAGTCTACGACTGTTCATTTACGTTTTATCGAATATCTCGGTTCCTGAGCGAGATAGAGCCTTGAAATTTGGACTATAATTACCTTCTCGAAATTCCTCAACTTTCTGTATCCCCGAAAATATTCTACGACTTTTAGATCGGCTGCAACATCAAAAAGAAAAGTGTAAATTTACGTTTTATCGAATATCTCGGTTCCTGAGCGAGATAGAGCCTTGAAATTTGGACTATAAATAACTTTCTGTATCCCCGAATATAGTCTACGACTGTTCATTTACGTTTTATCGAATATCTCGGTTCCTGAGCGAGATAGAGCCTTGAAATTTGGACTATAAATACCTTTTCGAAATTCCTCAACTTTCTGTATCCCCGAATATAGTCTACGACTGTTCATTTACGTTTTATCGAATATCTCGGTTCCTGAGCGAGATAGAGCCTTGAAATTTGGACTTTAAATACCTTCTCGAAATTCCTCAACTTTCTGTATCCCCGAAAATATTCTACGACTTTTAGATCGGCTGCAACAACAAAAAGAAAAGTGTAAATTTACGTTTTATCGAATATCTCGGTTCCTGAGCGAGATAGAGCCTTGAAATTTAGATTATAAATACCTTCTCGAAATTCCTCAACTTTCTGTATCCCCGAAAATATTCTACGACTTTTAGATCGGCTGCAACAACAAAAAGAAAAGTGTAAATTTACGTTTTATCGAATATCTCGGTTCCTGAGCGAGATAGAGCCTTGAAATTTGGACTATAAATACCTTTCTGTATCCCCGAATATAGTCTACGACTGTTCATTTACGTTTTATCGAATATCTCGGTTCCTGAGCGAGATAGAGCCTTGAAATTTGGACTATAAATACCTTTTCGAAATTCCTCAACTTTCTGTATCCCCGAATATAGTCTACGACTGTTCATTTACGTTTTATCGAATATCTCGGTTCCTGAGCGAGATAGAGCCTTGAAATTTGGACTATAATTACCTTCTCGAAATTCCTCAACTTTCTGTATCCCCGAAAATATTCTACGACTTTTAGATCGGCTGCAACATCAAAAAGAAAACTGTAAATTTACGTTTTATCGAATATCTCGGTTCCTGAGCGAGATAGAGCCTTGAAATTTGGACTATAAATAACTTTCTGTATCCCCGAATATAGTCTACGACTGTTCATTTACGTTTTATCGAATATCTCGGTTCCTGAGCGAGATAGAGCCTTGAAATTTGGACTATAAATACCTTTTCGAAATTCCTCAACTTTCTGTATCCCCGAATATAGTCTACGACTGTTCATTTACGTTTTATCGAATATCTCGGTTCCTGAGCGAGATAGAGCCTTGAAATTTGGACTATAAATACCTTCTCGAAATTCCTCAACTTTCTGTATCCCCGAAAATATTCTACGACTTTTAGATCGGCTGCAACATCAAAAAGAAAAGTGTAAATTTACGTTTTATCGAATATCTCGGTTCCTGAGCGAGATAGAGCCTTGAAATTTGGACTATAAATACCTTTTCGAAATTCCTCAACTTTCTGTATCCCCGAATATAGTCTACGACTGTTCATTTACGTTTTATCGAATATCTCGGTTCCTGAGCGAGATAGAGCCTTGAAATTTGGACTATAAATACCTTCTCGAAATTCCTCAACTTTCTGTATCCCCGAAAATATTCTACGACTTTTAGATCGGCTGCAACATCAAAAAGAAAAGTGTAAATTTACGTTTTATCGAATATCTCGGTTCCTGAGCGAGATAGAGCCTTGAAATTTGGACTATAAATACCTTTTCGAAATTCCTCAACTTTCTGTATCCCCGAATATAGTCTACGACTGTTCATTTACGTTTTATCGAATATCTCGGTTCCTGAGCGAGATAGAGCCTTGAAATTTGGACTATAAATACCTTCTCGAAATTCCTCAACTTTCTGTATCCCCGAAAATATTCTACGACTTTTAGATCGGCTGCAACATCAAAAAGAAAAGTGTAAATTTACGTTTTATCGAATATCTCGGTTCCTGAGCGAGATAGAGCCTTGAAATTTGGACTATAAATACCTTTCTGTATCCCCGAATATAGTCTACGACTGTTCATTTACGTTTTATCGAATATCTCGGTTCCTGAGCGAGATAGAGCCTTGAAATTTGGACTATAAATACCTTTTCGAAATTCCTCAACTTTCTGTATCCCCGAATATAGTCTACGACTGTTCATTTACGTTTTATCGAATATCTCGGTTCCTGAGCGAGATAGAGCCTTGAAATTTGGACTATAAATACCTTCTCGAAATTCCTCAACTTTCTGTATCCCCGAAAATATTCTACGACTTTTAGATCGGCTGCAACATCAAAAAGAAAAGTGTAAATTTACGTTTTATCGAATATCTCGGTTCCTGAGCGAGATAGAGCCTTGAAATTTGGACTATAAATACCTTTCTGTATCCCCGAATATAGTCTACGACTGTTCATTTACGTTTTATCGAATATCTCGGTTCCTGAGCGAGATAGAGCCTTGAAATTTGGACTATAAATACCTTTTCGAAATTCCTCAACTTTCTGTATCCCCGAATATAGTCTACGACTGTTCATTTACGTTTTATCGAATATCTCGGTTCCTGAGCGAGATAGAGCCTTGAAATTTGGACTATAAATACCTTCTCGAAATTCCTCAACTTTCTGTATCCCCGAAAATATTCTACGACTTTTAGATCGGCTGCAACAACAAAAAGAAAAGTGTAAATTTACGTTTTATCGAATATCTCGGTTCCTGAGCGAGATAGAGCCTTGAAATTTAGATTATAAATACCTTCTCGAAATTCCTCAACTTTCTGTATCCCCGAAAATATTCTACGACTTTTAGATCGGCTGCAACAACAAAAAGAAAAGTGTAAATTTACGTTTTATCGAATATCTCGGTTCCTGAGCGAGATAGAGCCTTGAAATTTGGACTATAAATACCATTCTGTATCCCCGAATATAGTCTACGACTGTTCATTTACGTTTTATCGAATATCTCGGTTCCTGAGCGAGATAGAGCCTTGAAATTTGGACTATAAATACCTTCTCGAAATTCCTCAACTTTCTGTATCCCCGAAAATATTCTACGACTTTTAGATCGGCTGCAACATCAAAAAGAAAAGTGTAAATTTACGTTTTATCGAATATCTCGGTTCCTGAGCGAGATAGAGCCTTGAAATTTGGACTATAAATAACTTTCTGTATCCCCGAATATAGTCTACGACTGTTCATTTACGTTTTATCGAATATCTCGGTTCCTGAGCGAGATAGAGCCTTGAAATTTGGACTATAAATACCTTTTCGAAATTCCTCAACTTTCTGTATCCCCGAATATAGTCTACGACTGTTCATTTACGTTTTATCGAATATCTCGGTTCCTGAGCGAGATAGAGCCTTGAAATTTGGACTATAAATACCTTCTCGAAATTCCTCAACTTTCTGTATCCCCGAAAATATTCTACGACTTTTAGATCGGCTGCAACAACAAAAAGAAAAGTGTAAATTTACGTTTTATCGAATATCTCGGTTCCTGAGCGAGATAGAGCCTTGAAATTTAGATTATAAATACCTTCTCGAAATTCCTCAACTTTCTGTATCCCCGAAAATATTCTACGACTTTTAGATCGGCTGCAACAACAAAAAGAAAAGTGTAAATTTACGTTTTATCGAATATCTCGGTTCCTGAGCGAGATAGAGCCTTGAAATTTGGACTATAAATACCATTCTGTATCCCCGAATATAGTCTACGACTGTTCATTTACGTTTTATCGAATATCTCGGTTCCTGAGCGAGATAGAGCCTTGAAATTTGGACTATAATTACCTTCTCGAAATTCCTCAACTTTCTGTATCCCCGAAAATATTCTACGACTTTTAGATCGGCTGCAACATCAAAAAGAAAAGTGTAAATTTACGTTTTATCGAATATCTCGGTTCCTGAGCGAGATAGAGCCTTGAAATTTGGACTATAAATACCTTTTCGAAATTCCTCAACTTTCTGTATCCCCGAATATAGTCTACGACTGTTCATTTACGTTTTATCGAATATCTCGGTTCCTGAGCGAGATAGAGCCTTGAAATTTGGACTATAAATACCTTCTCGAAATTCCTCAACTTTCTGTATCCCCGAAAATATTCTACGACTTTTAGATCGGCTGCAACAACAAAAAGAAAAGTGTAAATTTACGTTTTATCGAATATCTCGGTTCCTGAGCGAGATAGAGCCTTGAAATTTAGATTATAAATACCTTCTCGAAATTCCTCAACTTTCTGTATCCCCGAAAATATTCTACGACTTTTAGATCGGCTGCAACAACAAAAAGAAAAGTGTAAATTTACGTTTTATCGAATATCTCGGTTCCTGAGCGAGATAGAGCCTTGAAATTTGGACTATAAATACCTTTCTGTATCCCCGAATATAGTCTACGACTGTTCATTTACGTTTTATCGAATATCTCGGTTCCTGAGCGAGATAGAGCCTTGAAATTTGGACTATAAATACCTTTTCGAAATTCCTCAACTTTCTGTATCCCCGAATATAGTCTACGACTGTTCATTTACGTTTTATCGAATATCTCGGTTCCTGAGCGAGATAGAGCCTTGAAATTTGGACTATAAATACCTTCTCGAAATTCCTCAACTTTCTGTATCCCCGAAAATATTCTACGACTTTTAGATCGGCTGCAACATCAAAAAGAAAAGTGTAAATTTACGTTTTATCGAATATCTCGGTTCCTGAGCGAGATAGAGCCTTGAAATTTGGACTATAAATACCTTTCTGTATCCCCGAATATAGTCTACGACTGTTCATTTACGTTTTATCAAATATCTCGGTTCCTGAGCGAGATAGAGCCTTGAAATTTGGACTATAAATACCTTTCTGTATCCCCGAATATAGTCTACGACTGTTCATTTACGTTTTATCGAATATCTCGGTTCCTGAGCGAGATAGAGCCTTGAAATTTGGACTATAAATACCTTTTCGAAATTCCTCAACTTTCTGTATCCCCGAATATAGTCTACGACTGTTCATTTACGTTTTATCGAATATCTCGGTTCCTGAGCGAGATAGAGCCTTGAAATTTGGACTATAAATACCTTCTCGAAATTCCTCAACTTTCTGTATCCCCGAAAATATTCTACGACTTTTAGATCGGCTGCAACATCAAAAAGAAAAGTGTAAATTTACGTTTTATCGAATATCTCGGTTCCTGAGCGAGATAGAGCCTTGAAATTTGGACAATAAATACCTTTCTGTATCCCCGAATATAGTCTACGACTGTTCATTTACGTTTTATCGAATATCTCGGTTCCTGAGCGAGATAGAGCCTTGAAATTTGGACTATAAATACCTTCTCGAAATTCCTCAACTTTCTGTATCCCCGAATATAGTCTACGACTGTTCATTTACGTTTTATCGAATATATCGGTTCCTGAGCGAGATAGAGCCTTGAAATTTGGACTATAAATACCTTCTCGAAATTCCTCAACTTTCTGTATCCCCGAAAATATTCTACGACTTTTAGATCGGCTGCAACATCAAAAAGAAAAGTGTAAATTTACGTTTTATCGAATATCTCGGTTCCTGAGCGAGATAGAGCCTTGAAATTTGGACTATAAATACCTTTCTGTATCCCCGAATATAGTCTACGACTGTTCATTTACGTTTTATCGAATATCTCGGTTCCTGAGCGAGATAGAGCCTTGAAATTTGGACTATAAATACCTTTTCGAAATTCCTCAACTTTCTGTATCCCCGAATATAGTCTACGACTGTTCATTTACGTTTTATCGAATATCTCGGTTCCTGAGCGAGATAGAGCCTTGAAATTTGGACTATAAATACCTTTTCGAAATTCCTCAACTTTCTGTATCCCCGAATATAGTCTACGACTGTTCATTTACGTTTTATCGAATATCTCGGTTCCTGAGCGAGATAGAGCCTTGAAATTTGGACTATAAATACCTTCTCGAAATTCCTCAACTTTCTGTATCCCCGAAAATATTCTACGACTTTTAGATCGGCTGCAACATCAAAAAGAAAAGTGTAAATTTACGATTTATCGAATATCTCGGTTCCTGAGCGAGATAGAGCCTTGAAATTTGGACTATAAATACCTTTCTGTATCCCCGAATATAGCCTACGACTGTTCATTTACGTTTTATCGAATATCTCGGTTCCTGAGCGAGATAGAGCCTTGAAATTTGGACTATAAATACCTTTTCGAAATTCCTCAACTTTCTGTATCCCCGAATATAGTCTACGACTGTTCATTTACGTTTTATCGAATATCTCGGTTCCTGAGCGAGATAGAGCCTTGAAATTTGGACTATAAATACCTTCTCGAAATTCCTCAACTTTCTGTATCCCCGAAAATATTCTACGACTTTTAGATCGGCTGCAACATCAAAAAGAAAAGTGTAAATTTACGTTTTATCGAATATCTCGGTTCCTGAGCGAGATAGAGCCTTGAAATTTGGACTATAAATACCTTTCTGTATCCCCGAATATAGTCTACGACTGTTCATTTACGTTTTATCAAATATCTCGGTTCCTGAGCGAGATAGAGCCTTGAAATTTGGACTATAAATACCTTTCTGTATCCCCGAATATAGTCTACGACTGTTCATTTACGTTTTATCGAATATCTCGGTTCCTGAGCGAGATAGAGCCTTGAAATTTGGACTATAAATACCTTTTCGAAATTCCTCAACTTTCTGTATCCCCGAATATAGTCTACGACTGTTCATTTACGTTTTATCGAATATCTCGGTTCCTGAGCGAGATAGAGCCTTGAAATTTGGACTATAAATACCTTCTCGAAATTCCTCAACTTTCTGTATCCCCGAAAATATTCTACGACTTTTAGATCGGCTGCAACATCAAAAAGAAAAGTGTAAATTTACGTTTTATCGAATATCTCGGTTCCTGAGCGAGATAGAGCCTTGAAATTTGGACTATAAATACCTTTCTGTATCCCCGAATATAGTCTACGACTGTTCATTTACGTTTTATCAAATATCTCGGTTCCTGAGCGAGATAGAGCCTTGAAATTTGGACTATAAATACCTTTCTGTATCCCCGAATATAGTCTACGACTGTTCATTTACGTTTTATCGAATATCTCGGTTCCTGAGCGAGATAGAGCCTTGAAATTTGGACTATAAATACCTTTTCGAAATTCCTCAACTTTCTGTATCCCCGAATATAGTCTACGACTGTTCATTTACGTTTTATCGAATATCTCGGTTCCTGAGCGAGATAGAGCCTTGAAATTTGGACTATAAATACCTTCTCGAAATTCCTCAACTTTCTGTATCCCCGAAAATATTCTACGACTTTTAGATCGGCTGCAACATCAAAAAGAAAAGTGTAAATTTACGTTTTATCGAATATCTCGGTTCCTGAGCGAGATAGAGCCTTGAAATTTGGACAATAAATACCTTTCTGTATCCCCGAATATAGTCTACGACTGTTCATTTACGTTTTATCGAATATCTCGGTTCCTGAGCGAGATAGAGCCTTGAAATTTGGACTATAAATACCTTCTCGAAATTCCTCAACTTTCTGTATCCCCGAATATAGTCTACGACTGTTCATTTACGTTTTATCGAATATATCGGTTCCTGAGCGAGATAGAGCCTTGAAATTTGGACTATAAATACCTTCTCGAAATTCCTCAACTTTCTGTATCCCCGAAAATATTCTACGACTTTTAGATCGGCTGCAACATCAAAAAGAAAAGTGTAAATTTACGTTTTATCGAATATCTCGGTTCCTGAGCGAGATAGAGCCTTGAAATTTGGACAATAAATACCTTTCTGTATCCCCGAATATAGTCTACGACTGTTCATTTACGTTTTATCGAATATCTCGGTTCCTGAGCGAGATAGAGCCTTGAAATTTGGACTATAAATACCTTTTCGAAATTCCTCAACTTTCTGTATCCCCGAATATAGTCTACGACTGTTCATTTACGTTTTATCGAATATCTCGGTTCCTGAGCGAGATAGAGCCTTGAAATTTGGACTATAAATACCTTCTCGAAATTCCTCAACTTTCTGTATCCCCGAAAATATTCTACGACTTTTAGATCGGCTGCAACATCAAAAAGAAAAGTGTAAATTTACGTTTTATCGAATATCTCGGTTCCTGAGCGAGATAGAGCCTTGAAATTTGGACTATAAATACCTTTCTGTATCCCCGAATATAGTCTACGACTGTTCATTTACGTTTTATCAAATATCTCGGTTCCTGAGCGAGATAGAGCCTTGAAATTTGGACTATAAATACCTTTCTGTATCCCCGAATATAGTCTACGACTGTTCATTTACGTTTTATCGAATATCTCGGTTCCTGAGCGAGATAGAGCCTTGAAATTTGGACTATAAATACCTTTTCGAAATTCCTCAACTTTCTGTATCCCCGAATATAGTCTACGACTGTTCATTTACGTTTTATCGAATATCTCGGTTCCTGAGCGAGATAGAGCCTTGAAATTTGGACTATAAATACCTTCTCGAAATTCCTCAACTTTCTGTATCCCCGAAAATATTCTACGACTTTTAGATCGGCTGCAACATCAAAAAGAAAAGTGTAAATTTACGTTTTATCGAATATCTCGGTTCCTGAGCGAGATAGAGCCTTGAAATTTGGACTATAAATACCTTTCTGTATCCCCGAATATAGTCTACGACTGTTCATTTACGTTTTATCAAATATCTCGGTTCCTGAGCGAGATAGAGCCTTGAAATTTGGACTATAAATACCTTTCTGTATCCCCGAATATAGTCTACGACTGTTCATTTACGTTTTATCGAATATCTCGGTTCCTGAGCGAGATAGAGCCTTGAAATTTGGACTATAAATACCTTTTCGAAATTCCTCAACTTTCTGTATCCCCGAATATAGTCTACGACTGTTCATTTACGTTTTATCGAATATCTCGGTTCCTGAGCGAGATAGAGCCTTGAAATTTGGACTATAAATACCTTCTCGAAATTCCTCAACTTTCTGTATCCCCGAAAATATTCTACGACTTTTAGATCGGCTGCAACATCAAAAAGAAAAGTGTAAATTTACGTTTTATCGAATATCTCGGTTCCTGAGCGAGATAGAGCCTTGAAATTTGGACAATAAATACCTTTCTGTATCCCCGAATATAGTCTACGACTGTTCATTTACGTTTTATCGAATATCTCGGTTCCTGAGCGAGATAGAGCCTTGAAATTTGGACTATAAATACCTTCTCGAAATTCCTCAACTTTCTGTATCCCCGAATATAGTCTACGACTGTTCATTTACGTTTTATCGAATATATCGGTTCCTGAGCGAGATAGAGCCTTGAAATTTGGACTATAAATACCTTCTCGAAATTCCTCAACTTTCTGTATCCCCGAAAATATTCTACGACTTTTAGATCGGCTGCAACATCAAAAAGAAAAGTGTAAATTTACGTTTTATCGAATATCTCGGTTCCTGAGCGAGATAGAGCCTTGAAATTTGGACAATAAATACCTTTCTGTATCCCCGAATATAGTCTACGACTGTTCATTTACGTTTTATCGAATATCTCGGTTCCTGAGCGAGATAGAGCCTTGAAATTCGGACTATAAATACCTTCTCGAAATTCCTCAACTTTCTGTATCCCCGAAAATATTCTACGACTTTTAGATCGGCTGCAACATCAAAAAGAAAAGTGTAAATTTACGTTTTATCGAATATCTCGGTTCCTGAGCGAGATAGAGCCTTGAAATTTGGACAATAAATACCTTTCTGTATCCCCGAATATAGTCTACGACTGTTCATTTACGTTTTATCGAATATCTCGGTTCCTGAGCGAGATAGAGCCTTGAAATTTGGACTATAAATACCTTTTCGAAATTCCTCAACTTTCTGTATCCCCGAATATAGTCTACGACTGTTCATTTACGTTTTATCGAATATCTCGGTTCCTGAGCGAGATAGAGCCTTGAAATTTGGACTATAAATACCTTTTCGAAATTCCTCAACTTTCTGTATCCCCGAATATAGTCCACGACTGTTCATTTACGTTTTATCGAATATCTCGGTTCCTGAGCGAGATAGAGCCTTGAAATTTGGACTATAAATACCTTTTCGAAATTCCTCAACTTTCTGTATCCCCGAAAATATTCTACGACTTTTAGATCGGCTGCAACATCAAAAAGAAAAGTGTAAATTTACGTTTTATCGAATATCTCGGTTCCTGAGCGAGATAGAGCCTTGAAATTTGGACTATAAATACCTTTCTGTATCCCCGAATATAGCCTACGACTGTTCATTTACGTTTTATCGAATATCTCGGTTCCTGAGCGAGATAGAGCCTTGAAATTTGGACTATAAATACCTTTTCGAAATTCCTCAACTTTCTGTATCCCCGAATATAGTCTACGACTGTTCATTTACGTTTTATCGAATATCTCGGTTCCTGAGCGAGATAGAGCCTTGAAATTTGGACTATAAATACCTTCTCGAAATTCCTCAACTTTCTGTATCCCCGAAAATATTCTACGACTTTTAGATCGGCTGCAACATCAAAAAGAAAAGTGTAAATTTACGTTTTATCGAATATCTCGGTTCCTGAGCGAGATAGAGCCTTGAAATTTGGACTATAAATACCTTTCTGTATCCCCGAATATAGTCTACGACTGTTCATTTACGTTTTATCAAATATCTCGGTTCCTGAGCGAGATAGAGCCTTGAAATTTGGACTATAAATACCTTTCTGTATCCCCGAATATAGTCTACGACTGTTCATTTACGTTTTATCGAATATCTCGGTTCCTGAGCGAGATAGAGCCTTGAAATTTGGACTATAAATACCTTTTCGAAATTCCTCAACTTTCTGTATCCCCGAATATAGTCTACGACTGTTCATTTACGTTTTATCGAATATCTCGGTTCCTGAGCGAGATAGAGCCTTGAAATTTGGACTATAAATACCTTCTCGAAATTCCTCAACTTTCTGTATCCCCGAAAATATTCTACGACTTTTAGATCGGCTGCAACATCAAAAAGAAAAGTGTAAATTTACGTTTTATCGAATATCTCGGTTCCTGAGCGAGATAGAGCCTTGAAATTTGGACAATAAATACCTTTCTGTATCCCCGAATATAGTCTACGACTGTTCATTTACGTTTTATCGAATATCTCGGTTCCTGAGCGAGATAGAGCCTTGAAATTTGGACTATAAATACCTTCTCGAAATTCCTCAACTTTCTGTATCCCCGAATATAGTCTACGACTGTTCATTTACGTTTTATCGAATATATCGGTTCCTGAGCGAGATAGAGCCTTGAAATTTGGACTATAAATACCTTCTCGAAATTCCTCAACTTTCTGTATCCCCGAAAATATTCTACGACTTTTAGATCGGCTGCAACATCAAAAAGAAAAGTGTAAATTTACGTTTTATCGAATATCTCGGTTCCTGAGCGAGATAGAGCCTTGAAATTTGGACAATAAATACCTTTCTGTATCCCCGAATATAGTCTACGACTGTTCATTTACGTTTTATCGAATATCTCGGTTCCTGAGCGAGATAGAGCCTTGAAATTTGGACTATAAATACCTTCTCGAAATTCCTCAACTTTCTGTATCCCCGAAAATATTCTACGACTTTTAGATCGGCTGCAACATCAAAAAGAAAAGTGTAAATTTACGTTTTATCGAATATCTCGGTTCCTGAGCGAGATAGAGCCTTGAAATTTGGACAATAAATACCTTTCTGTATCCCCGAATATAGTCTACGACTGTTCATTTACGTTTTATCGAATATCTCGGTTCCTGAGCGAGATAGAGCCTTGAAATTTGGACTATAAATACCTTTTCGAAATTCCTCAACTTTCTGTATCCCCGAATATAGTCTACGACTGTTCATTTACGTTTTATCGAATATCTCGGTTCCTGAGCGAGATAGAGCCTTGAAATTTGGACTATAAATACCTTTTCGAAATTCCTCAACTTTCTGTATCCCCGAATATAGTCCACGACTGTTCATTTACGTTTTATCGAATATCTCGGTTCCTGAGCGAGATAGAGCCTTGAAATTTGGACTATAAATACCTTCTCGAAATTCCTCAACTTTCTGTATCCCCGAAAATATTCTACGACTTTTAGATCGGCTGCAACATCAAAAAGAAAAGTGTAAATTTACGTTTTATCGAATATCTCGGTTCCTGAGCGAGATAGAGCCTTGAAATTTGGACTATAAATACCTTTCTGTATCCCCGAATATAGTCTACGACTGTTCATTTACGTTTTATTGAATATCTCGGTTCCTGAGCGAGATAGAGCCTTGAAATTTGGACTATAAATACCTTTTCGAAATTCCTCAACTTTCTGTATCCCCGAATATAGTCTACGACTGTTCATTTACGTTTTATCGAATATCTCGGTTCCTGAGCGAGATAGAGCCTTGAAATTTGGACAATAAATACCTTTCTGTATCCCCGAATATAGTCTACGACTGTTCATTTACGTTTTATCGAATATCTCGGTTCCTGAGCGAGATAGAGCCTTGAAATTTGGACTATAAATACCTTTTCGAAATTCCTCAACTTTCTGTATCCCCGAATATAGTCTACGACTGTTCATTTACGTTTTATCGAATATCTCGGTTCCTGAGCGAGATAGAGCCTTGAAATTTGGACTATAAATACCTTTTCGAAATTCCTCAACTTTCTGTATCCCCGAATATAGTCCACGACTGTTCATTTACGTTTTATCGAATATCTCGGTTCCTGAGCGAGATAGAGCCTTGAAATTTGGACTATAAATACCTTCTCGAAATTCCTCAACTTTCTGTATCCCCGAAAATATTCTACGACTTTTAGATCGGCTGCAACATCAAAAAGAAAAGTGTAAATTTACGTTTTATCGAATATCTCGGTTCCTGAGCGAGATAGAGCCTTGAAATTTGGACTATAAATACCTTTCTGTATCCCCGAATATAGTCTACGACTGTTCATTTACGTTTTATTGAATATCTCGGTTCCTGAGCGAGATAGAGCCTTGAAATTTGGACTATAAATACCTTTTCGAAATTCCTCAACTTTCTGTATCCCCGAATATAGTCTACGACTGTTCATTTACGTTTTATCGAATATCTCGGTTCCTGAGCGAGATAGAGCCTTGAAATTTGGACTATAAATACCTTCTCAAAATTCCTCAACTTTCTGTATCCCCGAAAATATTCTACGACTTTTAGATCGGCTGCAACATCAAAAAGAAAAGTGTAAATTTACGTTTTATCGAATATCTCGGTTCCTGAGCGAGATAGAGCCTTGAAATTTGGACTATAAATACCTTTCTGTATCCCCGAATATAGTCTACGACTGTTCATTTACGTTTTATCAAATATCTCGGTTCCTGAGCGAGATAGAGCCTTGAAATTTGGACTATAAATACCTTCTCGAAATTCCTCAACTTTCTGTATCCCCGAAAATATTCTACGACTTTTAGATCGGCTGCAACATCAAAAAGAAAAGTGTAAATTTACGTTTTATCGAATATCTCGGTTCCTGAGCGAGATAGAGCCTTGAAATTTGGACAATAAATACCTTTCTGTATCCCCGAATATAGTCTACGACTGTTCATTTACGTTTTATCGAATATCTCGGTTCCTGAGCGAGATAGAGCCTTGAAATTTGGACTATAAATACCTTCTCGAAATTCCTCAACTTTCTGTATCCCCGAATATAGTCTACGACTGTTCATTTACGTTTTATCGAATATATCGGTTCCTGAGCGAGATAGAGCCTTGAAATTTGGACTATAAATACCTTCTCGAAATTCCTCAACTTTCTGTATCCCCGAAAATATTCTACGACTTTTAGATCGGCTGCAACATCAAAAAGAAAAGTGTAAATTTACGTTTTATCGAATATCTCGGTTCCTGAGCGAGATAGAGCCTTGAAATTTGGACTTTAAATACCTTCTCAAAATTCCTCAACTTTCTGTATCCCCGAAAATATTCTACGACTTTTAGATCGGCTGCAACATCAAAAAGAAAAGTGTAAATTTACGTTTTATCGAATATCTCGGTTCCTGAGCGAGATAGAGCCTTGAAATTTGGACAATAAATACCTTTCTGTATCCCCGAATATAGTCTACGACTGTTCATTTACGTTTTATCGAATATCTCGGTTCCTGAGCGAGATAGAGCCTTGAAATTTGGACTATAAATACCTTCTCGAAATTCCTCAACTTTCTGTATCCCCGAAAATATTCTACGACTTTTAGATCGGCTGCAACATCAAAAAGAAAAGTGTAAATTTACGTTTTATCGAATATCTCGGTTCCTGAGCGAGATAGAGCCTTGAAATTTGGACAATAAATACCTTTCTGTATCCCCGAATATAGTCTACGACTGTTCATTTACGTTTTATCGAATATCTCGGTTCCTGAGCGAGATAGAGCCTTGAAATTTGGACTATAAATACCTTTTCGAAATTCCTCAACTTTCTGTATCCCCGAATATAGTCTACGACTGTTCATTTACGTTTTATCGAATATCTCGGTTCCTGAGCGAGATAGAGCCTTGAAATTTGGACTATAAATACCTTCTCGAAATTCCTCAACTTTCTGTATCCCCGAATATAGTCCACGACTGTTCATTTACGTTTTATCGAATATATCGGTTCCTGAGCGAGATAGAGCCTTGAAATTTGGACTATAAATACCTTCTCGAAATTCCTCAACTTTCTGTATCCCCGAAAATATTCTACGACTTTTAGATCGGCTGCAACATCAAAAAGAAAAGTGTAAATTTACGTTTTATCGAATATCTCGGTTCCTGAGCGAGATAGAGCCTTGAAATTTGGACTATAAATACCTTTCTGTATCCCCGAATATAGTCTACGACTGTTCATTTACGTTTTATCGAATATCTCGGTTCCTGAGCGAGATAGAGCCTTGAAATTTGGACTATAAATACCTTTTCGAAATTCCTCAACTTTCTGTATCCCCGAATATAGTCTACGACTGTTCATTTACGTTTTATCGAATATCTCGGTTCCTGAGCGAGATAGAGCCTTGAAATTTGGACTATAAATACCTTTTCAAAATTCCTCAACTTTCTGTATCCCCGAAAATATTCTACGACTTTTAGATCGGCTGCAACATCAAAAAGAAAAGTGTAAATTTACGTTTTATCGAATATCTCGGTTCCTGAGCGAGATAGAGCCTTGAAATTTGGACTATAAATACCTTTCTGTATCCCCGAATATAGTCTACGACTGTTCATTTACGTTTTATTGAATATCTCGGTTCCTGAGCGAGATAGAGCCTTGAAATTTGGACTATAAATACCTTTTCGAAATTCCTCAACTTTCTGTATCCCCGAATATAGTCTACGACTGTTCATTTACGTTTTATCGAATATCTCGGTTCCTGAGCGAGATAGAGCCTTGAAATTTGGACTATAAATACCTTCTCAAAATTCCTCAACTTTCTGTATCCCCGAAAATATTCTACGACTTTTAGATCGGCTGCAACATCAAAAAGAAAAGTGTTCATTTACGTTTTATCGAATATATCGGTTCCTGAGCGAGATAGAGCCTTGAAATTTGGACTATAAATACCTTCTCGAAATTCCTCAACTTTCTGTATCCCCGAAAATATTCTACGACTTTTAGATCGGCTGCAACATCAAAAAGAAAAGTGTAAATTTACGTTTTATCGAATATCTCGGTTCCTGAGCGAGATAGAGCCTTGAAATTTGGACAATAAATACCTTTCTGTATCCCCGAATATAGTCTACGACTGTTCATTTACGTTTTATCGAATATCTCGGTTCCTGAGCGAGATAGAGCCTTGAAATTTGGACTATAAATACCTTTTCGAAATTCCTCAACTTTCTGTATCCCCGAATATAGTCTACGACTGTTCATTTACGTTTTATCGAATATCTCGGTTCCTGAGCGAGATAGAGCCTTGAAATTTGGACTATAAATACCTTCTCGAAATTCCTCAACTTTCTGTATCCCCGAATATAGTCCACGACTGTTCATTTACGTTTTATCGAATATATCGGTTCCTGAGCGAGATAGAGCCTTGAAATTTGGACTATAAATACCTTCTCGAAATTCCTCAACTTTCTGTATCCCCGAAAATATTCTACGACTTTTAGATCGGCTGCAACATCAAAAAGAAAAGTGTAAATTTACGTTTTATCGAATATCTCGGTTCCTGAGCGAGATAGAGCCTTGAAATTTGGACTATAAATACCTTTCTGTATCCCCGAATATAGTCTACGACTGTTCATTTACGTTTTATCGAATATCTCGGTTCCTGAGCGAGATAGAGCCTTGAAATTTGGACTATAAATACCTTTTCGAAATTCCTCAACTTTCTGTATCCCCGAATATAGTCTACGACTGTTCATTTACGTTTTATCGAATATCTCGGTTCCTGAGCGAGATAGAGCCTTGAAATTTGGACTATAAATACCTTTTCAAAATTCCTCAACTTTCTGTATCCCCGAAAATATTCTACGACTTTTAGATCGGCTGCAACATCAAAAAGAAAAGTGTAAATTTACGTTTTATCGAATATCTCGGTTCCTGAGCGAGATAGAGCCTTGAAATTTGGACTATAAATACCTTTCTGTATCCCCGAATATAGTCTACGACTGTTCATTTACGTTTTATTGAATATCTCGGTTCCTGAGCGAGATAGAGCCTTGAAATTTGGACTATAAATACCTTTTCGAAATTCCTCAACTTTCTGTATCCCCGAATATAGTCTACGACTGTTCATTTACGTTTTATCGAATATCTCGGTTCCTGAGCGAGATAGAGCCTTGAAATTTGGACTATAAATACCTTCTCAAAATTCCTCAACTTTCTGTATCCCCGAAAATATTCTACGACTTTTAGATCGGCTGCAACATCAAAAAGAAAAGTGTAAATTTACGTTTTATCGAATATCTCGGTTCCTGAGCGAGATAGAGCCTTGAAATTTGGACTATAAATACCTTTCTGTATCCCCGAATATAGTCTACGACTGTTCATTTACGTTTTATTGAATATCTCGGTTCCTGAGCGAGATAGAGCCTTGAAATTTGGACTATAAATACCTTTTCGAAATTCCTCAACTTTCTGTATCCCCGAATATAGTCTACGACTGTTCATTTACGTTTTATCGAATATCTCGGTTCCTGAGCGAGATAGAGCCTTGAAATTTGGACTATAAATACCTTCTCGAAATTCCTCAACTTTCTGTATCCCCGAAAATATTCTACGACTTTTAGATCGGCTGCAACATCAAAAAGAAAAGTGTTCATTTACGTTTTATCGAATATATCGGTTCCTGAGCGAGATAGAGCCTTGAAATTTGGACTATAAATACCTTCTCGAAATTCCTCAACTTTCTGTATCCCCGAAAATATTCTACGACTTTTAGATCGGCTGCAACATCAAAAAGAAAAGTGTAAATTTACGTTTTATCGAATATCTCGGTTCCTGAGCGAGATAGAGCCTTGAAATTTGGACTATAAATACCTTTCTGTATCCCCGAATATAGTCTACGACTGTTCATTTACGTTTTATCGAATATCTCGGTTCCTGAGCGAGATAGAGCCTTGAAATTTGGACTATAAATACCTTTTCGAAATTCCTCAACTTTCTGTATCCCCGAATATAGTCTACGACTGTTCATTTACGTTTTATCGAATATCTCGGTTCCTGAGCGAGATAGAGCCTTGAAATTTGGACTATAAATACCTTTTCAAAATGCCTCAACTTTCTGTATCCCCGAAAATATTCTACGACTTTTAGATCGGCTGCAACATCAAAAAGAAAAGTGTAAATTTACGTTTTATCGAATATCTCGGTTCCTGAGCGAGATAGAGCCTTGAAATTTGGACTATAAATACCTTTCTGTATCCCCGAATATAGTCTACGACTGTTCATTTACGTTTTATTGAATATCTCGGTTCCTGAGCGAGATAGAGCCTTGAAATTTGGACTATAAATACCTTTTCGAAATTCCTCAACTTTCTGTATCCCCGAATATAGTCTACGACTGTTCATTTACGTTTTATCGAATATCTCGGTTCCTGAGCGAGATAGAGCCTTGAAATTTGGACTATAAATACCTTCTCAAAATTCCTCAACTTTCTGTATCCCCGAAAATATTCTACGACTTTTAGATCGGCTGCAACATCAAAAAGAAAAGTGTAAATTTACGTTTTATCGAATATCTCGGTTCCTGAGCGAGATAGAGCCTTGAAATTTGGACTATAAATACCTTTCTGTATCCCCGAATATAGTCTACGACTGTTCATTTACGTTTTATTGAATATCTCGGTTCCTGAGCGAGATAGAGCCTTGAAATTTGGACTATAAATACCTTTTCGAAATTCCTCAACTTTCTGTATCCCCGAATATAGTCTACGACTGTTCATTTACGTTTTATCGAATATCTCGGTTCCTGAGCGAGATAGAGCCTTGAAATTTGGACTATAAATACCTTCTCGAAATTCCTCAACTTTCTGTATCCCCGAAAATATTCTACGACTTTTAGATCGGCTGCAACATCAAAAAGAAAAGTGTAAATTTACGTTTTATCGAATATCTCGGTTCCTGAGCGAGATAGAGCCTTGAAATTTGGACTATAAATACCTTCTCGAAATTCCTCAACTTTCTGTATCCCCGAAAATATTCTACGACTTTTAGATCGGCTGCAACATCAAAAAGAAAAGTGTAAATTTACGTTTTATCGAATATCTCGGTTCCTGAGCGAGATAGAGCCTTGAAATTTGGACTATAAATACCTTCTCGAAATTCCTCAACTTTCTGTATCCCCGAAAATATTCTACGACTTTTAGATCGGCTGCAACATCAAAAAGAAAAGTGTAAATTTACGTTTTATCGAATATCTCGGTTCCTGAGCGAGATAGAGCCTTGAAATTTGGACTATAAATACCTTCTCGAAATTCCTCAACTTTCTGTATCCCCGAAAATATTCTACGACTTTTAGATCGGCTGCAACATCAAAAAGAAAAGTGTAAATTTACGTTTTATCGAATATCTCGGTTCCTGAGCGAGATAGAGCCTTGAAATTTGGACTATAAATACCTTTCTGTATCCCCGAATATAGTCTACGACTGTTCATTTACGTTTTATCGAATATCTCGGTTCCTGAGCGAGATAGAGCCTTGAAATTTGGACTATAAATACCTTCTCGAAATTCCTCAACTTTCTGTATCCCCGAATATAGTCTACGACTGTTCATTTACGTTTTATCGAATATCTCGGTTCCTGAGCGAGATAGAGCCTTGAAATTTGGACTATAAATACCTTCTCGAAATTCCTCAACTTTCTGTATCCCCGAAAATATTCTACGACTTTTAGATCGGCTGCAACATCAAAAAGAAAAGTGTAAATTTACGTTTTATCGAATATCTCGGCTCCTGAGCGAGATAGAGCCTTGAAATTTGGACTATAAATACCTTTTCGAAATTCCTCAACTTTCTGTATCCCCGAATATAGTCTACGACTGTTCATTTACGTTTTATCGAATATCTCGGTTCCTGAGCGAGATAGAGCCTTGAAATTTGGACTATAAATACCTTCTCGAAATTCCTCAACTTTCTGTATCCCCGAAAATATTCTACGACTTTTAGATCGGCTGCAACATCAAAAAGAAAAGTGTAAATTTACGTTTTATCGAATATCTCGGTTCCTGAGCGAGATAGAGCCTTGAAATTTGGACTATAAATACCTTCTCGAAATTCCTCAACTTTCTGTATCCCCGAAAATATTCTACGACTTTTAGATCGGCTGCAACATCAAAAAGAAAAGTGTAAATTTACGTTTTATCGAATATCTCGGTTCCTGAGCGAGATAGAGCCTTGAAATTTGGACTATAAATACCTTTCTGTATCCCCGAATATAGTCTACGACTGTTCATTTACGTTTTATCGAATATCTCGGTTCCTGAGCGAGATAGAGCCTTGAAATTTGGACTATAAATACCTTTTCGAAATTCCTCAACTTTCTGTATCCCCGAATATAGTCTACGACTGTTCATTTACGTTTTATCGAATATCTCGGTTCCTGAGCGAGATAGAGCCTTGAAATTTGGACTATAAATACCTTCTCGAAATTCCTCAACTTTCTGTATCCCCGAATATAGTCTACGACTGTTCATTTACGTTTTATCGAATATATCGGTTCCTGAGCGAGATAGAGCCTTGAAATTTGGACTATAAATACCTTCTCGAAATTCCTCAACTTTCTGTATCCCCGAAAATATTCTACGACTTTTAGATCGGCTGCAACATCAAAAAGAAAAGTGTAAATTTACGTTTTATCGAATATCTCGGTTCCTGAGCGAGATAGAGCCTTGAAATTTGGACTATAAATACCTTTCTGTATCCCCGAATATAGTCTACGACTGTTCATTTACGTTTTATCGAATATCTCGGTTCCTGAGCGAGATAGAGCCTTGAAATTTGGACTATAAATACCTTTTCGAAATTCCTCAACTTTCTGTATCCCCGAATATAGTCTACGACTGTTCATTTACGTTTTATCGAATATCTCGGTTCCTGAGCGAGATAGAGCCTTGAAATTTGGACTATAAATACCTTTTCAAAATTCCTCAACTTTCTGTATCCCCGAAAATATTCTACGACTTTTAGATCGGCTGCAACATCAAAAAGAAAAGTGTAAATTTACGTTTTATCGAATATCTCGGTTCCTGAGCGAGATAGAGCCTTGAAATTTGGACTATAAATACCTTTCTGTATCCCCGAATATAGTCTACGACTGTTCATTTACGTTTTATTGAATATCTCGGTTCCTGAGCGAGATAGAGCCTTGAAATTTGGACTATAAATACCTTTTCGAAATTCCTCAACTTTCTGTATCCCCGAATATAGTCTACGACTGTTCATTTACGTTTTATCGAATATCTCGGTTCCTGAGCGAGATAGAGCCTTGAAATTTGGACTATAAATACCTTCTCAAAATTCCTCAACTTTCTGTATCCCCGAAAATATTCTACGACTTTTAGATCGGCTGCAACATCAAAAAGAAAAGTGTAAATTTACGTTTTATCGAATATCTCGGTTCCTGAGCGAGATAGAGCCTTGAAATTTGGACTATAAATACCTTCTCGAAATTCCTCAACTTTCTGTATCCCCGAAAATATTCTACGACTTTTAGATCGGCTGCAACATCAAAAAGAAAAGTGTAAATTTACGTTTTATCGAATATCTCGGTTCCTGAGCGAGATAGAGCCTTGAAATTTGGACTATATATACCTTTCTGTATCCCCGAATATAGTCTACGACTGTTCATTTACGTTTTATCGAATATCTCGGTTCCTGAGCGAGATAGAGCCTTGAAATTTGGACTATAAATACCTTCTCGAAATTCCTCAACTTTCTGTATCCCCGAATATAGTCTACGACTGTTCATTTACGTTTTATCGAATATATCGGTTCCTGAGCGAGATAGAGCCTTGAAATTTGGACTATAAATACCTTCTCGAAATTCCTCAACTTTCTGTATCCCCGAAAATATTCTACGACTTTTAGATCGGCTGCAACATCAAAAAGAAAAGTGTAAATTTACGTTTTATCGAATATCTCGGTTCCTGAGCGAGATAGAGCCTTGAAATTTGGACTATAAATACCTTTCTGTATCCCCGAATATAGTCTACGACTGTTCATTTACGTTTTATTGAATATCTCGGTTCCTGAGCGAGATAGAGCCTTGAAATTTGGACTATAAATACCTTTTCGAAATTCCTCAACTTTCTGTATCCCCGAATATAGTCTACGACTGTTCATTTACGTTTTATCGAATATCTCGGTTCCTGAGCGAGATAGAGCCTTGAAATTTGGACTATAAATACCTTCTCGAAATTCCTCAACTTTCTGTATCCCCGAAAATATTCTACGACTTTTAGATCGGCTGCAACATCAAAAAGAAAAGTGTAAATTTACGTTTTATCGAATATCTCGGTTCCTGAGCGAGATAGAGCCTTGAAATTTGGACTATAAATACCTTTCTGTATCCCCGAATATAGTCTACGACTGTTCATTTACGTTTTATCGAATATCTCGGTTCCTGAGCGAGATAGAGCCTTGAAATTTGGACTATAAATACCTTTTCGAAATTCCTCAACTTTCTGTATCCCCGAATATAGTCTACGACTGTTCATTTACGTTTTATCGAATATCTCGGTTCCTGAGCGAGATAGAGCCTTGAAATTTGGACTATAAATACCTTCTCAAAATTCCTCAACTTTCTGTATCCCCGAAAATATTCTACGACTTTTAGATCGGCTGCAACATCAAAAAGAAAAGTGTAAATTTACGTTTTATCGAATATCTCGGTTCCTGAGCGAGATAGAGCCTTGAAATTTGGACTATAAATACCTTTCTGTATCCCCGAATATAGTCTACGACTGTTCATTTACGTTTTATTGAATATCTCGGTTCCTGAGCGAGATAGAGCCTTGAAATTTGGACTATAAATACCTTTTCGAAATTCCTCAACTTTCTGTATCCCCGAATATAGTCTACGACTGTTCATTTACGTTTTATCGAATATCTCGGTTCCTGAGCGAGATAGAGCCTTGAAATTTGGACTATAAATACCTTCTCGAAATTCCTCAACTTTCTGTATCCCCGAAAATATTCTACGACTTTTAGATCGGCTGCAACATCAAAAAGAAAAGTGTAAATTTACGTTTTATCGAATATCTCGGTTCCTGAGCGAGATAGAGCCTTGAAATTTGGACTATAAATACCTTCTCGAAATTCCTCAACTTTCTGTATCCCCGAAAATATTCTACGACTTTTAGATCGGCTGCAACATCAAAAAGAAAAGTGTAAATTTACGTTTTATCGAATATCTCGGTTCCTGAGCGAGATAGAGCCTTGAAATTTGGACTATAAATACCTTCTCGAAATTCCTCAACTTTCTGTATCCCCGAAAATATTCTACGACTTTTAGATCGGCTGCAACATCAAAAAGAAAAGTGTAAATTTACGTTTTATCGAATATCTCGGTTCCTGAGCGAGATAGAGCCTTGAAATTTGGACTATAAATACCTTTCTGTATCCCCGAATATAGTCTACGACTGTTCATTTACGTTTTATCGAATATCTCGGTTCCTGAGCGAGATAGAGCCTTGAAATTTGGACTATAAATACCTTCTCGAAATTCCTCAACTTTCTGTATCCCCGAATATAGTCTACGACTGTTCATTTACGTTTTATCGAATATATCGGTTCCTGAGCGAGATAGAGCCTTGAAATTTAGACTATAAATACCTTCTCGAAATTCCTCAACTTTCTGTATCCCCGAAAATATTCTACGACTTTTAGATCGGCTGCAACATCAAAAAGAAAAGTGTAAATTTACGTTTTATCGAATATCTCGGTTCCTGAGCGAGATAGAGCCTTGAAATTTGGACTATAAATACCTTTCTGTATCCCCGAATATAGTCTACGACTGTTCATTTACGTTTTATTGAATATCTCGGTTCCTGAGCGAGATAGAGCCTTGAAATTTGGACTATAAATACCTTTTCGAAATTCCTCAACTTTCTGTATCCCCGAATATAGTCTACGACTGTTCATTTACGTTTTATCGAATATCTCGGTTCCTGAGCGAGATAGAGCCTTGAAATTTGGACTATAAATACCTTCTCGAAATTCCTCAACTTTCTGTATCCCCGAAAATATTCTACGACTTTTAGATCGGCTGCAACATCAAAAAGAAAAGTGTAAATTTACGTTTTATCGAATATCTCGGTTCCTGAGCGAGATAGAGCCTTGAAATTTGGACTATAAATACCTTCTCGAAATTCCTCAACTTTCTGTATCCCCGAAAATATTCTACGACTTTTAGATCGGCTGCAACATCAAAAAGAAAAGTGTAAATTTACGTTTTATCGAATATCTCGGTTCCTGAGCGAGATAGAGCCTTGAAATTTGGACTATAAATACCTTCTCGAAATTCCTCAACTTTCTGTATCCCCGAAAATATTCTACGACTTTTAGATCGGCTGCAACATCAAAAAGAAAAGTGTAAATTTACGTTTTATCGAATATCTCGGTTCCTGAGCGAGATAGAGCCTTGAAATTTGGACAATAAATACCTTTCTGTATCCCCGAATATAGTCTACGACTGTTCATTTACGTTTTATCGAATATCTCGGTTCCTGAGCGAGATAGAGCCTTGAAATTTGGACTATAAATACCTTCTCGAAATTCCTCAACTTTCTGTATCCCCGAATATAGTCTACGACTGTTCATTTACGTTTTATCGAATATATCGGTTCCTGAGCGAGATAGAGCCTTGAAATTTGGACTATAAATACCTTCTCGAAATTCCTCAACTTTCTGTATCCCCGAAAATATTCTACGACTTTTAGATCGGCTGCAACATCAAAAAGAAAAGTGTAAATTTACGTTTTATCGAATATCTCGGTTCCTGAGCGAGATAGAGCCTTGAAATTTGGACTATAAATACCTTTCTGTATCCCCGAATATAGTCTACGACTGTTCATTTACGTTTTATCGAATATCTCGGTTCCTGAGCGAGATAGAGCCTTGAAATTTGGACTATAAATACCTTCTCGAAATTCCTCAACTTTCTGTATCCCCGAAAATATTCTACGACTTTTAGATCGGCTGCAACATCAAAAAGAAAAGTGTAAATTTACGTTTTATCGAATATCTCGGTTCCTGAGCGAGATAGAGCCTTGAAATTTGGACTATAAATACCTTTCTGTATCCCCGATTATAGTCTACGACTGTTCATTTACGTTTTATCGAATATCTCGGTTCCTGAGCGAGATAGAGCCTTGAAATTTGGACTATAAATACCTTTTCGAAATTCCTCAACTTTCTGTATCCCCGAAAATATTCTACGACTTTTAGATCGGCTGCAACATCAAAAAGAAAAGTGTAAATTTACGTTTTATCGAATATCTCGGTTCCTGAGCGAGATAGAGCCTTGAAATTTGGACTATAAATACCTTTCTGTATCCCCGAATATAGTCTACGACTGTTCATTTACGTTTTATCGAATATCTCGGTTCCTGAGCGAGATAGAGCCTTGAAATTTGGACTATAAATACCTTTTCGAAATTCCTCAACTTTCTGTATCCCCGAATATAGTCTACGACTGTTCATTTACGTTTTATCGAATATCTCGGTTCCTGAGCGAGATAGAGCCTTGAAATTTGGACTATAAATACCTTCTCGAAATTCCTCAACTTTCTGTATCCCCGAAAATATTCTACGACTTTTAGATCGGCTGCAACATCAAAAAGAAAAGTGTAAATTTACGTTTTATCGAATATCTCGGTTCCTGAGCGAGATAGAGCCTTGAAATTTGGACTATAAATACCTTCTCGAAATTCCTCAACTTTCTGTATCCCCGAAAATATTCTACGACTTTTAGATCGGCTGCAACATCAAAAAGAAAAGTGTAAATTTACGTTTTATCGAATATCTCGGTTCCTGAGCGAGATAGAGCCTTGAAATTTGGACTATAAATACCTTTCTGTATCCCCGAATATAGTCTACGACTGTTCATTTACGTTTTATCGAATATCTCGGTTCCTGAGCGAGATAGAGCCTTGAAATTTGGACTATAAATACCTTTTCGAAATTCCTCAACTTTCTGTATCCCCGAATATAGTCTACGACTGTTCATTTACGTTTTATCGAATATCTCGGTTCCTGAGCGAGATAGAGCCTTGAAATTTGGACTATAAATACCTTCTCGAAATTCCTCAACTTTCTGTATCCCCGAATATAGTCTACGACTGTTCATTTTATCGAATATCTCGGTTCCTGAGCGAGATAGAGCCTTGAAATTTGGATTATAAATACCTTTTCGAAATTCCTCAACTTTCTGTATCCCCGAAAATATTCTACGACTTTTAGATCGGCTGCAACATCAAAAAGAAAAGTGTAAATTTACGTTTTATCGAATATCTCGGTTCCTGAGCGAGATAGAGCCTTGAAATTTGGACTATAAATACCTTTCTGTATCCCCGATTATAGTCTACGACTGTTCATTTACGTTTTATCGAATATCTCGGTTCCTGAGCGAGATAGAGCCTTGAAATTTGGACTATAAATACCTTTTCGAAATTCCTCAACTTTCTGTATCCCCGAAAATATTCTACGACTTTTAGATCGGCTGCAACATCAAAAAGAAAAGTGTAAATTTACGTTTTATCGAATATCTCGGTTCCTGAGCGAGATAGAGCCTTGAAATTTGGACTATAAATACCTTCTCGAAATTCCTCAACTTTCTGTATCCCGAAAATATTCTACGACTTTTAGATCGGCTGCAACATCAAAAAGAAAAG
>CATIWZ010000034.1:0-14832 GCA_949708635.1 Hirtodrosophila cameraria | reverse complement strand
GTGTGACGTGACGTACGATTAAGAATGATCACTGCTTGCGACACAGCGAGAGCGAGAGAGACAGAGCGAGAATGAGAGAGGTTAAGTATTGCTAACGTTTAAAAAAGCGAGACGCATTTGTTGCTAAACAACAAACAAATATTGGCAAAAGGCTTTAAGCAAACTTAAGCAAAATGTTTCAAAGATTTTTAGTTTTGGATAATTGTTGCTTTTTTGTTCCCCCTACTTTTAATAATTATTAAATGAACTTTTTAAAAATTTAGTTATGGAATATTAATGCAACATAAACAGAAAATGTTCAAATTTGATTCGTGTTTATTCAGAACAAAATCTTAATGTAAATATATCGGCGGTGTCACGGAAATCTCTAGAGATTTTCGTTTAATTGCCATTTTCATTCGCTCAAAAAAACAGACGGTGTTCAAATGCTTTGCGATATTTAGTTTTTAAGCAATTTCAATTTAATTGCAACCAATTTATAGCCAAATTAAGTATCATAGATATCAAGAAACCCGTCTTTCGCTTGGTTTCAAAGCTCCAGCAAAATTACTAGAGTTTTGCTTAAGAACACCACCAAATTCAATTTTGAAAACAAGTTAGAACGTTGCAGTCGGGCTCACCCGACTGCGATATACTCTGTTTTCTGTACATAAAAATTTTTTTCTCCAATCTATCGAAGAGTTCAAATGGAGTCATACTGCAAAATTTGGGGTTTCTAGCTATAAGGGTGTAGGAGATACAGGTTTAGCTCATTTGCGGGGGTGGTAGTGGGCGTGGCATATTTTTTTTTGGCAGGTCGGTCAAGGGTGTGGTCACAAGTCTTTATGTCAAATTTGGTTACTCTAGCTGTAAAACTGTGGAAGATATAGGTTTTTGCGGTTTGTGGGGGAAGGGGTGGGGGTGGGGGGGAGATCTTGACACTTTGTCTGCCTATGGTATATACCAACATGTATACCAAGTTTGGTTGCTCTAGCTTCAAAATTGTGGAAAAAACCTGCGTTCATACAGACAGACAGACAGACGGACAGACAGACGGACAGACAGACGGACAGACAGACGGACAGACAGACAGACGGAAAGACAGACGGACGGACGGACATTTCACAAACCCAATATGCCCAATAGTATAAAAAAACTAGAATTTTGAGTAAAATTGAATTTGACTTGTATTTCAGAAATGTCCCTTGTTCTCCTTTCTATTCGGGTTTTCAAAAACGTAACTGGAGTGCAGGGTAACTTCTATACGAAAGCTCTCGCCAATATCATTCTTGATTGTTTGTTGTTGCAAATGTTAGCAAACAAAAGTGGCGCAGGCCTTTGCAGAAGACAGAAGACAAAGAAACGGAAGAAGAAGAAGATCCCTTAAAACAAGTCAAAACAGAAAACGATTAAAAACAAAACCAGCGGCAGGCAAAGATATGACAAAATAGTAAAACTGACATATGCCAACAAAAGGCAACTGTGCTTGCTTGATGTGTGTTGGTTAAGGGGGGATGGTTGGTAAGTGGTAAAGGGGGTATGGTAGGAGTGGGGGGGGGGGGTGGTTAGGGAAATGAACCAAACTGTGTAGAGTGCATTAAACTGCGCCAAATCAAACACACACACACACACACACACATACACACACATACACAGCACTGTGAGCGCAAGAGAGAGTGTGGCTTGCAGCAGCTGCAGCTGAGAGAGGGCGAGTGTTGTCAAAGGAATAGGGAAGGGGGAGGTGGGATAGCAAAGTCGAGTAGCTTTTGCTTTACACAAGAGACGAGGATGTTGACGGCGATGGCGACTGCGACAGCGGCAGCGACGTCGACAGCGGCAAAATCCAATCCACTGGCGGATTTACAAAAAGCTGCAGCTACACGCCAAAAACACAAACAAACACGTGCGCTCTTTTACTCACACAAACACACACACACACACTGACGACGCTGAAAACAATAATAAATCTCAGCAGCGGCACAAAAATCATAAAAAAAGAAAACGTAACAAAGGCAGTTGCAGGCCCATAAAAAAAAGCGCAAATAAGAGGAATAAAAAACGAGCGCCAGCAGAATAATAAAAAAAAAACGAAATACATATAAAATAAAATAGTCGTCGACAGCGGCTGCTGCTGCTTTTGGTGCTGCTATTGCCCACTCTTTCTTCCGCCCACTCTTTGCAATCGAAACGAATCGAATCGAAGAGCAGCCAAGCAATGTTAAGAGCAGCCAGATAACAAGACGCAAGACACCCAAAGATGAGGCTGTAAAGCAAAGCAAGAGGCCGGAATATCGTTATTTGCTTTTTTACTCCCTGTGCCCATTAAAAATGGGAAAAAGGGAGTAATAAAGTGCAAATGTGTGTAACAGACAGGAAGCATATTTGACTATATAAATTATATATATTCTTGATCAGCATCAACAGCCGAGACGAACTAGCCATGCCCGTCTGTCTGTCCGTATGAACGCGTCGATCTCAGGGACTATAAGAGCTAGAGACGCCAAACTAGGCATGCAGGTTCCTGTATACCATTCGCAGATCAAGTTTATTTAAAATTTCGGATCAATTTTTTGAGAATTATTATTACGGGAATCATTCTTTTTTGAATGATAAAAAATTGAATGGAAAATGTATTGTTACTTTGAGAATTTTGGAAATCATATTTTTGCTTTTGAAAATGAAATGAATTGAAATATTATTCTTTGGAAACTAGGAATTTAAATTTGTAATTCTCTATCAGACCCAGTTTCGGCTTCCATCTGCTGCAACATTTTGTGAAACTGAAGCTCATTGAAATGCTACCAATTTCACAAGTGAGTTGATTCCAATATTTAAATAGTGTGGATTAGTTTGTTACACACACAGTTAACTATATGGCTTTTCTTGTTATTTCAATGCTCAATTAACGCTTAACTTTATTGCGCTTCTTATTATTGCAACATTGCATTCTCATGTTGACGACTGCATATCGATAAATTATCGATAACAGTATTACATAAAGTGATCTCGTATGTTATACCTAAAACTTAATTAATAATATTGCATGCATGCTAAATACTACAACTTTTTGTATTCGCCCAATAGCAACATATTGAAATGCTTAATCGATTAAAAGTGAATTCAAACCGCACTATCTTGTCAAATCGGATTCAATGCACAAGATGAACAGCAAAGAGGAAAATAGTATTCAATTCACAAGATCAACACCAATAGGAAAATTGTGAATCATTAACGAAATTTTCAATTCCACAACATTTTGACGAAAGTGGAAACCGGTCTATGTTTATTTTTGCTTATAGCATTACATATTATATAATATATACTATATACTATATATTTATGACGATTACCCCTGGATTTTTGCAAGTGTAGAATTGTTTGCTGCTGCTTTCACATTCCGTTAGGAAATCCGCATAAAAACTGTAAGGCATGTTCGCTTTCATTGGTTGTTTGAGGGGCGTGGCGAGGGGCGGCGCGGAACGACGGCCGGTGCAAAATTTACAAAACAAAAAAAGCTAGATAGAAAGAGAGGCAGAGATAGAAAGAGAGGGAGCGATAGAAAGAGAGGAAGAGATAGAAAGAGAGGGAGAGATAGAAAGAGAGGGAGCGAAAGAAAGAGAGGGAAAGATAAAAAAGGAACACTTGCAGCAGTTACAACACAATAATAGACATAGTTACATATGTATGTGTGTGTATATAAACATATATACATATATATCTATGTACATGTGTTGATATGACCCAACTCATTTAGCGCACACCAGCAACAACAACAATAGCAACACCAACAATAGCAACAACAACAATAACAACAACAACAATAACAACAACAACAATAGCAACACACAAGTTTGTCATTACACCGCACGGCAAAGTCCAGTGATTTCAGAGCTCTCTTGTTTGGTGGGGATTATCAAAGGGGTGGTATATAAGTGAGGGGGGGGGGGGGTGGGATTACGGTGGTATTGCAATTATGACCTGTTGTTTGCATTGCTAATGGTTGGACAGTTGGGGCGTGGCTATTAAACTGCATACCTGAGAGTAATTCGAAAGTTTTTGGATTTTAATGAGCTCGAAATAACAGACAGCAAAGTTTTTTTTATTTTTTAGAATTCATGTGTAGTTAAGTTGGTAGTATTAGCAACTAGTATACGAGTAAAATATAAATGCAGAAATAAGCAGAAATGTTTGTTCAATTTTAGTAAATAATATGGGTTAAGCTTCAATTGATGCTATCCTGCGCAAAAAAGTATGCTAGGAAATTTTAAATATAACTTATTAACAAAATTCTTAAAAAAAAAGAGAAGAGGAAATTGTGCAAACTTAGCTTCGAATTTAAATTGTTTTAAGTTCGTCGAATTATAATGAGTTTTTCAAATTCCAAAATATTGAAATATAACTTTTTATACTCTTTTTTTAACTTTTTTGAAAAAAAAAAGGAAAAAAGAGTATATTGGGTTTGTGAAATGTCCGTCCGTCCGTCTGTCTGTCCGTCTGTCCGTCTGTCCGTCTGTATGAACGCAGGTTTTTTCCACAGTTTTGAAGCTAGAGCAACCAAACTTGGTATACATGTTGGTATATACCATAGTAAGACAAAGTGTCAAGATCTCCCCCCCACCCCCACCCCTTCCCCCACAAACCGCAAAAACCTATATCTTCCACAGTTTTATAGCTAGAGTAACCAAATTTGGCACAAGGGCTACTTATCACATCCTTCATTGATCTGGCAAAAAAAAATTCGGCCACGCCCACCCCCGCCCCCACAAATAGGCAAAGTCTGTATCTCCCCCACCCCTTTAGCTAGAATCACCAAATTTTGCAGGTTGAATTCTGTTGCCCTATTTAATAGATTGGATAAAAATATTTTTGCCACGCCCACCCCCGCCCTTGCAATCAAGCAATGTTTGTTTCTCCCAAACCTGTAGAACAGGCCCAACCAAATTTTAATTGATGGCAAAACTTTAAAGATTTGAGCAGAAATTCAATTGCCACGCCCACTGACTCCGCAAAGAGGCGAAAAAAAGAGTATATCGCAGTCGGGTGCATCCGACTGCAACGTTCTTACTTGTTATGTTTTGTTTTTGTTAGTCAAATTATAAAAAGTTTTTCAAAGTCGAAATTAATTTTGAAATATAACTTCTTTACATTCAGAACTGTTCCCATTTTCGCTAACTTTTCATTCCGTTTTCGTTTTCGATTCTGTGCTTCTGTTTCCAAATGAAATAGAAATCGTTCTTCCTATTTAATGATAAGTTCAAATGTTTCGTATTTCAGTGTCGAAAAAGCAAAACTTAGAATACAGAAATTCTAATTATTTCAATTACGCATTTTTTGATTGGAAATGGAAACAAGAATAGGCCAGATTATCTTGTCGTTCTAAAAAGTATGCTATGAATGCTTATTTCGATTGTATATGAAACAAAAAAAACCATGCCTGTTCCGGTTTCCACTTTTTGCAACATTTTGCGGAATTGAATTTTTTTCTTTTTATTGTTGATCTTATAAATTGAATGCAATCTCAATGGCAAGTTCAATGCTTGATTAAATGAAAATCACTTTCGCAATATTTTAACGAAAAAATCAACCAACAAATAATTATGCATATTTGCTTCTTTTTTTTTGTTTTAAACGAGAATTTTTAACAAACATTTTTAATTAACTGATGAAAATGTAATCGATAAGTAGATAATGAAACTGCTGACAGCAATGGAACAAAGTACACACAATTCCCCGCAGTGTATTTAATATCACTTCCAATTGTGCCTGTTGGCAGCTGCCAACATCCTACCATCGCCCCTTCAACCCCTCATCCGCATTCCGCATCAAGTCCCCTTTTGCTTGTTGAATGTAATGCAAACAATTCTCGATTACAATATGAAAATCGGGTAATGAAAAGGAGTTTTTATGTGCATGCAGCCGAGCAGGCAGCTCTCTACAAATGCAAAATGTATAGAAAATAGTTACAACAAAAAGAAAGAAAGAAAAAGAAAAGCAACACAGATGAAATGAAAACAAAATGGCAGCAGAAAATAAGGATTGTATTAAGTTGTAACATAGATTTTAAATATCAACAAAAAGGAATTGCAAATTGATATTAATAGAAATTTTACACCCATTATGTTTGGCATATAAAACGAACTCATTTAAAGCGATCCTCCGTCTAAAATTAAGACATTTCAAACGAGCACAAAAAAAACACATACATTTGAATCAAACTTATAGCTAAGACCCATGCAAAAACGAACTTTTTGCTAAAAAGAAATCATTTAAAACAGACTTTCTCCTAAAACGAAATAGTTTCAAAAGTACGCACACGTTAAAAGTTTACATTTAAAGCGAACTTTCTTTTAAAACGCACCATTTTGCTCAGTTCCTTGAAGTTCGCTTAAAGTCGATCGATATTTATCGAAAAAAGCATATAAAATATTATCTCGACCCTAATACAGCGTTGCATTTGCTATATCAGCTCTGATTTATCGTTCGTTTCTTCAGTTCGATACGAAGTTTTAAGTCAATCGATATATATGTATGTATCGATAAATGCATATAAAATATCATCTCTACCCAATAATTATATCGATAAATGCATATAAAATGCCCTCTCTACACCAATACAACGTTGACTTTGCTATATTAGCTCGGATTTATCGTTATATTTTTCAGTTCGATACGAAGTTCGCTTTAAGTCAATCGATATACATCGATAAATCCATATAAATTATAGTACAAAGTTTCCTATATCAACTATCAAATATCATCTATGTAATACTCTAATTAGTTGTTTTTTCACTTTTTGAAATATCTGACTTTGCCAAAGGTTAAATACGTTTTACAACACTGTCTGCAATCAACGTGTTACAACATTACTCAACAAACTAACACGCATAACTGACACCAAAACCAAAAATGTTGATGTATATTCATAATCATGGTTCGTTGGTTGCAACTAGATGGCGCCCATGTTGCACGTAATTATTAGTTAGAAGCGGAAGTGGGCTGCATGCTGCATGCTGCATTTGCTGCACAGCACTCATTTGTTGTTGTTCTTACTGTTGTTGTTGTCTCTCAACATTGCGTATGGGTGATTTATGCATTACGCATACGCCGCAAGTGCCTTAAAATTGCACACTTTTCTCTCATGTTGGACATTTGATAATTGCGCACAGTTGTAGTTGTTGTTATAGTTGTTGTTGCTGTTGCTATAGTTGTTGCTGTTGCATGTATGAGTTGTTGCCCCGTTGTCCACAGCATGGTCAACTTGTCATACTAATTTCATGGGGCTATCCCAAAGCTCCTCAGGCAAGTAAGTACTTGTGCTTCTATCTTCAGCAGTGAATAGCCTTTTGTCTCTTGGTCAGTTTACCAGCAAGATAGGGTAGGCATTCGGTTGCAGCGGGAGTAGTGGAGGGGGGGTTGCTTGTAACGGGTTGGACATTTACGAGTTGAGTTCTCTGGGACGCACTTTGTGGCATTTGTGGGTTGCTTGGTTGCTTTCTGCTTGCCTGCAGCTTGTGCCTGACTGCCAAAGCAGACTTCGAGTGAATGCGCACACATGTGCACACACACACACATAGACACACACACACACACACACGCACACACACATATACACACACACTCACACACTTGCACATTGCACATTGATCGGCCACAATGTATGCTATAGTTTTGCTCTCGGTTTTTTGGTTAGCCACCATTTTGTATAACATACAAAACGATTTTCGCATCGATGCCAAACTCGAAACTCAATTTCATTGTTATATATATATATATATTTTTTTTTGTGTCAGGCTTTGCTTTTTCTTTGTTGGCTTTGTTCCCAGCACTTTTATGCCAAAGTTATATCAACTTTTCGCCCACTTTTTAATTAGCTTACAGGCGTTGAACTAATCGTAAGCTTTCATTTAGTGTATTCAAAAAGTTTTTCAACATTTACATAAAAAATGTGTGTTTTTTTGTTATAGCATTAAAGCAAAATGAACCATCTTTGTTAGTTATTATCAGAGCTGTAAATGAGTGATTCATTTGTAATTCAGTCATTGACTTGCCAAATATTTGAGTTCATTCATTCTTTTTTTTTTATAAGAGATTTTGTAAAATCATCTGTGAACTTCCGTGAGACTTCTGTAACAGAAATGCCTGTTGTATGAATGCTGTCTGAAAGATTTAAAAAACAAAAACGATTTATTGATTGAATCTTCGAATCACTCAGGAATTGAATTACCGAAAAATTGAATAACATTCAATTTGATGAAAATGTGATTTGAATTTGAAGTTGATTACATTCAATTTAAAACAAGTAAGAGATCTTTACACTTTGTCTGCCTATGGTATATATCAACAAGTACACCAAGTTTGGTTGCTCTAGCTTCAAAACTGTGGAAAAAAACTACGTTCATACGGACAGACAGACGAATAGACGGTCATTTCACAAACCCAATATACTCTTTTTTTTTTTTTTTTTTTTTTTTTTTTTTTTTTAAATTAAAAAAAGAGTACATATAAAAAAACAGATTTGTATTGAAATTTGTTTCAAGTCACAAAGACTTATCTAATTTTGGCATTAAACTCTTCACTTATAAAAACGAATTGTATTAAATTTTACTGTGAAAAGAATTGTATCACAAACATGTTTACAGTTTTGACACAATTCGGCGCACAAATCAAATTTTCCATTAAAATACAAAGCTTTTAAAAACTTAAAACTGTTTTATGATTTATATAAGTTTAAACTGTCGTACTATATAAAATCTCAGCAACTAATTCTTCACATTTTATGTTTCACTTTAAAAACCTTGCGAAAAAGATGATTTAATTTTCTAACTTTCAACAATTTCTCATTATGAACAATGCCGATAGTCATCATAACTTTACTTCTGCTCTGTTTTCTCTCTCTCTCTCTCTCTCTTGGCTATATATTTTTGCTATCTATTCAAACTTTCTGTCAGATTTTCAATTAGAATCTTGTAAGAAATGGCATCAATCATCGATGGGCAGCTCAGATATTGTTGGTATGGTGCTGTAAATCACTCAGTTGAATGATAAAGCGCTAAATCTTGTGCTTCTTTCTGCCAGCTGTTTGTGTAATGCGTGAACAACGCAAGGAAATGAAAGAAAATCAACTGGGGGAAATTGACGGAGGAGACAGGGACAAAAAAAAAACTACTAAAAATCCAAAGGATCCAACGGGCAACTGACACTAAGCGGCCTAAAGGGTGAGAGGGGGGGTGGGGGGGAGGGGGGCACCTGGCCCCATTTCGAACTCTCTTGGTTAACTTTTTTTTTAATACCCCGTGATTTGAAAAGAGGGTTTAATAGGATTGCTTCGCTTTGTTTCGATTTTGATTGACGTTTATCGGTTATCGACACTTTTCGTAAAACAAAATTTTGAAAATTTTGTTAGAATGCGAATTTGTGTTAAAAAAAAATGTAGCTTTGATTTTAATAAAACTATATCAAATTATTTGGTTCGTTTGCATAAAATTAAATAAAAACCAATTTTTCAAGTCGTGTTTTCAACACATTGACTAATCGATTTACAGTATACGATTTATTTGTGCAATCGATAATCGAACTAATCGATTTGAGTAACCGTTTAACAATATAAGATTAAGCGAAAAAACAATGATTGTAATTTTGTGCAATCGATAATCGAACTTTCACTTTGATTTATCGATTAACACTTTACGAATAATTGACACACCATGGATTCTAATCGGACTAATCAATTTGATTAACCGACTTATTTCATATGATTAAACGCCATCGATTCTAATTTTGTGTACAATCGATAATCGAAGTTTCGCTTTGATATATCGATACACACTAGGCGATTAATCGAAACAATATTGATTGTAATTTTGTAAAATCGATAAATTAATTAGTCGTTAATTTCATAATAATTTAAGAATTTGAAGATTCATAAAGATCTAGAGTCCTGGAATTTAGTATGTAGCTTCATCTGCATTACAGGGTAACTGCAAGTCGAGTTATATCTTGTCTGTTATTCCGTTTTTTTTTTACATGCTGTGTAATTTTTTGTATGGTCAACAAAATTTATGCAGACTTGTGTCATAATTCTAACGCAGCATCAAGCAAAATGAACAACTCAACAAAACAGAGTATAGCGAAACCCAGTCAAAAGCTCAACTCATATCATTTGTAGCTGCGGCTGCTCTTTGGACCATCTACACCGAATCTAATGCGTTTCTTTTTTATTTTATGTGTAGCACCTTTTGGTGGCTTTTGCTTTGGCTTTATGCCACATAAATATAAAACTCGATATACTCCACGCACACAGCATAAGAGCTAGAAGAAGACAACGAGAAGCTTTTCTTATCCATTGTTTTATTAGACATTTGTTTGTGTATGTGTCCTTAATGCTTGTGTGTGTGTGCGTGCGTGGCTTTGTCACAGCAAGTTGGCCATTAAATGTGGTTCATATGGCTGCTGCTGGATTAGACTGTAGGCTACAAAAAAAAAAAGGAAAACAAGTAAGAATACTCTAGTCGAGTGTGCCCGACTACGAGACTCCCTGCTCCCAACTTGCATTTCAAGCAGTTCAGCGGCAACACAAGCAAGCAATGCACTTAACTCGTAAGCTGCTTGTCAAACTGTTGTTGCTGCCAGCTGAGACGGGCGTATCACAAGCAAGCAGTGCACTTAACTCGTAAACTGCTTGTCAAACTGTTGTTGCTACCAACTGAGACGGGCGTAATAGATTCTTCTATAACTTTTGTGCTATTTATCCGATCGTGTTGAAATTTACACATCCGAAAGACATTGATTAAACATACATGTGTACCAAAAATTAAAGCTTTATCTTTAAAATTGTGGCTGTGGGGGGGGGGGGGGGGGGCGCATCCGAAATTTGAAATAAACTTGATCTGCGTATGGTATACACGAACCTGCATGCCAAGTTTGGTGTCTCTAGCTCTTATAGTCTCTGAGATCGACGCGTTTATACAGACGGACAGACGGACAGACAGACGGACATGGCTAGTTCGTCTCGGCTGTTGATCCTGATCAAGAATATATATAGTTTATATAGTCGGAAATGCTTCCTTCTGCCTGTTACACACATTTGCAGTACTTTATAACTCCCTTTTTCCCATTTTTAATGGGAACAGGGAGTAAAAAGCAGAAAAAAGTTATCGCTAATTTACTTGCATTGGCTTAAATTCTTATTAAGCACAACAACAACAAGCTTTGCAGCCAATAAATTTCAGCAAATTTAAAGTAATCTTCAGGCAATGTCTGGAAAGTTTTCTTTATGAACTCGACTCTTTAATGAGATTTGTTTAAATGAGGCTTGCGTTTATATTGTGATAATAAAAATTAAGGCTTTATTGTTTTCAAATATTCTGCAGGAAAATGATTACGTTTCAATCGAGCTTGGGTAGGCTTATAAAAAAGAAACCGTCTATTAATCGATATTTTGAAATCAATGCTTTTTGTGTTGCTGCATTTATCGACTATCGTTCTTTTTCACAAAACCATAAAAAAAAAAAAAAAAATCCTCCAAAAAAGTTTTTAATAAAACTGCATTAAAATAAAACAAGTCACGCAAATCTCTTTCTTTTCTCATAGGTGTCATAGAAATCTCTAGAGATTTTAATTATAGAAATGTTTCAAAATGTAAAATTAATAACCTAAACAAGTCAAATGTTTATAAAATATAATGCAAATAGTTTGGAAAAACATTTTATATATTTTATAAGCAAAACTCTAGTAATTTTGTAATATTGAATTTGGCTATAAATTGGTTGCAATTAAATACAACTTTTGTCTTTTTCTACAGAACACAATTACATTTTTTGAATAGTTTAACTAACATTCAATTTACTAATAAAATCATTAAGCACAACAATGCCGTTTCCATGATTACCAAATAAATATTCCAAGCATATTTTCAAGTTATTTCTGGTTTTATGTTTTTAGTATTTTGACTTGTTATTTCTCTTTGCACAAATGTTGCCTTAGCATTTCGCATGTCCTCTCTCCCTCCCCCTCTTCAACAGCCTAACAGCTCAATATTCGCACTCGAAAGTGTTGCTTGATATGTGGGAACAGCCTTTATAGATATAGGTTTCAGTCAGAAACAGTGCTGGCAATTATAGTAATACCACCGCACCAAAAACACACACACACACACACACACATGAACATGGACACATTAAGGAAGAAAATTCATCAAAATCTGTCACGTACGTGTTTGGAAAGCAACAGAAATATATATATATATATATATACTGGACATATCTATATGTAGATATGTCTAATAAAATACACACACACCCACACAGTTAACACAAATGATGATGCTGTCTCTCAGCTTTGTTGTGCACATTAATTTTGACAAAAACAATTTCATTTAACGACATTTCCGGCAGAGCCGCAAACATTGACAACAGAGTGAGAACCAGAGGCAGAACCATTTTAATCAAATACCAAAAAGCGCCATATGAAGAGATACTCAGTTTAACCCCTAGCATGCCCCAATATGGACTAACAACCCCCATCCCCACCACCGCTCTGCTTGCCCTTGCCCCCAACTCCCAACATATCCACAAAGCGCTCAACTTGACGCATTTACAGACAGCAACGAGTTAACCAGGCGCAAAACTGTTTAAGTATGTGAATAGCAACAACAACAACAACAATGACAGCAACAACCACAGCAATAATAATAACAACAACATCAACAACAATGACTAAAGCAGCAGCTGGTCACTGCATTTCAATGTGACTGCTAACCACGCCTTTTTCTTCCGCCTCCACCGCCTACGACTGCTCCTCCGACTCCACCCACATATATGTGCTCCTCCATCTCCGACTGGTCCTCCGTCTTCGTCTCCTTCCCCTGTTTAGACCAGTATCCATTGCTTTGGTGTCTGTTGGCCGCGTCTGGTTTACGTATTCCCAACAATTATTGTGGTTCTTGTTGCTTTTGTTGTTGTTGCTGCTTTTGACGGCTGCCCTTTCGGCCCAGTTGGATTGTATTGTCACATTGGGATAACCGCTTTAGTAGTGCTCTTTACTGCCCACCGCCTTTTCACTAGACTTTTGTTGTCAATTCCCCTTCTACATATTGTCGATTAGACTAGCTATAACTGACTGTAAAGCTATCGATAGTATGGCAAATCGATAGTTTCGATTGTTGAACAATGTTCGATTGATTTGATTTGAAATAATTGGTTAAATTGAAACATAAATGGTGAATGAAGGATAAGATGAGTATGCTTAAGACATTCGATTGATTGATATTTATATAATATATATGCTTAAACAAAATCAACAATTTCGCAAAATGTTTAAATTTCAACTTTTGTTAAGATATTCCGAAAGTTATTTGCTTTCAAATGTTGATGTTTTTATAATTCTTTTTTTTTTTTTTTTACTCCCTGTTCCCATTAAAAATGGGAAAAAGGGAGTTATAAAGTACTGCAAATGTGTGTAACAGGCAGAAGGAAGCATTTCCGACTATATAAACTATATATATTCTTGATCAGCATCAAGCGATCTAGCCATGTCCGTCTGTCTGTCTGTCTGTCCGTCTGTCCGTATGAACACACAGATCTCGGAGACTACAAAAGCTAGAGACACCAAACTTGTCATGTAGGTTCCTGTATACCATACGCAGATCAAGTTTATTTAAAATTTCGGATGCACCCCCCCGCACCCCCGCAAATCGCAAAAGACTCCCACAGCCACAATTTTAAAGATAGAGCTGTAATTTTTGGTACACATGTATGTTTAATCAATGTCTTTTGAATGTGTAAATTTCAACACGATCGGATAAATATCACCAAAGTTATGGAAGAACTTATTTCCCCTGTCTCAGCAGGCAGAAACAACAGTTTGACATGCACTGTGCAAGTTGAGTACGCTGCTTGCTTGTGTTGCCGCTGAACTGCTTGAAATGCAAGTTGGGAGCAGGGAGTCTCGTAGTCGGGCACACTCGACTAGAGTATTCTTACTTGTTTTATATTGGGTTTGTGAAATGTCCATGCGTCTGTCCGTCCGTCCGTCTGTCTGTCTGTCTGTCTGCCCGTCCGTCTGTATGAACGCAGTTTTTCCACAGATTTGAAGCTAGAGCAATCAAACTTGGTATACATGTTGGTATATACCATAGGCAGACAAAGTGTCAAGATCTACCCCCCACCCCCACCCCATCACCCTTAAACGGCCAAAACCAATATTTTCCACAGTTTTACAGCTAGACTAATCAAATTTAACACAAGGGCTACTAATCACTTCCTTCATTGATAAGACTAAAAAAAAATTTGGCCACGCCCACCCCCGCCCCCATAAATGAGCAAAGTCTGTATCTCCCAAACCCCTTTAGCTAGAACCACCAAATTTTGCAGATGGATTTCTGTTGCCCTATTAAATAGATGCCGTTTGAAAAGTGTTGTCATTGTGAAGTGAAGTTGAAACAATTCAAACAAAATTGTTTATATACATATATGCTGAAGTTAATCAAAACTGTTCGAAATCGAATTTGACAGTTGTTCTGAATTCCGTAAAACTATTAAATATTCCGTTTGATAAGTTTTGTTCTGTGGAGTAAAGATAAAACAATTTCAAAATGGAAAACACGTCAGTATTTGAATCAAAGCACATAATTTATTGATATACATATATATATATGATATCTGTATATATGTATTTACATATATATTCCGATGCTCATTATCTATGTTAGTGTATTTCGACTTTGTCTCTTTTGTTTTCTTGCAACATTGTAAATGATTTTTGCTTAATGTTAACTTTTGACTAACATTTGCCATATTTAAAATTCTCATGGTGTTGGTTGTTGTTGTTGCTTTTGTTGTTGTTGCTGCTGTTGAT
>CATIWZ010000033.1:0-186874 GCA_949708635.1 Hirtodrosophila cameraria | reverse complement strand
GAGCGAGATAGAGCTTTGATATTTGGTTTATAAATGCCTTCTCAAAATTCCTCAACTTTCTGTATCCCCGGATATATTCTATGGCTGTTCATTAACGTTTTATCGAATATCTCGGTTCCTGAGCGAGATAGAGCTTTGATATTTGGTTTATAAATGCCTACTCAAAATTCCTCAACTTTCTGTATCCCCGAAAACATTCTACGACTTTAAGATCGGCTGCAACATCAAAAGGAAAAGTGTAAATTTACGTTTTATCGAATATCTCGGTTCCTGGGCGAGATAGAGCTTTGAAATCTGGTTTATAAATGCCTTCTCAAAATTCCTCAACTTTCTGTATCCCCGGATATATTCTACGACTGTTCATTTACGTTTTATCGAATATCTCGGTTCCTGAGCGAGATAGAGCTTTGATATTTGGTTTATAAATGCCTTCTCAAAATTCCTCAACTTTCTGTATCTCCGGATATATTCTACGACTGTTCATTTACGTTTTATCGAATATCTCGGTTCCTGAGCGAGATAGAGCTTTGATATTTGGTTTATAAATGCCTTCTCAAAATTCCTCAACTTTCTGTATCCCCGGATACATTCTACGACTGTTCATTTACGTTTTATCGAATATCTCGGTTCCTGAGCGAGATAGAGCTTTGATATTTGGTTTATAAATGCCTTCTCAAAATTCCTCAACTTTCTGTATCCCCGGATATATTCTACGACTGTTCATTTACGTTTTATAGAATATCTCGGTTCCTGAGCGAGAAAGAGCTTTGAAATTTGGACTAAAAATGCCTTCTCGAAATTCCTCCTTGTAAAAATTTCTCAACTTTCTGTATCCCCGGATATATTCTACGACTGTTCATTTACGTTTTATCGAATATCTCGGTTCCTGAGCGAGAAAGAGCTTTGAAATTTGGACTATAAATGCCTTGTAAAAATTCCTCAACTTTCTGTATCCCCGGATATATTCTACGACTGTTCATTTACGTTTTATAGAATATCTCGGTTCCTGAGCGAGATAGAGCTTTGATATTTGGTTTATAAATGCCTTCTCAAAATTCCTCAACTTTCTGTATCCCCGGATATATTCTACGACTGTTCATTTACGTTTTATAGAATATCTCGGTTCCTGAGCGAGAAAGAGCTTTGAAATTTGGACTAAAAATGCCTTCTCGAAATTCCTCCTTGTAAAAATTTCTCAACTTTCTGTATCCCCGGATATATTCCATGGCTGTTCATTAACGTTTTATCGAATATCTCGGTTCCTGAGCGAGATACAGCTTTGAAATTTGGACTGTAAATGCCTTCTCAAAATTCCTCAACTTTCTGTATCCCCGGATATATTCTACGACTGTTCATTTACGTTTTATAGAATATCTCGGTTCCTGAGCGAGAAAGAGCTTTGAAATTTGGACTAAAAACGCCTTCTCGAAATTCCTCCTTGTAAAAATTTCTCAACTTTCTGTATCCCCGGATATATTCCATGGCTGTTCATTAACGTTTTATCGAATATCTCGGTTCCTGAGCGAGATACAGCTTTGAAATTGGGTTTATAAATGCCTTCTTGAAATTCCTCAACTTTCTGTATCCCCGAAAACATTCTACGACTTTTAGATCGGCTGCAACATCAAAAGGAAAAGTGTAAATTTACGTTTTATCGAATATCTCGGTTCCTGGGCGAGATAGAGCTTTGAAATCTGGTTTATAAATGCCTTCTCAAAATTCCTCAACTTTCTGTATCCCCGGATATATTCTACGACTGTTCATTTACGTTTTATCGAATATCTCGGTTCCTGAGCGAGATAGAGCTTTGATATTTGGTTTATAAATGCCTTCTCAAAATTCCTCAACTTTCTGTATCTCCGGATATATTCTACGACTGTTCATTTACGTTTTATCGAATATCTCGGTTCCTGAGCGAGATAGAGCTTTGATATTTGGTTTATAAATGCCTTCTCAAAATTCCTCAACTTTCTGTATCCCCGGATACATTCTACGACTGTTCATTTACGTTTTATCGAATATCTCGGTTCCTGAGCGAGATAGAGCTTTGATATTTTGTTTATAAATGCCTTCTCAAAATTCCTCAACTTTCTGTATCCCCGGATATATTCTATGGCTGTTCATTAACGTTTTATCGAATATCTCGGTTCCTGAGCGAGATAGAGCTTTGAAATTTGGACTAAAAATGCCTTCTCGAAATTCCTCCTTGTAAAAATTTCTCAACTTTCTGTATCCCCGGATATATTCCATGGCTGTTCATTAACGTTTTATCGAATATCTCGGTTCCTGAGCGAGAAAGAGCTTTGAAATTTGGACTTAAAATGCCTTCTCGAAATTCCTCAACTTTCTGTATCCCCGGATATATTCTACGACTGTTCATTTACGTTTTATCGAATATCTCGGTTCCTGAGCGAGAAAGAGCTTTGAAATTTGGACTTTAAATGCCTTGTAAAAATTCCTCAACTTTCTGTATCCCCGGATATATTCTACGACTGTTCATTTACGTTTTATCGAATATCTCGGTTCCTGAGCGAGATAGAGCTTTGATATTTGGTTTATAAATGCCTTCTCAAAATTCCTCAACTTTCTGTATCCCCGGATGTATTCTACGACTGTTCATTTACGTTTTATAGAATATCTCGGTTCCTGAGCGAGAAAGAGCTTTGAAATTTGGACTAAAAATGCCTTCTCGAAATTCCTCCTTGTAAAAATTTCTCAACTTTCTGTATCCCCGGATATATTCCATGGCTGTTCATTAACGTTTTATCGAATATCTCGGTTCCTGAGCGAGATACAGCTTTGAAATTTGGACTGTAAATGCCTTCTCAAAATTCCTCAACTTTCTGTATCCCCGGATATATTCTACGACTGTTCATTTACGTTTTATAGAATATCTCGGTTCCTGAGCGAGAAAGAGCTTTGAAATTTGGACTAAAAACGCCTTCTCGAAATTCCTCCTTGTAAAAATTTCTCAACTTTCTGTATCCCCGGATATATTCCATGGCTGTTCATTAACGTTTTATCGAATATCTCGGTTCCTGAGCGAGATACAGCTTTGAAATTGGGTTTATAAATGCCTTCTTGAAATTCCTCAACTTTCTGTATCCCCGAAAACATTCTACGACTTTTAGATCGGCTGCAACATCAAAAGGAAAAGTGTAAATTTACGTTTTATCGAATATCTCGGTTCCTGGGCGAGATAGAGCTTTGAAATCTGGTTTATAAATGCCTTCTCAAAATTCCTCAACTTTCTGTATCCCCGGATATATTCTACGACTGTTCATTTACGTTTTATCGAATATCTCGGTTCCTGAGCGAGATAGAGCTTTGATATTTGGTTTATAAATGCCTTCTCAAAATTCCTCAACTTTCTGTATCCCCGGATACATTCTACGACTGTTCATTTACGTTTTATCGAATATCTCGGTTCCTGAGCGAGATAGAGCTTTGATATTTGGTTTATAAATGCCTTCTCAAAATTCCTCAACTTTCTGTATCCCCGGATATATTCTATGGCTGTTCATTAACGTTTTATCGAATATCTCGGTTCCTGAGCGAGATAGAGCTTTGATATTTGGTTTATAAATGCCTACTCAAAATTCCTCAACTTTCTGTATCCCCGAAAACATTCTACGACTTTTAGATCGGCTGCAACATCAAAAAGAAAAGTGTAAATTTACGTTTTATAGAATATCTCGGTTCCTGAGCGAGATAGAGCTTTGATATTTGGTTTATAAATGCCTTCTCAAAATTCCTCAACTTTCTGTATCCCCGGATATATTCTACGACTGTTCATTTACGTTTCATAGAATATCTCGGTTCCTGAGCGAGATAGAGCTTTGATATTTGGTTTATAAATGCCTTCTCAAAATTCCTCAACTTTCTGTATCCCCGGATACATTCTACGACTGTTCATTTACGTTTTATCGAATATCTCGGTTCCTGAGCGAGATAGAGCTTTGATATTTGGTTTATAAATGCCTTCTCAAAATTCCTCAACTTTCTGTATCCCCGGATATATTCTATGGCTGTTCATTAACGTTTTATCGAATATCTCGGTTCCTGAGCGAGATAGAGCTTTGATATTTGGTTTATAAATGCCTACTCAAAATTCCTCAACTTTCTGTATCCCCGAAAACATTCTACGACTTTTAGATCGGCTGCAACATCAAAAAGAAAAGTGTAAATTTACGTTTTATAGAATATCTCGGTTCCTGAGCGAGATAGAGCTTTGATATTTGGTTTATAAATGCCTTCTCAAAATTCCTCAACTTTCTGTATCCCCGGATACATTCTACGACTGTTCATTTACGTTTTATCGAATATCTCGGTTCCTGAGCGAGATAGAGCTTTGATATTTGGTTTATAAATGCCTTCTCAAAATTCCTCAACTTTCTGTATCCCCGGATATATTCTATGGCTGTTCATTAACGTTTTATCGAATATCTCGGTTCCTGAGCGAGATAGAGCTTTGATATTTGGTTTATAAATGCCTACTCAAAATTCCTCAACTTTCTGTATCCCCGAAAACATTCTACGACTTTTAGATCGGCTGCAACATCAAAAAGAAAAGTGTAAATTTACGTTTTATAGAATATCTCGGTTCCTGAGCGAGATAGAGCTTTGATATTTGGTTTATAAATGCCTTCTCAAAATTCCTCAACTTTCTGTATCCCCGGATATATTCTACGACTGTTCATTTACGTTTTATAGAATATCTCGGTTCCTGAGCGAGATAGAGCTTTGATATTTGGTTTATAAATGCCTTCTCAAAATTCCTCAACTTTCTGTATCCCCGGATATATTCTATGGCTGTTCATTAACGTTTTATCGAATATCTCGGTTCCTGAGCGAGATAGAGCTTTGATATTTGGACTAAAAATGCCTTCTCGAAATTCCTCAACTTTCTGTATCCCCGGATATATTCTACGACTTTTAGATCGGCTGCAACATCAAAAAGAAAAGTGTAAATTTACGTTTTATAGAATATCTCGGTTCTTGAGCGAGATAGAGCTTTGATATTTGGACTAAAAATGCCTTCTCGAAATTCCTCAACTTTCTGTATCCCCGGATATATTCTACGACTGTTCATTTACGTTTTATCGAATATCTCGGTTCCTGAGCGAGATAGAGCTTTGATATTTGGTTTATAAATGCCTTCTCGAAATTCCTCAACTTTCTGTATCCCCGAAAACATTCTACGACTTTTAGATCGGCTGCAACATCAAAAAGAAAAGTGTAAATTTACGTTTTATAGAATATCTCGGTTCTTGAGCGAGATAGAGCTTTGATATTTGGACTAAAAATGCCTTCTCGAAATTCCTCAACTTTCTGTATCCCCGGATATATTCTACTTCTGTTCATTTACGTTTTATCGAATATTTCGGTTCCTGAGCGAGATACAGCTTTGAAATTTGGACTATAAATGCCTTCTCGCAATTCCTCAACTTTCTGTATCCCCGGATATATTCTACGACTGTTCATTTACGTTTTATAGAATATCTCGGTTCCTGAGCGAGATAGAGCTTTGATATTTGGACTAAAAATGCCTTCTCGAAATTCCTCAACTTTCTGTATCCCCGGATATATTCTACGACTGTTCATTTACGTTTTATCGAATATCTCGGTTCCTGAGCGAGATAGAGCTTTGATATTTGGTTTATAAATGCCTTCTCAAAATTCCTCAACTTTCTGTATCCCCGGATATATTCTACGACTGTTCATTTACGTTTTATAGAATATCTCGGTTCCTGAGCGAGAAAGAGCTTTGAAATTTGGACTAAAAATGCCTTCTCGAAATTCCTCCTTGTAAAAATTTCTCAACTTTCTGTATCCCCGGATATATTCTACGACTGTTCATTTACGTTTTATCGAATATCTCGGTTCCTGAGCGAGAAAGAGCTTTGAAATTTGGACTATAAATGCCTTGTAAAAATTCCTCAACTTTCTGTATCCCCGGATATATTCTACGACTGTTCATTTACGTTTTATAGAATATCTCGGTTCCTGAGCGAGAAAGAGCTTTGAAATTTGGACTAAAAACGCCTTCTCGAAATTCCTCCTTGTAAAAATTTCTCAACTTTCTGTATCCCCGGATATATTCCATGGCTGTTCATTAACGTTTTATCGAATATCTCGGTTCCTGAGCGAGATAGAGCTTTGAAATTTGGACTATAAATGCCTTGTAAAAATTCCTCAACTTTCTGTATCCCCGGATATATTCTACGACTGTTCATTTACGTTTTATAGAATATCTCGGTTCCTGAGCGAGAAAGAGCTTTGAAATTGGGTTTATAAATGCCTTCTTGAAATTCCTCAACTTTCTGTATCCCCGAAAACATTCTACGACTTTTAGATCGGCTGCAACATCAAAAGGAAAAGTGTAAATTTACGTTTTATCGAATATCTCGGTTCCTGGGCGAGATAGAGCTTTGAAATCTGGTTTATAAATGCCTTCTCAAAATTCCTCAACTTTCTGTATCCCCGGATATATTCTACGACTGTTCATTTACGTTTTATCGAATATCTCGGTTCCTGAGCGAGATAGAGCTTTGATATTTGGTTTATAAATGCCTTCTCAAAATTCCTCAACTTTCTGTATCCCCGGATATATTCTACGACTGTTCATTTACGTTTTATAGAATATCTCGGTTCCTGAGCGAGAAAGAGCTTTGAAATTTGGACTAAAAATGCCTTCTCGAAATTCCTCCTTGTAAAAATTTCTCAACTTTCTGTATCCCCGGATATATTCTACGACTGTTCATTTACGTTTTATCGAATATCTCGGTTCCTGAGCGAGAAAGAGCTTTGAAATTTGGACTATAAATGCCTTGTAAAAATTCCTCAACTTTCTGTATCCCCGGATATATTCTACGACTGTTCATTTACGTTTTATAGAATATCTCGGTTCCTGAGCGAGAAAGAGCTTTGAAATTTGGACTAAAAATGCCTTCTCGAAATTCCTCCTTGTAAAAATTTCTCAACTTTCTGTATCCCCGGATATATTCTACGACTGTTCATTTACGTTTTATCGAATATCTCGGTTCCTGAGCGAGAAAGAGCTTTGAAATTTGGACTATAAATGCCTTGTAAAAATTCCTCAACTTTCTGTATCCCCGGATATATTCTACGACTGTTCATTTACGTTTTATAGAATATCTCGGTTCCTGAGCGAGATAGAGCTTTGATATTTGGTTTATAAATGCCTTCTCAAAATTCCTCAACTTTCTGTATCCCCGGATATATTCTACGACTGTTCATTTACGTTTTATAGAATATCTCGGTTCCTGAGCGAGAAAGAGCTTTGAAATTTGGACTAAAAATGCCTTCTCGAAATTCCTCCTTGTAAAAATTTCTCAACTTTCTGTATCCCCGGATATATTCCATGGCTGTTCATTAACGTTTTATCGAATATCTCGGTTCCTGAGCGAGATACAGCTTTGAAATTTGGACTGTAAATGCCTTCTCAAAATTCCTCAACTTTCTGTATCCCCGGATATATTCTACGACTGTTCATTTACGTTTTATAGAATATCTCGGTTCCTGAGCGAGAAAGAGCTTTGAAATTTGGACTAAAAACGCCTTCTCGAAATTCCTCCTTGTAAAAATTTCTCAACTTTCTGTATCCCCGGATATATTCCATGGCTGTTCATTAACGTTTTATCGAATATCTCGGTTCCTGAGCGAGATACAGCTTTGAAATTGGGTTTATAAATGCCTTCTTGAAATTCCTCAACTTTCTGTATCCCCGAAAACATTCTACGACTTTTAGATCGGCTGCAACATCAAAAGGAAAAGTGTAAATTTACGTTTTATCGAATATCTCGGTTCCTGGGCGAGATAGAGCTTTGAAATCTGGTTTATAAATGCCTTCTCAAAATTCCTCAACTTTCTGTATCCCCGGATATATTCTACGACTGTTCATTTACGTTTTATCGAATATCTCGGTTCCTGAGCGAGATAGAGCTTTGATATTTGGTTTATAAATGCCTTCTCGCAATTCCTCAACTTTCTGTATCTCCGGATATATTCTACGACTGTTCATTTACGTTTTATCGAATATCTCGGTTCCTGAGCGAGATAGAGCTTTGATATTTGGTTTATAAATGCCTTCTCAAAATTCCTCAACTTTCTGTATCCCCGGATACATTCTACGACTGTTCATTTACGTTTTATCGAATATCTCGGTTCCTGAGCGAGATAGAGCTTTGATATTTTGTTTATAAATGCCTTCTCAAAATTCCTCAACTTTCTGTATCCCCGGATATATTCTATGGCTGTTCATTAACGTTTTATCGAATATCTCGGTTCCTGAGCGAGATAGGGCTTTGAAATTTGGACTAAAAATGCCTTCTCGAAATTCCTCCTTGTAAAAATTTCTCAACTTTCTGTATCCCCGGATATATTCCATGGCTGTTCATTAACGTTTTATCGAATATCTCGGTTCCTGAGCGAGAAAGAGCTTTGAAATTTGGACTTAAAATGCCTTCTCGAAATTCCTCAACTTTCTGTATCCCCGGATATATTCTACGACTGTTCATTTACGTTTTATCGAATATCTCGGTTCCTGAGCGAGAAAGAGCTTTGAAATTTGGACTTTAAATGCCTTGTAAAAATTCCTCAACTTTCTGTATCCCCGGATATATTCTACGACTGTTCATTTACGTTTTATCGAATATCTCGGTTCCTGAGCGAGATAGAGCTTTGATATTTGGTTTATAAATGCCTTCTCAAAATTCCTCAACTTTCTGTATCCCCGGATGTATTCTACGACTGTTCATTTACGTTTTATAGAATATCTCGGTTCCTGAGCGAGAAAGAGCTTTGAAATTTGGACTAAAAATGCCTTCTCGAAATTCCTCCTTGTAAAAATTTCTCAACTTTCTGTATCCCCGGATATATTCCATGGCTGTTCATTAACGTTTTATCGAATATCTCGGTTCCTGAGCGAGATACAGCTTTGAAATTTGGACTGTAAATGCCTTCTCAAAATTCCTCAACTTTCTGTATCCCCGGATATATTCTACGACTGTTCATTTACGTTTTATAGAATATCTCGGTTCCTGAGCGAGAAAGAGCTTTGAAATTTGGACTAAAAACGCCTTCTCGAAATTCCTCCTTGTAAAAATTTCTCAACTTTCTGTATCCCCGGATATATTCCATGGCTGTTCATTAACGTTTTATCGAATATCTCGGTTCCTGAGCGAGATACAGCTTTGAAATTGGGTTTATAAATGCCTTCTTGAAATTCCTCAACTTTCTGTATCCCCGAAAACATTCTACGACTTTTAGATCGGCTGCAACATCAAAAGGAAAAGTGTAAATTTACGTTTTATCGAATATCTCGGTTCCTGGGCGAGATAGAGCTTTGAAATCTGGTTTATAAATGCCTTCTCAAAATTCCTCCATTTTCTGTATCCCCGGATATATTCTACGACTGTTCATTTACGTTTTATCGAATATCTCGGTTCCTGAGCGAGATAGAGCTTTGATATTTGGTTTATAAATGCCTTCTCAAAATTCCTCAACTTTCTGTATCCCCGGATACATTCTACGACTGTTCATTTACGTTTTATCGAATATCTCGGTTCCTGAGCGAGATAGAGCTTTGATATTTGGTTTATAAATGCCTTCTCAAAATTCCTCAACTTTCTGTATCCCCGGATATATTCTATGGCTGTTCATTAACGTTTTATCGAATATCTCGGTTCCTGAGCGAGATAGAGCTTTGATATTTGGTTTATAAATGCCTACTCAAAATTCCTCAACTTTCTGTATCCCCGAAAACATTCTACGACTTTTAGATCGGCTGCAACATCAAAAAGAAAAGTGTAAATTTACGTTTTATAGAATATCTCGGTTCCTGAGCGAGATAGAGCTTTGATATTTGGTTTATAAATGCCTTCTCAAAATTCCTCAACTTTCTGTATCCCCGGATATATTCTACGACTGTTCATTTACGTTTTATAGAATATCTCGGTTCCTGAGCGAGAAAGAGCTTTGAAATTTGGACTAAAAATGCCTTCTCGAAATTCCTCCTTGTAAAAATTTCTCAACTTTCTGTATCCCCGGATATATTCCATGGCTGTTCATTAACGTTTTATCGAATATCTCGGTTCCTGAGCGAGAAAGAGCTTTGAAATTTGGACTAAAAATGCCTTCTCGAAATTCCTCAACTTTCTGTATCCCCAGATATATTCTACGACTGTTCATTTACGTTTTATCGAATATCTCGGTTCCTGAGCGAGAAAGAGCTTTGAAATTTGGACTATAAATGCCTTCTCGCAATTCCTCAACTTTCTGTATCCCCGGATATATTCTACGACTGTTCATTTACGTTTTATAGAATATCTCGGTTCCTGAGCGAGATAGAGCTTTGATATTTGGTTTATAAATGCCTTCTCGAAATTCCTCAACTTTCTGTATCCCCGAAAACATTCTACGACTTTTAGATCGGCTGCAACATCAAAAAGAAAAGTGTAAATTTACGTTTTATCGAATATCTCGGTTCCTGAGCGAGATACAGCTTTGAAATTGGGTTTATAAATGCCTTCTCGAAATTCCTCAACTTTCTGTATCCCCGAAAACATTCTACGACTTTTAGATCGGCTGCAACATCAAAAAGAAAAGTGTAAATTTACGTTTTATCGAATATCTCGGTTCCTGAGCGAGATAGAGCTTTGAAATTTGGACTGTAAATGCCTTCTCAAAATTCCTTAACTTTCTGTATCCCCGGATATATTCTACGACTGTTCATTTACGTTTTATCGAATATCTCGGTTCCTGAGCGAGATAGAGCTTTGATATTTGCCTTCTCGAAATTCCTCAACTTTCTGTATCCCCGAAAACATTCTACGACTTTTAGATCGGCTGCAACATCAAAAAGAAAAGTGTAAATTTACGTTTAATCGAATATCTCGGTTCCTGAGCGAGATAGAGCTTTGATATTTGGACTAACAATGCCTTCTCGAAATTCCTCAACTTTCTGTATCCCCGGATATATTCTACGACTGTTCATTTACGTTTTATCGAATATCTCGGTTCCTGAGCGAGATAGCGCTTTGATATTTGGTTTATAAATGCCTTCTCGCAATTCCTCAACTTTCTGTATCCCCGGATATATTCTACGGCTGTTTATTAACGTTTTATCGAATATCTCGGTTCCTGAGCGAGATAGAGCTTTGATATTTGGTTATTCTACGACTTTTAGATCGGCTGCAACATCAAAAAGAAAAGTGTAAATTTACGTTTAATCGAATATCTCGGTTCCTGAGCGAGAAAGAGCTTTGAAATTTGGACTAAAAATGCCTTCTGGAAATTCCTCAACTTTCTGTATCCCCGGATATATTCTACGACTTTTAGATCGGCTGCAACATCAAAAAGAAAAGTGTAAATTTACGTTTAATCGAATATCTCGGTTCCTGAGCGAGATAGAGCTTTGATATTTGGTTTATAAATGCCTTGTAAAAATTTCTCAACTTTCTGTATCCCCGGATATATTCTACGACTGTTCATTTACGTTTTATCGAATATTTCGGTTCCTGAGCGAGATACAGCTTTGAAATTGGGTTTATAAATGCCTTCTCGAAATTCCTCAACTTTCTGTATCCCCGAAAACATTCTACGACTTTTAGATCGGCTGCAACATCAAAAAGAAAAGTGTAAATTTACGTTTTATCGAATATCTCGGTTCCTGAGCGAGATAGAGCTTTGAAATTTGGACTGTAAATGCCTTCTCAAAATTCCTTAACTTTCTGTATCCCCGGATATATTCTACGACTGTTCATTTACGTTTTATCGAATATCTCGGTTCCTGAGCGAGATAGAGCTTTGATATTGGGTTTATAAATGCCTTCTCGAAATTCCTCAACTTTCTGTATCCCCGAAAACATTCTACGACTTTTAGATCGGCTGCAACATCAAAAAGAAAAGTGTAAATTTACGTTTAATCGAATATCTCGGTTCCTGAGCGAGATTGAGCTTTGATATTTGGACTAAAAATGCCTTCTCGAAATTCCTCAACTTTCTGTATCCCCGGATATATTCTACGACTGTTCATTTACGTTTTATCGAATATCTCGGTTCCTGAGCGAGATAGCGCTTTGATATTTGGTTTATAAATGCCTTCTCGCAATTCCTCAACTTTCTGTATCCCCGGATATATTCTACGGCTGTTTATTAACGTTTTATCGAATATCTCGGTTCCTGAGCGAGATACAGCTTTGATATTTGGTTATTCTACGACTTTTAGATCGGCTGCAACATCAAAAAGAAAAGTGTAAATTTACGTTTAATCGAATATCTCGGTTCCTGAGCGAGAAAGAGCTTTGAAATTTGGACTAAAAATGCCTTCTGGAAATTCCTCAACTTTCTGTATCCCCGGATATATTCTACGACTTTTAGATCGGCTGCAACATCAAAAAGAAAAGTGTAAATTTACGTTTAATCGAATATCTCGGTTCCTGAGCGAGATAGAGCTTTGATATTTGGTTTATAAATGCCTTGTAAAAATTTCTCAACTTTCTGTATCCCCGGATATATTCTACGGCTGTTTATTAACGTTTTATCGAATATCTCGGTTCCTGAGCGAGATACAGCTTTGATATTTGGTTATTCTACGACTTTTAGATCGGCTGCAACATCAAAAAGAAAAGTGTAAATTTACGTTTAATCGAATATCTCGGTTCCTGAGCGAGAAAGAGCTTTGAAATTTGGACTAAAAATGCCTTCTGGAAATTCCTCAACTTTCTGTATCCCCGGATATATTCTACGACTTTTAGATCGGCTGCAACATCAAAAAGAAAAGTGTAAATTTACGTTTAATCGAATATCTCGGTTCCTGAGCGAGATAGAGCTTTGATATTTGGTTTATAAATGCCTTGTAAAAATTTCTCAACTTTCTGTATCCCCGGATATATTCTACGACTGTTCATTTACGTTTTATCGAATATTTCGGTTCCTGAGCGAGATACAGCTTTGAAATTGGGTTTATAAATGCCTTCTCGAAATTCCTCAACTTTCTGTATCCCCGAAAACATTCTACGACTTTTAGATCGGCTGCAACATCAAAAAGAAAAGTGTAAATTTACGTTTTATCGAATATCTCGGTTCCTGAGCGAGATAGAGCTTTGAAATTTGGACTGTAAATGCCTTCTCAAAATTCCTTAACTTTCTGTATCCCCGGATATATTCTACGACTGTTCATTTACGTTTTATCGAATATCTCGGTTCCTGAGCGAGATAGAGCTTTGATATTGGGTTTATAAATGCCTTCTCGAAATTCCTCAACTTTCTGTATCCCCGAAAACATTCTACGACTTTTAGATCGGCTGCAACATCAAAAAGAAAAGTGTAAATTTACGTTTTATCGAATATCTCGGTTCCTGAGCGAGATAGAGCTTTGATATTTGGACTAAAAATGCCTTCTCGAAATTCCTCAACTTTCTGTATCCCCGGATATATTCTACGACTGTTCATTTACGTTTTATCGAATATCTCGGTTCCTGAGCGAGATAGCGCTTTGATATTTGGTTTATAAATGCCTTCTCGAATTCCTCAACTTTCTGTATCCCCGGATATATTCTACGGCTGTTTATTAACGTTTTATCGAATATCTCGGTTCCTGAGCGAGATACAGCTTTGATATTTGGTTATTCTACGACTTTTAGATCGGCTGCAACATCAAAAAGAAAAGTGTAAATTTACGTTTAATCGAATATCTCGGTTCCTGAGCGAGAAAGAGCTTTGAAATTTGGACTAAAAATGCCTTCTGGAAATTCCTCAACTTTCTGTATCCCCGGATATATTCTACGACTTTTAGATCGGCTGCAACATCAAAAAGAAAAGTGTAAATTTACGTTTAATCGAATATCTCGGTTCCTGAGCGAGATAGAGCTTTGATATTTGGTTTATAAATGCCTTGTAAAAATTTCTCAACTTTCTGTATCCCCGGATATATTCTACGACTGTTCATTTACGTTTTATCGAATATTTCGGTTCCTGAGCGAGATACAGCTTTGAAATTGGGTTTATAAATGCCTTCTCGAAATTCCTCAACTTTCTGTATCCCCGAAAACATTCTACGACTTTTAGATCGGCTGCAACATCAAAAAGAAAAGTGTAAATTTACGTTTTATCGAATATCTCGGTTCCTGAGCGAGATAGAGCTTTGAAATTTGGACTGTAAATGCCTTCTCAAAATTCCTTAACTTTCTGTATCCCCGGATATATTCTACGACTGTTCATTTACGTTTTATCGAATATCTCGGTTCCTGAGCGAGATAGAGCTTTGATATTGGGTTTATAAATGCCTTCTCGAAATTCCTCAACTTTCTGTATCCCCGAAAACATTCTACGACTTTTAGATCGGCTGCAACATCAAAAAGAAAAGTGTAAATTTACGTTTTATAGAATATCTCGGTTCCTGAGCGAGATAGAGCTTTGAAATTTGGACTGTAAATGCCTTCTCAAAATTCCTTAACTTTCTGTATCCCCGGATATATTCTACGACTGTTCATTTACGTTTTATCGAATATCTCGGTTCCTGAGCGAGATAGAGCTGTGATATTTGGTTTATAAATGCCTTCTCGAAATTCCTCAACTTTCTGTATCCCCGAAAACATTCTACGACTTTTAGATCGGCTGCAACATCAAAAAGAAAAGTGTAAATTTACGTTTTATAGAATATCTCGGTTCCTGAGCGAGATAGAGCTTTGATATTTGGACTAAAAATGCCTTCTCGAAATTCCTCAACTTTCTGTATCCCCGGATATATTCTACGACTGTTCATTTACGTTTTATCGAATATCTCGGTTCCTGAGCGAGATAGCGCTTTGATATTTGGTTTATAAATGCCTTCTCGCAATTCCTCAACTTTCTGTATCCCCGGATATATTCTACGGCTGTTTATTAACGTTTTATCGAATATCTCGGTTCCTGAGCGAGATACAGCTTTGATATTTGGTTATTCTACGACTTTAAGATCGGCTGCAACATCAAAAAGAAAAGTGTAAATTTACGTTTAATCGAATATCTCGGTTCCTGAGCGAGAAAAAGCTTTGAAATTTGGACTAAAAATGCCTTCTGGAAATTCCTCAACTTTCTGTATCCCCGGATATATTCTACGACTTTTAGATCGGCTGCAACGTCAAAAAGAAAAGTGTAAATTTACGTTTAATCGAATATCTCGGTTCCTGAGCGAGATAGAGCTTTGATATTTGGTTTATAAATGCCTTGTAAAAATTTCTCAACTTTCTGTATCCCCGGATATATTCTACGACTGTTCATTTACGTTTTATCGAATATTTCGGTTCCTGAGCGAGATACAGCTTTGAAATTGGGTTTATAAATGCCTTCTCGAAATTCCTCAACTTTCTGTATCCCCGGATATATTCTACGACTGTTCATTTACGTTTTATCGAATATTTCGGTTCCTGAGCGAGATACAGCTTTGAAATTGGGTTTATAAATGCCTTCTCGAAATTCCTCAACTTTCTGTATCCCCGGATATATTCTACGACTGTTCATTTACGTTTTATCGAATATCTCGGTTCCTGAGCGAGATACAGCTTTATAAATGCCTTCTCGAAATTCCTCAACTTTCTGTATCCCCGGATATATTCTACGACTGTTCATTTACGTTTTATCGAATATCTCGGTTTTGATATTTGGTTTATTAATGCCTTCTCGAAATTCCTCAACTTTCTGTATCCCCGAAAACATTCTACGACTTTTAGATCGGCTGCAACATCAAAAAGAAAAGTGTAAATTTACGTTTTATCGAATATCTCGGTTCCTGAGCGAGAAAGAGCTTTGAAATTTGGACTAAAAATGCCTTCTCGAAATTCCTCAACTTTCTGTATCCCCGGATATATTCCATGGCTGTTCATTAACGTTTTATCGAATATCTCGGTTCCTGAGCGAGATGGAGCTTTGAAATCTGGTTTATAAATGCCTTCTCAAAATTCCTCAACTTTCTGTATCCCCGGATATATTCTACGACTGTTCATTTACGTTTTATCGAATATCTCGGTTCCTGAGCGAGATAGAGCTTTGATATTTGGTTTATAAATGCCTTCTCAAAATTCCTCAACTTTCTGTATCTCCGGATATATTCTACGACTGTTCATTTACGTTTTATCGAATATCTCGGTTCCTGAGCGAGATAGAGCTTTGATATTTGGTTTATAAATGCCTTCTCAAAATTCCTCAACTTTCTGTATCCCCGGATATATTCTATGGCTGTTCATTAACGTTTTATCGAATATCTCGGTTCCTGAGCGAGATAGAGCTTTGATATTTGGTTTATAAATGCCTACTCAAAATTCTTCAACTTTCTGTATCCCCGAAAACATTCTACGACTTTTAGATCGGCTGCAACATCAAAAAGAAAAGTGTAAATTTACGTTTTATAGAATATCTCGGTTCCTGAGCGAGATAGAGCTTTGATATTTGGTTTATAAATGCCTTCTCAAAATTCCTCAACTTTCTGTATCCCCGGATATATTCTACGACTGTTCATTTACGTTTTATAGAATATCTCGGTTCCTGAGCGAGAAAGAGCTTTGAAATTTGGACTAAAAATGCCTTCTCGAAATTCCTCCTTGTAAAAATTTCTCAACTTTCTGTATCCCCGGATATATTCCATGGCTGTTCATTAACGTTTTATCGAATATCTCGGTTCCTGAGCGAGAAAGAGCTTTGAAATTTGGACTAAAAATGCCTTCTCGAAATTCCTCAACTTTCTGTATCCCCAGATATATTCTACGACTGTTCATTTACGTTTTATCGAATATCTCGGTTCCTGAGCGAGAAAGAGCTTTGAAATTTGGACTATAAATGCCTTGTAAAAATTCCTCAACTTTCTGTATCCCCGGATATATTCTACGACTGTTCATTTACGTTTTATAGAATATCTCGGTTCCTGAGCGAGATAGAGCTTTGATATTTGGTTTATAAATGCCTTCTCAAAATTCCTCAACTTTCTGTATCCCCGGATATATTCTACGACTGTTCATTTACGTTTTATAGAATATCTCGGTTCCTGAGCGAGATAGAGCTTTGAAATTTGGACTAAAAATGCCTTCTCGAAATTTCTCCTTGTAAAAATTTCTCAACTTTCTGTATCCCCGGATATATTCCATGGCTGTTCATTAACGTTTTATCGAATATCTCGGTTCCTGAGCGAGATACAGCTTTGAAATTTGGACTGTAAATGCCTTCTCAAAATTCCTCAACTTTCTGTATCCCCGGATATATTCTACGACTGTTCATTTACGTTTTATAGAATATCTCGGTTCCTGAGCGAGAAAGAGCTTTGAAATTTGGACTAAAAATGCCTTCTCGAAATTCCTCCTTGTAAAAATTTCTCAACTTTCTGTATCCCCGGATATATTCCATGGCTGTTCATTAACGTTTTATCGAATATCTCGGTTCCTGAGCGAGATACAGCTTTGAAATTTGGACTGTAAATGCCTTCTCAAAATTCCTCAACTTTCTGTATCCCCGGATATATTCTACGACTGTTCATTTACGTTTTATAGAATATCTCGGTTCCTGAGCGAGAAAGAGCTTTGAAATTTGGACTAAAAATGCCTTCTCGAAATTCCTCCTTGTAAAAATTTCTCAACTTTCTGTATCCCCGGATATATTATACGACTGTTCATTTACGTTTTATCGAATATCTCGGTTCCTGAGCGAGATAGAGCTTTGATATTTGGTTTATAAATGCCTTCTCGAAATTCCTCAACTTTCTGTATCCCCGAAAACATTCTACGACTTTTAGATCGGCTGCAACATCAAAAAGAAAAGTGTAAATTTACGTTTTATAGAATATCTCGGTTCCTGAGCGAGATAGAGCTTTGATATTTGGACTAAAAATGCCTTCTCGAAATTCCTCAACTTTCTGTATCCCCGGATATATTCTACGACTGTTCATTTACGTTTTATCGAATATCTCGGTTCCTGAGCGAGATAGCGCTTTGAAATTTGGACTATAAATGCCTTGTAAAAATTTCTCAACTTTCTGTATCCCCGGATATATTCCATGGCTGTTCATTAACGTTTTATCGAATATCTCGGTTCCTGAGCGAGATACAGCTTTGAAATTGGGTTTATAAATGCCTTCTCTAAATTCCTCAACTTTCTGTATCCCCGAAAACATTCTACGACTTTTAGATCGGCTGCAACATCAAAAAGAAAAGTGTAAATTTACGTTTTATCGAATATCTCGGTTCCTGAGCGAGATAGAGCTTTGAAATTTGGACTGTAAATGCCTTCTCAAAATTCCTTAACTTTCTGTATCCCCGGATATATTCTACGACTGTTCATTTACGTTTTATCGAACATCTCGGTTCCTGAGCGAGATAGAGCTTTGATATTTGGTTTATAAATGCCTTCTCGAAATTCCTCAACTTTCTGTATCCCCGAAAACATTCTACGACTTTTAGATCGGCTGCAACATCAAAAAGAAAAGTGTAAATTTACGTTTTATAGAATATATCGGTTCCTGAGCGAGATAGAGCTTTGATATTTGGACTAAAAATGCCTTCTCGAAATTCCTCAACTTTCTGTATCCCCGGATATATTCTACGACTGTTCATTTACGTTTTATCGAATATCTCGGTTCCTGAGCGAGATAGCGCTTTGATATTTGGTTTATAAATGCCTTCTCGCAATTCCTCAACTTTCTGTATCCCCGGATATATTCTACGGCTGTTTATTAACGTTTTATCGAATATCTCGGTTCCTGAGCGAGATACAGCTTTGATATTTGGTTATTCTACGACTTTTAGATCGGCTGCAACATCAAAAAGAAAAGTGTAAATTTACGTTTAATCGAATATCTCGGTTCCTGAGCGAGAAAGAGCTTTGAAATTTGGACTAAAAATGCCTTCTGGAAATTCCTCAACTTTCTGTATCCCCGGATATATTCTACGACTTTTAGATCGGCTGCAACATCAAAAAGAAAAGTGTAAATTTACGTTTAATCGAATATCTCGGTTCCTGAGCGAGATAGAGCTTTGATATTTGGTTTATAAATGCCTTCTCGAAATTCCTCATTTTTCTGTATCCCCGGATATATTCTACGACTGTTCATTTACGTTTTATCGAATATTTCGGTTCCTGAGCGAGATACAGCTTTGAAATTGGGTTTATAAATGCCTTCTCGAAATTCCTCAACTTTCTGTATCCCCGGATATATTCTACGACTGTTCATTTACGTTTTATCGAATATTTCGGTTCCTGAGCGAGATACAGCTTTGAAATTGGGTTTATAAATGCCTTCTCGAAATTCCTCAACTTTCTGTATCCCCGTATATATTCTACGACTGTTCATTTACGTTTTATCGAATATCTCGGTTCCTGAGCGAGATACAGCTTTATAAATGCCTTCTCGAAATTCCTCAACTTTCTGTATCCCCGGATATATTCTACGACTGTTCATTTACGTTTTATCGAATATCTCGGTTTTGATATTTGGTTTATTAATGCCTTCTCGAAATTCCTCAACTTTCTGTATCCCCGAAAACATTCTACGACTTTTAGATCGGCTGCAACATCAAAAAGAAAAGTGTAAATTTACGTTTTGTCGAATATCTCGGTTCCTGAGCGAGAAAGAGCTTTGAAATTTGGACTAAAAATGCCTTCTCGAAATTCCTCAACTTTCTGTATCCCCGGATATATTCCATGGCTGTTCATTAACGTTTTATCGAATATCTCGGTTCCTGAGCGAGATGGAGCTTTGAAATCTGGTTTATAAATGCCTTCTCAAAATTCCTCAACTTTCTGTATCCCCGGATATATTCTACGACTGTTCATTTACGTTTTATCGAATATCTCGGTTCCTGAGCGAGATAGAGCTTTGATATTTGGTTTATAAATGCCTTCTCAAAATTCCTCAACTTTCTGTATCTCCGGATATATTCTACGACTGTTCATTTACGTTTTATCGAATATCTCGGTTCCTGAGCGAGATAGAGCTTTGATATTTGGTTTATAAATGCCTACTCAAAATTCCTCAACTTTCTGTATCCCCGAAAACATTCTACGACTTTTAGATCGGCTGCAACATCAAAAAGAAAAGTGTAAATTTACGTTTTATAGAATATCTCGGTTCCTGAGCGAGATAGAGCTTTGATATTTGGTTTATAAATGCCTTCTCAAAATTCCTCAACTTTCTGTATCCCCGGATATATTCTACGACTGTTCATTTACGTTTTATAGAATATCTCGGTTCCTGAGCGAGAAAGAGCTTTGAAATTTGGACTAAAAATGCCTTCTCGAAATTCCTCCTTGTAAAAATTTCTCAACTTTCTGTATCCCCGGATATATTCCATGGCTGTTCATTAACGTTTTATCGAATATCTCGGTTCCTGAGCGAGAAAGAGCTTTGAAATTTGGACTAAAAATGCCTTCTCGAAATTCCTCAACTTTCTGTATCCCCAGATATATTCTACGACTGTTCATTTACGTTTTATCGAATATCTCGGTTCCTGAGCGAGAAAGAGCTTTGAAATTTGGACTATAAATGCCTTGTAAAAATTCCTCAACTTTCTGTATCCCCGGATATATTCTACGACTGTTCATTTACGTTTTATAGAATATCTCGGTTCCTGAGCGAGATAGAGCTTTGATATTTGGTTTATAAATGCCTTCTCAAAATTCCTCAACTTTCTGTATCCCCGGATATATTCTACGACTGTTCATTTACGTTTTATAGAATATCTCGGTTCCTGAGCGAGAAAGAGCTTTGAAATTTGGACTAAAAATGCCTTCTCGAAATTCCTCCTTGTAAACATTTCTCAACTTTCTGTATCCCCGGATATATTCCATGGCTGTTCATTAACGTTTTATCGAATATCTCGGTTCCTGAGCGAGATACAGCTTTGAAATTTGGACTGTAAATGCCTTCTCAAAATTCCTCAACTTTCTGTATCCCCGGATATATTCTACGACTGTTCATTTACGTTTTATAGAATATCTCGGTTCCTGAGCGAGAAAGAGCTTTGAAATTTGGACTAAAAATGCCTTCTCGAAATTCCTCCTTGTAAAAATTTCTCAACTTTCTGTATCCCCGGATATATTCCATGGCTGTTCATTAACGTTTTATCGAATATCTCGGTTCCTGGGCGAGATACAGCTTTGAAATTTGGACTGTAAATGCCTTCTCAAAATTCCTCAACTTTCTGTATCCCCGGATATATTCTACGACTGTTCATTTACGTTTTATAGAATATCTCGGTTCCTGAGCGAGATAGAGCTTTGATATTTGGTTTATAAATGCCTTCTCAAAATTCCTCAACTTTCTGTATCCCCGGATATATTCTACGACTGTTCATTTACGTTTTATCGAATATTTCGGTTCCTGAGCGAGATACAGCTTTGAAATTGGGTTTATAAATGCCTTCTCGAAATTCCTCAACTTTCTGTATCCCCGGATATATTCTACGACTGTTCATTTACGTTTTATCGAATATTTCGGTTCCTGAGCGAGATACAGCTTTGAAATTGGGTTTATAAATGCCTTCTCGAAATTCCTCAACTTTCTGTATCCCCGGATATATTCTACGACTGTTCATTTACGTTTTATCGAATATCTCGGTTTTGATATTTGGTTTATTAATGCCTTCTCGAAATTCCTCAACTTTCTGTATCCCCGAAAACATTCTACGACTTTTAGATCGGCTGCAACATCAAAAAGAAAAGTGTAAATTTACGTTTTATCGAATATCTCGGTTCCTGAGCGAGAAAGAGCTTTGAAATTTGGACTAAAAATGCCTTCTCGAAATTCCTCAACTTTCTGTATCCCCGGATATATTCCATGGCTGTTCATTAACGTTTTATCGAATATCTCGGTTCCTGAGCGAGATGGAGCTTTGAAATCTGGTTTATAAATGCCTTCTCAAAATTCCTCAACTTTCTGTATCCCCGGATATATTCTACGACTGTTCATTTACGTTTTATAGAATATCTCGGTTCCTGAGCGAGATAGAGCTTTGATATTTGGTTTATAAATGCCTTCTCAAAATTCCTCAACTTTCTGTATCCCCGGATATATTCTACGACTGTTCATTTACGTTTTATAGAATATCTCGGTTCCTGAGCGAGAAAGAGCTTTGAAATTTGGACGAAAAATGCCTTCTCGAAATTCCTCCTTGTAAAAATTTCTCAACTTTCTGTATCCCCGGATATATTCCATGGCTGTTCATTAACGTTTTATCGAATATCTCGGTTCCTGAGCGAGAAAGAGCTTTGAAATTTGGACTAAAAATGCCTTCTCGAAATTCCTCAACTTTCTGTATCCCCAGATATATTCTACGACTGTTCATTTACGTTTTATCGAATATCTCGGTTCCTGAGCGAGAAAGAGCTTTGAAATTTGGACTATAAATGCCTTCTCGAAATTCCTCAACTTTCTGTATCCCCAGATATATTCTACGACTGTTCATTTACGTTTTATCGAATATCTCGGTTCCTGAGCGAGAAAGAGCTTTGAAATTTGGACTATAAATGCCTTGTAAAAATTCCTCAACTTTCTGTATCCCCGGATATATTCTACGACTGTTCATTTACGTTTTATAGAATATCTCGGTTCCTGAGCGAGATAGAGCTTTGATATTTGGTTTATAAATGCCTTCTCAAAATTCCTCAACTTTCTGTATCCCCGGATATATTCTACGACTGTTCATTTACGTTTTATAGAATATCTCGGTTCCTGAGCGAGAAAGAGCTTTGAAATTTGGACTAAAAATGCCTTCTCGAAATTCCTCCTTGTAAAAATTTCTCAACTTTCTGTATCCCCGGATATATTCCATGGCTGTTCATTAACGTTTTATCGAATATCTCGGTTCCTGAGCGAGATACAGCTTTGAAATTTGGACTGTAAATGCCTTCTCAAAATTCCTCAACTTTCTGTATCCCCGGATATATTCTACGACTGTTCATTTACGTTTTATAGAATATCTCGGTTCCTGAGCGAGAAAGAGCTTTGAAATTTGGACTAAAAATGCCTTCTCGAAATTCCTCCTTGTAAAAATTTCTCAACTTTCTGTATCCCCGGATATATTCCATGGCTGTTCATTAACGTTTTATCGAATATCTCGGTTCCTGAGCGAGATACAGCTTTGAAATTTGGACTGTAAATGCCTTCTCAAAATTCCTCAACTTTCTGTATCCCCGGATATATTCTACGACTGTTCATTTACGTTTTATAGAATATCTCGGTTCCTGAGCGAGATAGAGCTTTGATATTTGGTTTATAAATGCCTTCTCAAAATTCCTCAACTTTCTGTATCTCCGGATATATTCTACGACTGTTCATTTACGTTTTATCGAATATCTCGGTTCCTGAGCGAGATAGAGCTTTGATATTTGGTTTATAAATGCCTACTCAAAATTCCTTTCTGTATCCCCGGATATATTCCATGGCTGTTCATTAACGTTTTATCGAATATCTCGGTTCCTGAGCGAGATACAGCTTTGAAATTTGGTTTATAAATGCCTTCTCAAAATTCCTCAACTTTCTGTATCTCCGGATATATTCTACGACTGTTCATTTACGTTTTATCGAATATCTCGGTTCCTGAGCGAGATAGAGCTTTGATATTTGGTTTATAAATGCCTTCTTGAAATTCCTCAACTTTCTGTATCCCCGAAAACATTCTACGACTTTTAGATCGGCTGCAACATCAAAAGGAAAAGTGTAAATTTACGTTTTATCGAATATCTCGGTTCCTGGGCGAGATAGAGCTTTGAAATCTGGTTTATAAATGCCTTCTCAAAATTCCGCAACTTTCTGTATCCCCGGATATATTCTACGACTGTTCATTTACGTTTTATCGAATATCTCGGTTCCTGAGCGAGATAGAGCTTTGATATTTGGTTTATAAATGCCTTCTCAAAATTCCTCAACTTTCTGTATCTCCGGATATATTCTACGACTGTTCATTTACGTTTTATCGAATATCTCGGTTCCTGAGCGAGATAGAGCTTTGATATTTGGTTTATAAATGCCTTCTCAAAATTCCTCAACTTTCTGTATCCCCGGATACATTCTACGACTGTTCATTTACGTTTTATCGAATATCTCGGTTCCTGAGCGAGATACAGCTTTGAAATTGGGTTTATAAATGCCTTCTAGAAATTCCTCAACTTTCTGTATCCCCGAAAACATTCTACGACTTTTAGATCGGCTGCAACATCAAAAGGAAAAGTGTAAATTTACGTTTTATCGAATATCTCGGTTCCTGGGCGAGATAGAGCTTTGAAATCTGGTTTATAAATGCCTTCTCAAAATTCCTCAACTTTCTGTATCCCCGGATATATTCTACGACTGTTCATTTATGTTTTATCGAATATCTCGGTTCCTGAGCGAGATAGAGCTTTGATATTTGGTTTATAAATGCCTTCTCGAAATTCCTCAACTTTCTGTATCCCCAGATATATTCTACGACTGTTCATTTACGTTTTATCGAATATCTCGGTTCCTGAGCGAGAAAGAGCTTTGAAATTTGGACTATAAATGCCTTGTAAAAATTCCTCAACTTTCTGTATCCCCGGATATATTCTACGACTGTTCATTTACGTTTTATAGAATATCTCGGTTCCTGAGCGAGATAGAGCTTTGATATTTGGACTAAAAATGCCTTCTCGAAATTCCTCCTTGTAAAAATTTCTCAACTTTCTGTATCCCCGGATATATTCCATGGCTGTTCATTAACGTTTTATCGAATATCTCGGTTCCTGAGCGAGATACAGCTTTGAAATTTGGACTGGAAATGCCTTCTCAAAATTCCTCAACTTTCTGTATCCCCGGATATATTCTACGACTGTTCATTTACGTTTTATAGAATATCTCGGTTCCTGAGCGAGAAAGAGCTTTGAAATTTGGACTAAAAATGCCTTCTCGAAATTCCTCCTTGTAAAAATTCCTCAACTTTCTGTATCTCCGGATATATTCTACGACTGTTCATTTACGTTTTATCGAATATCTCGGTTCCTGAGCGAGATAGAGCTTTGATATTTGGTTTATAAATGCCTTCTCAAAATTCCTCAACTTTCTGTATCCCCGGATACATTCTACGACTGTTCATTTACGTTTTATCGAATATCTCGGTTCCTGAGCGAGAAAGAGCTTTGAAATCTGGTTTATAAATGCCTTCTCAAAATTCCTCAACTTTCTGTATCCCCGGATATATTCTACGACTGTTCATTTACGTTTTATCGAATATCTCGGTTCCTGAGCGAGATAGAGCTTTGATATTTGGTTTATAAATGCCTTCTCAAAATTCCTCAACTCTCTGTATCCCCGGATATATTCTACGACTGTTCATTTACGTTTTATCGAATATCTCGGTTCCTGAGCGAGATAGAGCTTTGATATTTGGTTTATAAATGCCTTCTCAAAATTCCTCAACTTTCTGTATCTCCGGATATATTCTACGACTGTTCATTTACGTTTTATCGAATATCTCGGTTCCTGAGCGAGATAGAGCTTTGATATTTGGTTTATAAATGCCTTCTCAAAATTCCTCAACTTTCTGTATCCCCGGATACATTATACGACTGTTCATTTACGTTTAATCGAATATCTCGGTTCCTGAGCGAGATAGAGCTTTGATATTTGGTTTATAAATGCCTTCTCAAAATTCCTCAACTTTCTGTATCTCCGGATATATTCTACGACTGTTCATTTACGTTTTATCGAATATCTCGGTTCCTGAGCGAGATAGAGCTTTGATATTTGGTTTATAAATGCCTTCTCAAAATTCCTCAACTTTCTGTATCCCCGGATACATTCTACGACTGTTCATTTACGTTTTATCGAATATCTCGGTTCCTGAGCGAGAAAGAGCTTTGAAATCTGGTTTATAAATGCCTTCTCAAAATTCCTCAACTTTCTGTATCCCCGGATATATTCTACGACTGTTCATTTACGTTTTATCGAATATCTCGGTTCCTGAGCGAGATAGAGCGTTGATATTTGGTTTTTAAATGCCTACTCAAAATTCCTCAACTTTCTGTATCCCCGAAAACATTCTACGTCTTTTAGATCGGCTGCAACATCAAAAAGAAAAGTGTAAATTTACGTTTTATAGAATATCTCGGTTCCTGAGCGAGATAGAGCTTTGATATTTGGACTAAAATGCCTTCTCGAAATTCCTCAACTTTCTGTATCCCCGGATATATTCTACGACTGTTCATTTACGTTTTATCGAATATCTCGGTTCCTGAGCGAGATAGAGCTTTGATATTTGGTTTATAAATGCCTTCTCGAAATTCCTCAACTTTCTGTATCCCCGAAAACATTCTACGACTTTTAGATCGGCTGCAACATCAAAAAGAAAAGTGTAAATTTACGTTTTATAGAATATCTCGGTTCCTGAGCGAGAAAGAGCTTTGATATTTGGTTTATAAATGCCTTCTCGCAATTCCTCAACTTTCTGTATCCCCGGATATATTCTACGGCTGTTCATTTACGTTTTATCGAATATCTCGGTTCCTGAGCGAGATACAGCTTTGAAATTGGGTTTATAAATGCCTTCTCGAAATTCCTCAACTTTCTGTATCCCCGAAAACCTTCTACGACTTTTAGATCGGCTGCAACATCAAAAAGAAAAGTGTAAATTTACGTTTTATAGAATATCTCGGTTCCTGAGCGAGATAGCGCTTTGAAATTTGGACTATAAATGCCTTGTAAAAATTTCTCAACTTTCTGTATCCCCGGATATATTCCATGGCTGTTCATTAACGTTTTATCGAATATCTCGGTTCCTGAGCGAGATACAGCTTTAAAATTGGGTTTATAAATGCCTTCTCGAAATTCCTCAACTTTCTGTATCCCCGAAAACATTCTACGACTTTTAGATCGGCTGCAACATCAAAAAGAAAAGTGTAAATTTACGTTTTATCGAATATCTCGGTTCCTGAGCGAGATAGAGCTTTGAAATTTGGACTGTAAATGCCTTCTCAAAATTCCTTAACTTTCTGTATCCCCGGATATATTCTACGACTGTTCATTTACGTTTTATCGAATATCTCGGTTCCTGAGCGAGATAGAGCTTTGATATTTGGTTTATAAATGCCTTCTCGAAATTCCTCAACTTTCTGTATCCCCGAAAACATTCTACGACTTTTAGATCGGCTGCAACATCAAAAAGAAAAGTGTAAATTTACGTTTCATAGAATATCTCGGTTCCTGAGCGAGATAGAGCTTTGATATTTGGACTAAAAATGCCTTCTCGAAATTCCTCAACTTTCTGTATCCCCGGATATATTCTACGACTGTTCATTTACGTTTTATCGAATATCTCGGTTCCTGAGCGAGATAGCGCTTTGATATTTGGTTTATAAATGCCTTCTCGCAATTCCTCAACTTTCTGTATCCCCGGATATATTCTACGGCTGTTTATTAACGTTTTATCGAATATCTCGGTTCCTGAGCGAGATACAGCTTTGATATTTGGTTATTCTACGACTTTTAGAGCGGCTGCAACATCAAAAAGAAAAGTGTAAATTTACGTTTCATAGAATATCTCGGTTCCTGAGCGAGATAGAGCTTTGATATTTGGTTTATAAATGCCTTCTCGCAATTCCTCAACTTTCTGTATCCCCGGATATATTCTACGGCTGTTTATTAACGTTTTATCGAATATCTCGGTTCCTGAGCGAGATACAGCTTTGATATTTGGTTATTCTACGACTTTTAGAGCGGCTGCAACATCAAAAAGAAAAGTGTAAATTTACGTTTAATCGAATATCTCGGTTCCTGAGCGAGAAAGAGCTTTGAAATTTGGACTAAAAATGCCTTCTGGAAATACCTCAACTTTCTGTATCCCCGGATATATTCTACGACTTTTAGATCGGCTGCAACATCAAAAAGAAAAGTGTAAATTTACGTTTTATCGAATATCTCGGTTCCTGAGCGAGATAGAGCTTTGAAATTTGGTTTATAAATGCCTTCTCAAAATTCCTCAACTTTCTGTATCCCCGGATATATTCTACGACTGTTCATTTCTCAAAATTCCTCAACTTTCTGTATCCCCGGATACATTCTACGACTGTTCATTTACGTTTTATCGAATATCTCGGTTCCTGAGCGAGATAGAGCTTTGATATTTGGTTTATAAATGCCTTCTCAAAATTCCTCAACTTTCTGTATCCCCGGATACATTCTACGACTGTTCATTTACGTTTTATCGAATATCTCGGTTCCTGAGCGAGAAAGAGCTTTGAAATCTGGTTTATAAATGCCTTCTCGAAATTCCTCAACTTTCTGTATCCCCGGATATATTCTACGACTGTTCATTTCTCAAAATTCCTCAACTTTCTGTATCCCCGGATACATTCTACGACTGTTCATTTACGTTTTATCGAATATCTCGGTTCCTGAGCGAGATAGAGCTTTGATATTTGGTTTATAAATGCCTTCTCAAAATTCCTCAACTTTCTGTATCTCCGGATATATTCTACGACTGTTCATTTACGTTTTATCGAATATCTCGGTTCCTGAGCGAGATAGAGCTTTGATATTTGGTTTATAAATGCCTTCTCAAAATTCCTCAACTTTCTGTATCCCCGGATACATTCTACGACTGTTCATTTACGTTTTATCGAATATCTCGGTTCCTGAGCGAGAAAGAGCTTTGAAATCTGGTTTATAAATGCCTTCTCAAAATTCCTCAACTTTCTGTATCCCCGGATATATTCTACGACTGTTCATTTACGTTTTATCGAATATCTCGGTTCCCGAGCGAGATAGAGCTTTGATATTTGGTTTATAAATGCCTACTCAAAATTCCTCAACTTTCTGTATCCCCGAAAACATTCTACGACTTTTAGATCGGCTGCAACATCAAAAAGAAAAGTGTAAATTTACGTTTTATCGAATATCTCGGTTCCTGAGCGAGATAGAGCTTTGATATTTGGACTAAAATGCCTTCTCGAAATTCCTCAACTTTCTGTATCCCCGGATATATTCTACGACTGTTCATTTACGTTTTATCGAATATCTCGGTTCTTGAGCGAGATAGAGCTTTGATATTTGGTTTATAAATGCCTTCTCGAAATTCCTCAACTTTCTGTATCCCCGAAAACATTCTACGACTTTTAGATCGGCTGCAACATCAAAAAGAAAAGTGTAAATTTACGTTTTATCGAATATCTCGGTTCCTGAGCGAGATAGAGCTTTGAAATTTGGACTGTAAATGCCTTCTCAAAATTCCTTAACTTTCTGTATCCCCGGATATATTCTACGACTGTTCATTTACGTTTCATAGAATATCTCGGTTCCTGAGCGAGATAGAGCTTTGATATTTGGACTAAAAATGCCTTCTCGAAATTCCTCAACTTTCTGTATCCCCGGATATATTCTACGACTGTTCATTTACGTTTTATCGAATATCTCGGTTCCTGAGCGAGATAGCGCTTTGATATTTGGTTTATAAATGCCTTCTCGCAATTCCTCAACTTTCTGTATCCCCGGATATATTCTACGGCTGTTTATTAACGTTTTATCGAATATCTCGGTTCCTGAGCGAGATACAGCTTTATAAATGCCTTCTCGAAATTCCTCAACTTTCTGTATCCCCGGATATATTCTACGACTGTTCATTTACGTTTTATCGAATATCTCGGTTTTGATATTTGGTTTATTAATGCCTTCTCGAAATTCCTCAACTTTCTGTATCCCCGAAAACATTCTACGACTTTTAGATCGGCTGCAACATCAAAAAGAAAAGTGTAAATTTACGTTTTATCGAATATCTCGGTTCCTGAGCGAGATAGCGCTTTGATATTTGGTTTATAAATGCCTTCTCAAAATTCCTCAACTTTCTGTATCCCCGGATATATTCTACGGCTGTTCATTAACGTTTTATCGAATATCTCGGTTCCTGAGCGAGATACAGCTTTGAAATTGGGTTTATAAATGCCTTCTTGAAATTCCTCAACTTTCTGTATCCCCGAAAACATTCTACGACTTTTAGATCGGCTGCAACATCAAAAGGAAAAGTGTAAATTTACGTTTTATAGAATATATCGGTTCCTGAGCGAGATAGAGCTTTGATATTTGGTTTATAAATGCCTTCTCAAAATTCCTCAACTTTCTGTATCCCCGGATATATTCTACGACTGTTCATTTACTTTTATAGAATATCTCGGTTCCTGAGCGAGAAAGAGCTTTGATATTTGGACTAAAATGCCTTCTCGAAATTCCTCAACTTTCTGTATCCCCGGATATATTCTACGACTGTTCATTTACGTTTTATCGAATATCTCGGTTCCTGAGCGAGATAGAGCTTTGATATTTGGTTTATAAATGCCTTCTCGAAATTCCTCAACTTTCTGTATCCCCGAAAACATTCTACGACTTTTAGATCGGCTGCAACATCAAAAAGAAAAGTGTAAATTTACGTTTTATCGAATATCTCGGTTCCTGAGCGAGATAGAGCTTTGAAATTTGGACTGTAAATGCCTTCTCAAAATTCCTTAACTTTCTGTATCCCCGGATATATTCTACGACTGTTCATTTACGTTTCATAGAATATCTCGGTTCCTGAGCGAGATAGAGCTTTGATATTTGGACTAAAAATGCCTTCTCGAAATTCCTCAACTTTCTGTATCCCCGGATATATTCTACGACTGTTCATTTACGTTTTATCGAATATCTCGGTTCCTGAGCGAGATAGCGCTTTGATATTTGGTTTATAAATGCCTTCTCGCAATTCCTCAACTTTCTGTATCCCCGGATATATTCTACGGCTGTTTATTAACGTTTTATCGAATATCTCGGTTCCTGAGCGAGATACAGCTTTATAAATGCCTTCTCGAAATTCCTCAACTTTCTGTATCCCCGGATATATTCTACGACTGTTCATTTACGTTTTATCGAATATCTCGGTTTTGATATTTGGTTTATTAATGCCTTCTCGAAATTCCTCAACTTTCTGTATCCCCGAAAACATTCTACGACTTTTAGATCGGCTGCAACATCAAAAAGAAAAGTGTAAATTTACGTTTTATCGAATATCTCGGTTCCTGAGCGAGATAGCGCTTTGATATTTGGTTTATAAATGCCTTCTCAAAATTCCTCAACTTTCTGTATCCCCGGATATATTCTACGGCTGTTCATTAACGTTTTATCGAATATCTCGGTTCCTGAGCGAGATACAGCTTTGAAATTGGGTTTATAAATGCCTTCTTGAAATTCCTCAACTTTCTGTATCCCCGAAAACATTCTACGACTTTTAGATCGGCTGCAACATCAAAAGGAAAAGTGTAAATTTACGTTTTATCGAATATCTCGGTTCCTGAGCGAGATAGAGCTTTGAAATTTGGTTTATAAATGCCTTCTCGAAATTCCTCAACTTTCTGTATCCCCGGATATATTCTACGACTGTTCATTTACGTTTTATCGAATATCTCGGTTCCTGAGCGAGAAAGAGCTTTGAAATTTGGACTATAAATGCCTTGTAAAAATTCCTCAACTTTCTGTATCCCCGGATATATTCTACGACTGTTCATTTACGTTTTATAGAATATATCGGTTCCTGAGCGAGATAGAGCTTTGATATTTGGTTTATAAATGCCTTCTCAAAATTCCTCAACTTTCTGTATCCCCGGATATATTCTACGACTGTTCATTTACTTTTATAGAATATCTCGGTTCCTGAGCGAGAAAGAGCTTTGAAATTTGGACTAAAAATGACTTCTCGAAATTCCTCAACTTTCTGTATCCCCGAAAACATTCTACGACTTTTAGATCGGCTGCAACATCAAAAAGAAAAGTGTAAATTTACGTTTTATAGAATATCTCGGTTCCTGAGCGAGAAAGAGCTTTGAAATTTGGACTAAAAATGCCTTCTCGAAATTCCTCAACTTTCTGTATCCCCGGATATATTCTACGACTGTTCATTTACGTTTTATCGAATATCTCGGTTCCTGAGCGAGATAGAGCTTTGATATTTGGACTAAAAATGCCTTCTCGAAATTCCTCAACTTTCTGTATCCCCGGATATATTCTACGACTGTTCATTTACGTTTTATCGAATATCTCGGTTCCTGAGCGAGATAGAGCTGTGATATTTGGTTTATAAATGCCTTCTCGAAATTCCTCAACTTTCTGTATCCCCGAAAACATTCTACGACTTTTAGATCGGCTGCAACATCAAAAAGAAAAGTGTAAATTTACGTTTTATAGAATATCTCGGTTCCTGAGCGAGATAGAGCTTTGATATTTGGACTAAAAATGCCTTCTCGAAATTCCTCAACTTTCTGTATCCCCGGATATATTCTACGACTGTTCATTTACGTTTTATCGAATATCTCGGTTCCTGAGCGAGATAGAGCTGTGATATTTGGTTTATAAATGCCTTCTCGAAATTCCTCAACTTTCTGTATCCCCGAAAACATTCTACGACTTTTAGATCGGCTGCAACATCAAAAAGAAAAGTGTAAATTTACGTTTTATAGAATATCTCGGTTCCTGAGCGAGATACAGCTTTGAAATTTGGACTGTAAATGCCTTCTCAAAATTCCTTCACTTTCTGTATCCCCGGATATATTCTACGACTGTTCATTTACGTTTTATCGAATATCTCGGTTCCTGAGCGAGATAGAGCTGTGATATTTGGTTTATAAATGCCTTCTCGAAATTCCTCAACTTTCTGTATCCCCGAAAACATTCTACGACTTTTAGATCGGCTGCAACATCAAAAAGAAAAGTGTAAATTTACGTTTTATAGAATATCTCGGTTCCTGAGCGAGAAAGAGCTTTGAAATTTGGACTTAAAATGCCTTCTGGAAATTCCTCACCTTTCTGTATCCCCGAATATATTCTACGACTTTTAGATCGGCTGCAACATCAAAAAGAAAAGTGTAAATTTACGTTTAATCGAATATCTCGGTTCCTGAGCGAGAAAGAGCTTTGATATTTGGTTTATTAATGCCTCCTCGCAATTCCTCAACTTTCTGTATCCCCGGATATATTCTACGGCTGTTCATTTACGTTTTATCGAATATCTCGGTTCCTGAGCGAGATAGAGCTTTGATATTTGGTTTATAAATGCCTTCTCAAAATTCCTCAACTTTCTGTATCTCCGGATATATTCTACGACTGTTCATTTACGTTTTATCGAATATCTCGGTTCCTGAGCGAGATAGAGCTTTGATATTTGGTTTATAAATGCCTTCTCAAAATTCCTCAACTTTCTGTATCCCCGGATATATTCTATGGCTGTTCATTAACGTTTTATCGAATATCTCGGTTCCTGAGCGAGATAGAGCTTTGATATTTGGTTTATAAATGCCTTCTCGAAATTCCTCAACTTTCTGTATCCCCGAAAACATTCTACGACTTTTAGATCGGCTGCAACATCAAAAAGAAAAGTGTAAATTTACGTTTAATCGAATATCTCGGTTCCTGAGCGAGATAGAGCTTTGATATTTGGTTTATAAATGCCTTCTCAAAATTCCTCAACTTTCTGTATCTCCGGATATATTCTACGACTGTTCATTTACGTTTTATCGAATATCTCGGTTCCTGAGCGAGATAGAGCTTTGATATTTGGTTTATAAATGCCTTCTCGAAATTCCTCAACTTTCTGTATCCCCGAAAACATTCTACGACTTTTAGATCGGCTGCAACATCAAAAAGAAAAGTGTAAATTTACGTTTTATAGAATATCTCGGTTCCTGAGCGAGAAAGAGCTTTGATATTTGGTTTATAAATGCCTCCTCGCAATTCCTCAACTTTCTGTATCCCCGGATATATTCTACGGCTGTTCATTCACGTTTTATCGAATATCTCGGTTCCTGAGCGAGATAGAGCTTTGATATTTGGTTTATAAATGCCTTCTCAAAATTCCTCAACTTTCTGTATCTCCGGATATATTCTACGACTGTTCATTAACGTTTTATCGAATATCTCGGTTCCTGAGCGAGATAGAGCTTTGATATTTGGTTTATAAATGCCTTCTCGAAATTCCTCAACTTTCTGTATCCCCGGATATATTCTACGACTGTTCATTTACGTTTAATCGAATATCTCGGTTCCTGAGCGAGATAGAGCTTTGATATTTGGTTTATAAATGCCTTCTCAAAATTCCTCATTTTTCTGTATCCCCGAAAACATTCTACGACTTTTAGATCGGCTGCAACATCAAAAAGAAAAGTGTAAATTTACGTTTTATAGAATATCTCGGTTCCTGAGCGAGAAAGAGCTTTGATATTTGGTTTATAAATGCCTCCTCGCAATTCCTCAACTTTCTGTATCCCCGGATATATTCTACGGCTGTTCATTTACGTTTTATCGAATATCTCGGTTCCTGAGCGAGATAGAGCTTTGTTATTTGGTTTATAAATGCCTTCTCAAAATTCCTCAACTTTCTGTATCTCCGGATATATTCTACGACTGTTCATTAACGTTTTATCGAATATCTCGGTTCCTGAGCGAGATAGAGCTTTGATATTTGGTTTATAAATGCCTTCTCAAAATTCCTCAACTTTCTGTATCTCCGGATATATTCTACGACTGTTCATTTACGTTTTATCGAATATCTCGGTTCCTGAGCGAGATAGAGCTTTGATATTTGGTTTATAAATGCCTTCTCAAAATTCCTCAACTTTCTGTATCCCCGGATATATTCTATGGCTGTTCATTAACATTTTATCGAATATCTCGGTTCCTGAGCGAGATAGAGCTTTGATATTTGGTTTATAAATGCCTTCTCAAAATTCCTCAACTTTCTGTATCCCCGGATATATTCTATGGCTGTTCATTAACGTTTTATCGAATATCTCGGTTCCTGAGCGAGATAGAGCTTTGATATTTGGTTTATAAATGCCTTCTCGAAATTCCTCAACTTTCTGTATCCCCGAAAACATTCTACGACTTTTAGATCGGCTGCAACATCAAAAAGAAAAGTGTAAATTTACGTTTAATCGAATATCTCGGTTCCTGAGCGATATAGAGCTTTGATATTTGGTTTATAAATGCCTTCTCAAAATTCCTCAACTTTCTGTATCCCCGGATATATTCTATGGCTGTTCATTAACGTTTTATCGAATATCTCGGTTCCTGAGCGAGATAGAGCTTTGATATTTGGTTTATAAATGCCTTCTCAAAATTCCTCAACTTTCTGTATCCCTGAAAACATTCTACGACTTTTAGATCGGCTGCAACATCAAAAAGAAAAGTGTAAATTTACGTTTTATCGAATATCTCGGTTCCTGAGCGAGATACAGCTTTGAAATTTGGACTGTAAATGCCTTCTCAAAATTCCTCAACTTTCTGTATCCCCGGATATATTCTACGACTGTTCATTTACGTTTTATAGAATATCTCGGTTCCTGAGCGAGAAAGAGCTTTGAAATTTGGACTAAAAATGGCTTCTCGAAATTCCTCCTTGTAAAAATTTCTCAACTTTCTGTATCCCCGGATATATTCCATGGCTGTTCATTAACGTTTTATCGAATATCTCGGTTCCTGAGCGAGATACAGCTTTGAAATTGGGTTTATAAATGCCTTCTCGAAATTCCTCAACTTTCTGTATCCCCGGATATATTCTACGACTGTTCATTTACGTTTTATCGAATATCTCGGTTCCTGAGCGAGATAGAGCTTTGATATTTGGTTTATAAATGCCTTCTCGAAATTCCTCAACTTTCTGTATCCCCGAAAACATTCTACGACTTTTAGATCGGCTGCAACATCAAAAAGAAAAGTGTAAATTTACGTTTTATAGAATATCTCGGTTCCTGAGCGAGAAAGAGCTTTGATATTTGGACTAAAAATGCCTTCTCGAAATTCCTCAACTTTCTGTATCCCCGGATATATTCTACGACTGTTCATTTACGTTTTATCGAATATCTCGGTTCCTGAGCGAGATAGAGCTTTGATATTTGGTTTATAAATGCCTTCTCGAAATTCCTCAACTTTCTGTATCCCCGAAAACATTCTACGACTTTTAGATCGGCTGCAACATCAAAAAGAAAAGTGTAAATTTACGTTTTATCGAATATCTCGGTTCCTGAGCGAGATACAGCTTTGAAATTTGGACTGTAAATGCCTTCTCAAAATTCCTTCACTTTCTGTATCCCCGGATATATTCTACGACTGTTCATTTACGTTTTATCGAATATCTCGGTTCCTGAGCGAGATAGAGCTTTGATATTTGGTTTATAAATGCCTTCTCGAAATTCCTCAACTTTCTGTATCCCCGAAAACATTCTACGACTTTTAGATCGGCTGCAACATCAAAAAGAAAAGTGTAAATTTACGTTTTATAGAATATCTCGGTTCCTGAGCGAGAAAGAGCTTTGAAATTTGGACTTAAAATGCCTTCTGGAAATTCCTCACCTTTCTGTATCCCCGAATATATTCTACGACTTTTAGATCGGCTGCAACATCAAAAAGAAAAGTGTAAATTTACGTTTAATCGAATATCTCGGTTCCTGAGCGAGAAAGAGCTTTGATATTTGGTTTATTAATGCCTCCTCGCAATTCCTCAACTTTCTGTATCCCCGGATATATTCTACGGCTGTTCATTTACGTTTTATCGAATATCTCGGTTCCTGAGCGAGATAGAGCTTTGATATTTGGTTTATAAATGCCTTCTCAAAATTCCTCAACTTTCTGTATCTCCGGATATATTCTACGACTGTTCATTTACGTTTTATCGAATATCTCGGTTCCTGAGCGAGATAGAGCTTTGATATTTGGTTTATAAATGCCTTCTCAAAATTCCTCAACTTTCTGTATCCCCGGATATATTCTATGGCTGTTCATTAACGTTTTATCGAATATCTCGGTTCCTGAGCGAGATAGAGCTTTGATATTTGGTTTATAAATGCCTTCTCGAAATTCCTCAACTTTCTGTATCCCCGAAAACATTCTACGACTTTTAGATCGGCTGCAACATCAAAAAGAAAAGTGTAAATTTACGTTTAATCGAATATCTCGGTTCCTGAGCGAGATAGAGCTTTGATATTTGGTTTATAAATGCCTTCTCAAAATTCCTCAACTTTCTGTATCTCCGGATATATTCTACGACTGTTCATTTACGTTTTATCGAATATCTCGGTTCCTGAGCGAGATAGAGCTTTGATATTTGGTTTATAAATGCCTTCTCGAAATTCCTCAACTTTCTGTATCCCCGAAAACATTCTACGACTTTTAGATCGGCTGCAACATCAAAAAGAAAAGTGTAAATTTACGTTTTATAGAATATCTCGGTTCCTGAGCGAGAAAGAGCTTTGATATTTGGTTTATAAATGCCTCCTCGCAATTCCTCAACTTTCTGTATCCCCGGATATATTCTACGGCTGTTCATTTACGTTTTATCGAATATCTCGGTTCCTGAGCGAGATAGAGCTTTGATATTTGGTTTATAAATGCCTTCTCAAAATTCCTCAACTTTCTGTATCCCCGGATGCATTCTACGACTGTTCATTTACGTTTTATCGAATATCTCGGTTCCTGAGCGAGATAGAGCTTTGATATTTGGTTTATAAATGCCTTCTCAAAATTCCTCAACTTTCTGTATCCCCGGATATATTCTATGGCTGTTCATTAACGTTTTATCGAATATCTCGGTTCCTGAGCGAGATAGAGCTTTGATATTTGGTTTATAAATGCCTTCTCAAAATTCCTCAACTTTCTGTATCCCTGAAAACATTCTACGACTTTTAGATCGGCTGCAACATCAAAAAGAAAAGTGTAAATTTACGTTTTATCGAATATCTCGGTTCCTGAGCGAGATAGAGCTTTGAAATTTGGACTGTAAATGCCTTCTCAAAATTCCTTAACTTTCTGTATCCCCGGATATATTATACGACTGTTCATTTACGTTTTATCGAATATCTCGGTTCCTGAGCGAGATAGAGCTTTGATATTTGGTTTATAAATGCCTTCTCGAAATTCCTCAACTTTCTGTATCTCCGGATATATTCTACGTCTGTTCATTTACGTTTTATCGAATATCTCGGTTCCTGAGCGAGATAGAGCTTTGATATTTGGTTTATAAATGCCTTCTCAAAATTCCTCAACTTTCTGTATCCCCGGATGCATTCTACGACTGTTCATTTACGTTTTATCGAATATCTCGGTTCCTGAGCGAGATAGAGCTTTGATATTTGGTTTATAAATGCCTTCTCAAAATTCCTCAACTTTCTGTATCCCCGGATATATTCTATGGCTGTTCATTAACGTTTTATCGAATATCTCGGTTCCTGAGCGAGATAGAGCTTTGATATTTGGTTTATAAATGCCTTCTCAAAATTCCTCAACTTTCTGTATCCCTGAAAACATTCTACGACTTTTAGATCGGCTGCAACATCAAAAAGAAAAGTGTAAATTTACGTTTTATCGAATATCTCGGTTCCTGAGCGAGATAGAGCTTTGAAATTTGGACTGTAAATGCCTTCTCAAAATTCCTTAACTTTCTGTATCCCCGGATATATTATACGACTGTTCATTTACGTTTTATCGAATATCTCGGTTCCTGAGCGAGATAGAGCTTTGATATTTGGTTTATAAATGCCTTCTCGAAATTCCTCAACTTTCTGTATCCCCGAAAACATTCTACGACTTTTAGATCGGCTGCAACATCAAAAAGAAAAGTGTAAATTTACGTTTAATCGAATATCTCGGTTCCTGAGCGAGATAGAGCTTTGATATTTGGTTTATAAATGCCTTCTCAAAATTCCTCAACTTTCTGTATCTCCGGATATATTCTACGACTGTTCATTTACGTTTTATCGAATATCTCGGTTCCTGAGCGAGATAGAGCTTTGATATTTGGTTTATAAATGCCTTCTCGAAATTCCTCAACTTTCTGTATCCCCGAAAACATTCTACGACTTTTAGATCGGCTGCAACATCAAAAAGAAAAGTGTAAATTTACGTTTTATAGAATATCTCGGTTCCTGAGCGAGAAAGAGCTTTGATATTTGGTTTATAAATGCCTCCTCGCAATTCCTCAACTTTCTGTATCCCCGGATATATTCTACGGCTGTTCATTTACGTTTTATCGAATATCTCGGTTCCTGAGCGAGATAGAGCTTTGATATTTGGTTTATAAATGCCTTCTCAAAATTCCTCAACTTTCTGTATCTCCGGATATATTCTACGACTGTTCATTAACGTTTTATCGAATATCTCGGTTCCTGAGCGAGATAGAGCTTTGATATTTGGTTTATAAATGCCTTCTCAAAATTCCTCAACTTTCTGTATCTCCGGATATATTCTACGTCTGTTCATTTACGTTTTATCGAATATCTCGGTTCCTGAGCGAGATAGAGCTTTGATATTTGGTTTATAAATGCCTTCTCAAAATTCCTCAACTTTCTGTATCCCCGGATGCATTCTACGACTGTTCATTTACGTTTTATCGAATATCTCGGTTCCTGAGCGAGATAGAGCTTTGATATTTGGTTTATAAATGCCTTCTCAAAATTCCTCAACTTTCTGTATCCCCGGATATATTCTATGGCTGTTCATTAACGTTTTATCGAATATCTCGGTTCCTGAGCGAGATAGAGCTTTGATATTTGGTTTATAAATGCCTTCTCAAAATTCCTCAACTTTCTGTATCCCTGAAAACATTCTACGACTTTTAGATCGGCTGCAACATCAAAAAGAAAAGTGTAAATTTACGTTTTATCGAATATCTCGGTTCCTGAGCGAGATAGAGCTTTGAAATTTGGACTGTAAATGCCTTCTCAAAATTCCTTAACTTTCTGTATCCCCGGATATATTATACGACTGTTCATTTACGTTTTATCGAATATCTCGGTTCCTGAGCGAGATAGAGCTTTGATATTTGGTTTATAAATGCCTTCTCGAAATTCCTCAACTTTCTGTATCCCCGAAAACATTCTACGACTTTTAGATCGGCTGCAACATCAAAAAGAAATGTGAAAATTTACGTTTAATCGAATATCTCGGTTCCTGAGCGAGAAAGAGCTTTGAAATTTGGTTTATAAATGCCTTCTCAAAATTCCTCAACTTTCTGTATCTCCGGATATATTCTACGGCTGTTCATTTACGTTTTATCGAATATCTCGGTTCCTGAGCGCGATACAGCTTTGAAATTGGGTTTATAAATGCCTTCTCGAAATTCCTCAACTTTCTGTATCCCCGGATATATTCTGCGGCTGTTCTTTTACGTTTTATCGAATATCTCGGTTCCTGAGCGAGATAGAGCTTTGATATTTGGTTTATAAATGCCTTCTCAAAATTCCTCAACTTTCTGTATCCCCGGATGCATTCTACGACTGTTCATTTACGTTTTATCGAATATCTCGGTTCCTGAGCGAGATAGAGCTTTGATATTTGGTTTATAAATGCCTTCTCAAAATTCCTCAACTTTCTGTATCCCCGGATATATTCTATGGCTGTTCATTAACGTTTTATCGAATATCTCGGTTCCTGAGCGAGATAGAGCTTTGATATTTGGTTTATAAATGCCTTCTCAAAATTCCTCAACTTTCTGTATCCCTGAAAACATTCTACGACTTTTAGATCGGCTGCAACATCAAAAAGAAAAGTGTAAATTTACGTTTTATCGAATATCTCGGTTCCTGAGCGAGATAGAGCTTTGAAATTTGGACTGTAAATGCCTTCTCAAAATTCCTTAACTTTCTGTATCCCCGGATATATTATACGACTGTTCATTTACGTTTTATCGAATATCTCGGTTCCTGAGCGAGATAGAGCTTTGATATTTGGTTTATAAATGCCTTCTCGAAATTCCTCAACTTTCTGTATCCCCGAAAACATTCTACGACTTTTAGATCGGCTGCAACATCAAAAAGAAAAGTGTAAATTTACGTTTAATCGAATATCTCGGTTCCTGAGCGAGATAGAGCTTTGATATTTGGTTTATAAATGCCTTCTCAAAATTCCTCAACTTTCTGTATCTCCGGATATATTCTACGACTGTTCATTTACGTTTTATCGAATATCTCGGTTCCTGAGCGAGATAGAGCTTTGATATTTGGTTTATAAATGCCTTCTCGAAATTCCTCAACTTTCTGTATCCCCGAAAACATTCTACGACTTTTAGATCGGCTGCAACATCAAAAAGAAAAGTGTAAATTTACGTTTTATAGAATATCTCGGTTCCTGAGCGAGAAAGAGCTTTGATATTTGGTTTATAAATGCCTCCTCGCAATTCCTCAACTTTCTGTATCCCCGGATATATTCTACGGCTGTTCATTTACGTTTTATCGAATATCTCGGTTCCTGAGCGAGATAGAGCTTTGATATTTGGTTTATAAATGCCTTCTCAAAATTCCTCAACTTTCTGTATCTCCGGATATATTCTACGACTGTTCATTAACGTTTTATCGAATATCTCGGTTCCTGAGCGAGATAGAGCTTTGATATTTGGTTTATAAATGCCTTCTCAAAATTCCTCAACTTTCTGTATCTCCGGATATATTCTACGTCTGTTCATTTACGTTTTATCGAATATCTCGGTTCCTGAGCGAGATAGAGCTTTGATATTTGGTTTATAAATGCCTTCTCAAAATTCCTCAACTTTCTGTATCCCCGGATGCATTCTACGACTGTTCATTTACGTTTTATCGAATATCTCGGTTCCTGAGCGAGATAGAGCTTTGATATTTGGTTTATAAATGCCTTCTCAAAATTCCTCAACTTTCTGTATCCCCGGATATATTCTATGGCTGTTCATTAACGTTTTATCGAATATCTCGGTTCCTGAGCGAGATAGAGCTTTGATATTTGGTTTATAAATGCCTTCTCAAAATTCCTCAACTTTCTGTATCCCTGAAAACATTCTACGACTTTTAGATCGGCTGCAACATCAAAAAGAAAAGTGTAAATTTACGTTTTATCGAATATCTCGGTTCCTGAGCGAGATAGAGCTTTGAAATTTGGACTGTAAATGCCTTCTCAAAATTCCTTAACTTTCTGTATCCCCGGATATATTATACGACTGTTCATTTACGTTTTATCGAATATCTCGGTTCCTGAGCGAGATAGAGCTTTGATATTTGGTTTATAAATGCCTTCTCGAAATTCCTCAACTTTCTGTATCCCCGAAAACATTCTACGACTTTTAGATCGGCTGCAACATCAAAAAGAAATGTGAAAATTTACGTTTAATCGAATATCTCGGTTCCTGAGCGAGAAAGAGCTTTGATATTTGGTTTATAAATGCCTTCTCAAAATTCCTCAACTTTCTGTATCTCCGGATATATTCTACGGCTGTTCATTTACGTTTTATCGAATATCTCGGTTCCTGAGCGCGATTCAGCTTTGAAATTGGGTTTATAAATGCCTTCTCGAAATTCCTCAACTTTCTGTATCCCCGGATATATTCTGCGGCTGTTCTTTTACGTTTTATCGAATATTTCGGTTCCTGAGCGAGATACAGCTTTGAAATTGGGTTTATAAATGCCTTCTCGAAATTCCTCAACTTTCTGTATTCCCGGATATATTCTACGACTGTTCATTTACGTTTTATCGAATATTTCGGTTCCTGAGCGAGATACAGCTTTGAAATTGGGTTTATAAATGCCTTCTCGAAATTCCTCAACTTTCTGTATCCCCGGATATATTCTACGACTGTTCATTTACGTTTTATCGAATATCTCGGTTCCTGAGCGAGATAGAGCTTTGATATTTGGTTTATAAATGCCTTCTCAAAATTCCTCAACTTTCTGTATCCCTGAAAACATTCTACGACTTTTAGATCGGCTGCAACATCAAAAAGAAAAGTGTAAATTTACGTTTTATCGAATATCTCGGTTCCTGAGCGAGATAGAGCTTTGAAATTTGGACTGTAAATGCCTTCTCAAAATTCCTTAACTTTCTGTATCCCCGGATATATTATACGACTGTTCATTTACGTTTTATAGAATATCTCGGTTCCTGAGCGAGATAGAGCTTTGATATTTGGTTTATAAATGCCTTCTCGAAATTCCTCAACTTTCTGTATCCCCGAAAACATTCTACGACTTTTAGATCGGCTGCAACATCAAAAAGAAAAGTGTAAATTTACGTTTAATCGAATATCTCGGTTCCTGAGCGAGATAGAGCTTTGATATTTGGTTTATAAATGCCTTCTCAAAATTCCTCAACTTTCTGTATCTCCGGATATATTCTACGACTGTTCATTTACGTTTTATCGAATATCTCGGTTCCTGAGCGAGATAGAGCTTTGATATTTGGTTTATAAATGCCTTCTCGAAATTCCTCAACTTTCTGTATCCCCGAAAACATTATACGACTTTTAGATCGGCTGCAACATCAAAAAGAAAAGTGTAAATTTACGTTTTATAGAATATCTCGGTTCCTGAGCGAGAAAGAGCTTTGATATTTGGTTTATAAATGCCTCCTCGCAATTCCTCAACTTTCTGTATCCCCGGATATATTCTACGGCTGTTCATTTACGTTTTATCGAATATCTCGGTTCCTGAGCGAGATAGAGCTTTGATATTTGGTTTATAAATGCCTTCTCAAAATTCCTCAACTTTCTGTATCTCCGGATATATTCTACGACTGTTCATTAACGTTTTATCGAATATCTCGGTTCCTGAGCGAGATAGAGCTTTGATATTTGGTTTATAAATGCCTTCTCAAAATTCCTCAACTTTCTGTATCTCCGGATATATTCTACGTCTGTTCATTTACGTTTTATCGAATATCTCGGTTCCTGAGCGAGATAGAGCTTTGATATTTGGTTTATAAATGCCTTCTCAAAATTCCTCAACTTTCTGTATCCCCGGATGCATTCTACGACTGTTCATTTACGTTTTATCGAATATCTCGGTTCCTGAGCGAGATAGAGCTTTGATATTTGGTTTATAAATGCCTTCTCAAAATTCCTCAACTTTCTGTATCCCCGGATATATTCTATGGCTGTTCATTAACGTTTTATCGAATATCTCGGTTCCTGAGCGAGATAGAGCTTTGATATTTGGTTTATAAATGCCTTCTCAAAATTCCTCAACTTTCTGTATCCCTGAAAACATTCTACGACTTTTAGATCGGCTGCAACATCAAAAAGAAAAGTGTAAATTTACGTTTTATCGAATATCTCGGTTCCTGAGCGAGATAGAGCTTTGAAATTTGGACTGTAAATGCCTTCTCAAAATTCCTTAACTTTCTGTATCCCCGGATATATTATACGACTGTTCATTTACGTTTTATCGAATATCTCGGTTCCTGAGCGAGATAGAGCTTTGATATTTGGTTTATAAATGCCTTCTCGAAATTCCTCAACTTTCTGTATCCCCGAAAACATTCTACGACTTTTAGATCGGCTGCAACATCAAAAAGAAAAGTGAAAATTTACGTTTAATCGAATATCTCGGTTCCTGAGCGAGAAAGAGCTTTGATATTTGGTTTATAAATGCCTTCTCGAAATTCCTCAACTTTCTGTATCCCCGGATATATTCTACGACTGTTCATTTACGTTTTATCGAATATCTCGGTTCCTGAGCGAGATAGAGCTTTGATATTTGGTTTATAAATGCCTTCTCGAAATTCCTCAACTTTCTGTATCCCCGAAAACATTCTACGACTTTTAGATCGGCTGCAACATCAAAAAGAAAAGTGTAAATTTACGTTTTATAGAATATCTCGGTTCCTGAGCGAGAAAGAGCTTTGATATTTGGTTTATAAATGCCTCCTCGCAATTCCTCAACTTTCTGTATCCCCGGATATATTCTACGGCTGTTCATTTACGTTTTATCGAATATCTCGGTTCCTGAGCGAGATAGAGCTTTGATATTTGGTTTATAAATGCCTTCTCAAAATTCCTCAACTTTCTGTATCTCCGGATATATTCTACGACTGTTCATTAACGTTTTATCGAATATCTCGGTTCCTGAGCGAGATAGAGCTTTGATATTTGGTTTATAAATGCCTTCTCAAAATTCCTCAACTTTCTGTATCTCCGGATATATTCTACGTCTGTTCATTTACGTTTTATCGAATATCTCGGTTCCTGAGCGAGATAGAGCTTTGATATTTGGTTTATAAATGCCTTCTCAAAATTCCTCAACTTTCTGTATCCCCGGATATATTCTACGACTGTTCATTTACGTTTTATCGAATATCTCGGTTCCTGAGCGAGATAGAGCTTTGATATTTGGTTTATAAATGCCTTCTCGAAATTCCTCAACTTTCTGTATCCCCGGATATATTCTATGGCTGTTCATTAACGTTTTATCGAATATCTCGGTTCCTGAGCGAGATAGAGCTTTGATATTTGGTTTATAAATGCCTTCTCAAAATTCCTCAACTTTCTGTATCCCTGAAAACATTCTACGACTTTTAGATCGGCTGCAACATAAAAAGAAAAGTGTAAATTTACGTTTTATCGAATATCTCGGTTCCTGAGCGAGAAAGAGCTTTGAAATTTGGACTTAAAATGCCTTCTCGAAATTCCTCAACTTTCTGTATCCCCGGATATATTCTACGACTGTTCATTTACGTTTTATCGAATATCTCGGTTCCTGAGCGAGAAAGAGCTTTGAAATTTGGACTTTAAATGCCTTGTAAAAATTCCTCAACTTTCTGTATCCCCGGATATATTCTACGACTGTTCATTTACGTTTTATCGAATATCTCGGTTCCTGAGCGAGATAGAGCTTTGATATTTGGTTTATAAATGCCTTCTCGAAAGTCCTCAACTTTCTGTATCCCCGGATATATTCTACGACTTTTAGATCGGCTGCAACATCAAAAAGAAAAGTGTAAATTTACGTTTGGACTAAAAATGCCTTCTCGAAATTCCTCAACTTTCTGTATCCCCGGATATATTCTACGACTGTTCATTTACGTTTTATCGAATATCTCGGTTCCTGAGCGAGATAGAGCTTTGATTTTGGTTTATAAATGCCTTCTCGAAATTCCTCAACTTTCTGTATCCCCGAAAACATTCTACGACTTTTAGATCGGCTGCAACATCAAAAAGAAAAGTGTAAATTTACGTTTTATAGAATATCTCGGTTCCTGAGCGAGAAAGAGCTTTGAAATTTGGACTTAAAATGCCTTCTGGAAATTCCTCAACTTTCTGTATCCCTGAAAACATTCTACGACTTTTAGATCGGCTGCAACATCAAAAAGAAAAGTGTAAATTTACGTTTTATCGAATATCTCGGTTCCTGAGCGAGATAGAGCTTTGAAATTTGGACTGTAAATGCCTTCTCAAAATTCCTTAACTTTCTGTATCCCCGGATATATTATACGCCTGTTCATTTACGTTTTATCGAATATCTCGGTTCCTGAGCGAGATAGAGCTTTGATATTTGGTTTATAAATGCCTTCTCGAAATTCCTCAACTTTCTGTATCCCCGAAAACATTCTACGACTTTTAGATCGGCTGCAACATCAAAAAGAAAAGTGAAAATTTACGTTTAATCGAATATCTCGGTTCCTGAGCGAGAAAGAGCTTTGATATTTGGTTTATAAATGCCTTCTCGAAATTCCTCAACTTTCTGTATCCCCGGATATATTCTACGACTGTTCATTTACGTTTTATCGAATATCTCGGTTCCTGAGCGAGATAGAGCTTTGATATTTGGTTTATAAATGCCTTCTCGAAATTCCTCAACTTTCTGTATCCCCGAAAACATTCTACGACTTTTAGATCGGCTGCAACATCAAAAAGAAAAGTGTAAATTTACGTTTTATAGAATATCTCGGTTCCTGAGCGAGAAAGAGCTTTGATATTTGGTTTATAAATGCCTCCTCGCAATTCCTCAACTTTCTGTATCCCCGGATATATTCTACGGCTGTTCATTTACGTTTTATCGAATATCTCGGTTCCTGAGCGAGATAGAGCTTTGATATTTGGTTTATAAATGCCTTCTCAAAATTCCTCAACTTTCTGTATCTCCGGATATATTCTACGACTGTTCATTAACGTTTTATCGAATATCTCGGTTCCTGAGCGAGATAGAGCTTTGATATTTGGTTTATAAATGCCTTCTCAAAATTCCTCAACTTTCTGTATCTCCGGATATATTCTACGACTGTTCATTTACGTTTTATCGAATATCTCGGTTCCTGAGCGAGATAGAGCTTTGATATTTGGTTTATAAATGCCTTCTCAAAATTCCTCAACTTTCTGTATCCCCGGATATATTCTACGACTGTTCATTTACGTTTTATCGAATATCTCGGTTCCTGAGCGAGATAGAGCTTTGATATTTGGTTTATAAATGCCTTCTCGAAATTCCTCAACTTTCTGTATCCCCGAAAACATTCTACGACTTTTAGATCGGCTGCAACATCAAAAAGAAAAGTGAAAATTTACGTTTAATCGAATATCTCGGTTCCTGAGCGAGAAAGAGCTTTGATATTTGGTTTATAAATGCCTTCTCGAAATTCCTCAACTTTCTGTATCCCCGGATATATTCTACGACTGTTCATTTACGTTTTATCGAATATCTCGGTTCCTGAGCGAGATAGAGCTTTGATATTTGGTTTATAAATGCCTTCTCGAAATTCCTCAACTTTCTGTATCCCCGAAAACATTCTACGACTTTTAGATCGGCTGCAACATCAAAAAGAAAAGTGTAAATTTACGTTTTATAGAATATCTCGGTTCCTGAGCGAGATAGAGCTTTGATATTTGGTTTATAAATGCCTTCTCAAAATTCCTCAACTTTCTGTATCTCCGGATATATTCTACGACTGTTCATTTACGTTTTATCGAATATCTCGGTTCCTGAGCGAGATAGAGCTTTGATATTTGGTTTATAAATGCCTTCTCAAAATTCCTCAACTTTCTGTATCCCCGGATACATTCTACGACTGTTCATTTACGTTTTATCGAATATCTCGGTTCCTGAGCGAGATAGAGCTTTGATATTTGGTTTATAAATGCCTTCTCAAAATTCCTCAACTTTCTGTATCCCCGGATATATTCTATGGCTGTTCATTAACGTTTTATCGAATATCTCGGTTCCTGAGCGAGATAGAGCTTTGATATTTGGTTTATAAATGCCTTCTCAAAATTCCTCAACTTTCTGTATCCCTGAAAACATTCTACGACTTTTAGATCGGCTGCAACATAAAAAGAAAAGTGTAAATTTACGTTTTATCGAATATCTCGGTTCCTGAGCGAGAAAGAGCTTTGAAATTTGGACTTAAAATGCCTTCTCGAAATTCCTCAACTTTCTGTATCCCCGGATATATTCTACGACTGTTCATTTACGTTTTATCGAATATCTCGGTTCCTGAGCGAGAAAGAGCTTTGAAATTTGGACTTTAAATGCCTTGTAAAAATTCCTCAACTTTCTGTATCCCCGGATATATTCTACGACTGTTCATTTACGTTTTATCGAATATCTCGGTTCCTGAGCGAGATAGAGCTTTGATATTTGGTTTATAAATGCCTTCTCGAAAGTCCTCAACTTTCTGTATCCCCGGATATATTCTACGACTTTTAGATCGGCTGCAACATCAAAAAGAAAAGTGTAAATTTACGTTTAATCGAATATCTCGGTTCCTGAGCGAGATAGAGCTTTGATATTTGGTTTATAAATGCCTCCTCGCAATTCCTCAACTTTCTGTATCCCCGGATATATTCTACGGCTGTTCATTTACGTTTTATCGAATATCTCGGTTCCTGAGCGAGATAGAGCTTTGATATTTGGTTTATAAATGCCTTCTCAAAATTCCTCAACTTTCTGTATCTCCGGATATATTCTACGACTGTTCATTAACGTTTTATCGAATATCTCGGTTCCTGAGCGAGATAGAGCTTTGATATTTGGTTTATAAATGCCTTCTCAAAATTCCTCAACTTTCTGTATCTCCGGATATATTCTACGACTGTTCATTTACGTTTTATCGAATATCTCGGTTCCTGAGCGAGATAGAGCTTTGATATTTGGTTTATAAATGCCTTCTCAAAATTCCTCAACTTTCTGTATCCCCGGATACATTCTACGACTGTTCATTTACGTTTTATCGAATATCTCGGTTCCTGAGCGAGATAGAGCTTTGATATTTGGACTAAAAATGCCTTCTCGAAATTCCTCAACTTTCTGTATCCCCGGATATATTCTACGACTGTTCATTTACGTTTTATCGAATATCTCGGTTCCTGAGCGAGATAGAGCTTTGATTTTGGTTTATAAATGCCTTCTCGAAATTCCTCAACTTTCTGTATCCCCGAAAACATTCTACGACTTTTAGATCGGCTGCAACATCAAAAAGAAAAGTGTAAATTTACGTTTTATAGAATATCTCGGTTCCTGAGCGAGAAAGAGCTTTGAAATTTGGACTTAAAATGCCTTCTGGAAATTCCTCACCTTTCTGTATCCCCGGATATATTCTACGACTTTTAGATCGGCTGCAACATCAAAAAGAAAAGTGTAAATTTACGTTTAATCGAATATCTCGGTTCCTGAGCGAGATAGAGCTTTGATATTTGGTTTATAAATGCCTTCTCGAAATTCCTCAACTTTCTGTATCCCCGGATATATTCTACGACTGTTCATTTACGTTTTATCGAATATCTCGGTTCCTGAGCGAGATAGAGCTTTGATATTTGGTTTATAAATGCCTTCTCGAAATTCCTCATTTTTCTGTATTCCCGAAAACATTCTACGACTTTTAGATCGGCAGCAACATCAAAAAGAAAAGTGTAAATTTACGTTTTATAGAATATCTCGGTTCCTGAGCGAGAAAGGGCTTTGATATTTGGTTTATAAATGCCTCCTCGCAATTCCTCAACTTTCTGTATCCCCGGATATATTCTACGGCTGTTCATTTACGTTTTATCGAATATCTCGGTTCCTGAGCGAGATAGAGCTTTGATATTTGGTTTATAAATGCCTTCTCGAAATTCCTCAACTTTCCGTATCCCCGAAAACCTTCTACGACTTTTAGATCGGCTGCAACATCAAAAGGAAAAGTGTAAATTTACGTTTTATAGAATATCTCGGTTCCTGAGCGAGATAGCGCTTTGAAATTTGGTTTATAAATGCCTTCTCAAAATTCCTCAACTTTCTGTATCCCCGGATATATTCCATGGCTGTTCATTAACGTTTTATCGAATATCTCGGTTCCTGAGCGAGATACAGCTTTGAAATTGGGTTTATAAATGCCTTCTTGAAATTCCTCAACTTTCTGTATCCCCGAAAACATTCTACGACTTTTAGATCGGCTGCAACATCAAAAAGAAAAGTGTAAATTTACGTTTTATCGAATATCTCGGTTCCTGAGCGAGATAGAGCTTTGAAATTTGGACTGTAAATGCCTTCTCAAAATTCCTTAACTTTCTGTATCCCCGGATATATTCTACGACTGTTCATTTACGTTTTATCGAATATCTCGGTTCCTGACCGAGATAGCGCTTTGATATTTGGTTTATAAATGCCTTCTCGCAATTCCTCAACTTTCTGTATCCCCGGATATATTCTACGACTGTTCATTTACGTTTTATCGAATATCTCGGTTCCTGAGCGAGATAGAGCTTTGATATTTGGTTTATAAATGCCTTCTCAAAATTCCTTAACTTTCTGTATCCCCGGATATATTCTACGACTGTTCATTTACGTTTTATCGAATATCTCGGTTCCTGAGCGAGATAGAGCTTTGATATTTGGTTTATAAATGCCTTCTCGAAATTCCTCAACTTTCTGTATCCCCGAAAACATTCTACGACTTTTAGATCGGCTGCAACATCAAAAAGAAAAGTGTAAATTTACGTTTTGTGGAATATCTCGGTTCCTGAGCGAGATAGAGCTTTGATATTTGGACTAAAAATGCCTTCTCGAAATTCCTCAACTTTCTGTATCCCCGGATATATTCTACGACTGTTCATTTACGTTTTATCGAATATCTCGGTTCCTGAGCGAGATAGAGCTTTGATATTTGGTTTATAAATGCCTTCTCGAAATTCCTCAACTTTCTGTATCCCCGAAAACATTCTACGACTTTTAGATCGGCTGCAACATCAAAAAGAAAAGTGTAAATTTACGTTTTGTGGAATATCTCGGTTCCTGAGCGAGATAGAGCTTTGATATTTGGACTAAAAATGCCTTCTCGAAATTCCTCAACTTTCTGTATCCCCGGATATATTCTACGACTGTTCATTTACGTTTTATCGAATATCTCGGTTCCTGAGCGAGATAGAGCTTTGATATTTGGTTTATAAATGCCTTCTCGAAATTCCTCAACTTTCTGTATCCCCGAAAACATTCTACGACTTTTAGATCGGCTGCAACATCAAAAAGAAAAGTGTAAATTTACGTTTTATAGAATATCTCGGTTCCTGAGCGAGAAAGAGCTTTGAAATTTGGACTTAAAATGCCTTCTGGAAATTCCTCACCTTTCTGTATCCCCGGATATATTCTACGACTTTTAGATCGGCTGCAACATCAAAAAGAAAAGTGTAAATTTACGTTTAATCGAATATCTCGGTTCCTGAGCGAGATAGAGCTTTGATATTTGGTTTATAAATGCCTTCTCAAAATTCCTCAACTTTCTGTATCCCCGGATATATTCTACGACTGTTCATTTACGTTTTATCGAATATCTCGGTTCCTGAGCGAGATAGAGCTTTGATATTTGGTTTATAAATGCCTTCTCGAAATTCCTCAACTTTCTGTATCCCCGAAAACATTCTACGACTTTTAGATCGGCTGCAACATCAAAAAGAAAAGTGTAAATTTACGTTTTATAGAATATCTCGGTTCCTGAGCGAGAAAGAGCTTTGATATTTGGTTTATAAATGCCTCCTCGCAATTCCTCAACTTTCTGTATCCCCGGATATATTCTACGGCTGTTCATTTACGTTTTATCGAATATCTCGGTTCCTGAGCGAGATAGAGCTTTGATATTTGGTTTATAAATGCCTTCTCGAAATTCCTCAACTTTCTGTATCCCCGAAAACCTTCTACGACTTTTAGATCGGCTGCAACATCAAAAGGAAAAGTGTAAATTTACGTTTTATAGAATATCTCGGTTCCTGAGCGAGATAGCGCTTTGAACTTTGGACTATAAATGCCTTGTAAAAATTTCTCAACTTTCTGTATCCCCGGATATATTCCATGGCTGTTCATTAACGTTTTATCGAATATCTCGGTTCCTGAGCGAGATACAGCTTTGAAATTGGGTTTATAAATGCCTTCTCAAAATTCCTCAACTTTCTGTATCCCCGGATATATTCTATGGCTGTTCATTAACGTTTTATCGAATATCTCGGTTCCTGAGCGAGATAGAGCTTTGATATTTGGTTTATAAATGCCTTCTCAAAATTCCTCAACTTTCTGTATCCCTGAAAACATTCTACGACTTTTAGATCGGCTGCAACATCAAAAAGAAAAGTGTAAATTTACGTTTTATCGAATATCTAGGTTCCTGAGCGAGATAGAGCTTTGAAATTTGGACTGTAAATGCCTTCTCAAAATTCCTTAACTTTCTGTATCCCCGGATATATTCTACGACTGTTCATTTACGTTTTATCGAATATCTCGGTTCCTGAGCGAGATAGAGCTTTGATATTTGGTTTATAAATGCCTTCTCGAAATTCCTCAACTTTCTGTATCCCCGAAAACATTCTACGACTTTTAGATCGGCTGCAACATCAAAAAGAAAAGTGTAAATTTACGTTTTATAGAATATCTCGGTTCCTGAGCGAGAAAGAGCTTTGATATTTGGTTTATAAATGCCTCCTCGCAATTCCTCAACTTTCTGTATCCCCGGATATATTCTACGGCTGTTCATTTACGTTTTATCGAATATCTCGGTTCCTGAGCGAGATAGAGCTTTGATATTTGGTTTATAAATGCCTTCTCGAAATTCCTCAACTTTCTGTATCCCCGAAAACCTTCTACGACTTTTAGATCGGCTGCAACATCAAAAGGAAAAGTGTAAATTTACGTTTTATAGAATATCTCGGTTCCTGAGCGAGATAGCGCTTTGAACTTTGGACTATAAATGCCTTGTAAAAATTTCTCAACTTTCTGTATCCCCGGATATATTCCATGGCTGTTCATTAACGTTTTATCGAATATCTCGGTTCCTGAGCGAGATACAGCTTTGAAATTGGGTTTATAAATGCCTTCTCAAAATTCCTCAACTTTCTGTATCCCCGGATATATTCTATGGCTGTTCATTAACGTTTTATCGAATATCTCGGTTCCTGAGCGAGATAGAGCTTTGATATTTGGTTTATAAATGCCTTCTCAAAATTCCTCAACTTTCTGTATCCCTGAAAACATTCTACGACTTTTAGATCGGCTGCAACATCAAAAAGAAAAGTGTAAATTTACGTTTTATCGAATATCTAGGTTCCTGAGCGAGATAGAGCTTTGAAATTTGGACTGTAAATGCCTTCTCAAAATTCCTTAACTTTCTGTATCCCCGGATATATTCTACGACTGTTCATTTACGTTTTATCGAATATCTCGGTTCCTGAGCGAGATAGAGCTTTGATATTTGGTTTATAAATGCCTTCTCGAAATTCCTCAACTTTCTGTATCCCCGAAAACATTTTACGACTTTTAGATCGGCTGCAACATCAAAAAGAAAAGTGTAAATTTACGTTTTATAGAATATCTCGGTTGCTGAGCGAGATAGAGCTTTGATATTTGGACTAAAAATGCCTTCTCGAAATTCCTCAACTTTCTGTATCCCCGGATATATTCTACGACTGTTCATTTACGTTTTATCGAATATCTCGGTTCCTTTCTGTATCCCCGGATATATTCTACGGCTGTTCATTTACGTTTTATCGAATATCTCGGTTCCTGAGCGAGATAGAGCTTTGATATTTGGTTTATAAATGCCTTCTCAAAATTCCTCAACTTTCTGTATCTCCGGATATATTCTACGACTGTTCATTTACGTTTTATCGAATATCTCGGTTCCTGAGCGAGATAGAGCTTTGATATTTGGTTTATAAATGCCTTCTCAAAATTCCTCAACTTTCTGTATCCCCGGATACATTCTACGACTGTTCATTTACGTTTTATAGAATATCTCGGTTGCTGAGCGAGATAGAGCTTTGATATTTGGACTAAAAATGCCTTCTCGAAATTCCTCAACTTTCTGTATCCCCGGATATATTCTACGACTGTTCATTTACGTTTTATCGAATATCTCGGTTCCTTTCTGTATCCCCGGATATATTCTACGGCTGTTCATTTACGTTTTATCGAATATCTCGGTTCCTGAGCGAGATAGAGCTTTGATATTTGGTTTATAAATGCCTTCTCAAAATTCCTCAACTTTCTGTATCTCCGGATATATTCTACGACTGTTCATTTACGTTTTATCGAATATCTCGGTTCCTGAGCGAGATAGAGCTTTGATATTTGGTTTATAAATGCCTTCTCAAAATTCCTCAACTTTCTGTATCCCCGGATACATTCTACGACTGTTCATTTACGTTTTATCGAGTATCTCGGTTCCTGAGCGAGATAGAGCTTTGATATTTGGTTTATAAATGCCTTCTCAAAATTCCTCAACTTTCTGTATCCCCGGATACATTCTACGACTGTTCATTTACGTTTTATCGAATATCTCGGTTCCTGAGCGAGATAGAGCTTTGATATTTGGTTTATAAATGCCTTCTCGAAATTCCTCAACTTTCTGTATCCCCGGATATATTCTACGACTGTTCATTTACGTTTTATCGAATATCTCGGTTCCTGAGCGAGATAGAGCTTTGATATTTGGTTTATAAATGCCTTCTCAAAATTCCTCAACTTTCTGTATCCCCGAAAACATTCTACGACTTTTAGATCGGCTGCAACATCAAAAAGAAAAGTGTAAATTTACGTTTTATAGAATATCTCGGTTCCTGAGCGAGAAAGAGCTTTGATATTTGGACTAAAAATGCCTTCTCGAAATTCCTCAACTTTCTGTATCCCCGGATATATTCTACGGCTGTTCATTTACGTTTTATCGAATATCTCGGTTCCTGAGCGAGATAGAGCTTTGATATTTGGTTTATAAATGCCTTCTCGAAATTCCTCAACTTTCTGTATCCCCGAAAACCTTCTACGACTTTTAGATCGGCTGCAACATCAAAAAGAAAAGTGTAAATTTACGTTTTATAGAATATCTCGGTTCCTGAGCGAGATAGCGCTTTGAAATTTGGACTATAAATGCCTTCTCGCAATTCCTCAACTTTCTGTATCCCCGGATATATTCTACGACTGTTCATTTACGTTTTATAGAATATCTCGGTTCCTGAGCGAGAAAGAGCTTTGATATTTGGACTAAAAATGCCTTCTCGAAATTCCTCAACTTTCTGTATCCCCGGATATATTCTACGACTGTTCATTTACGTTTTATCGAATATTTCGGTTCCTGAGCGAGATACAGCTTTGAAATTGGGTTTATAAATGCCTTCTCGAAATTCCTCAACTTTCTGTATCCCCGGATATATTCTACGACTGTTCATTTACGTTTTATCGAATATTTCGGTTCCTGAGCGAGATACAGCTTTGAAATTGGGTTTATAAATGCCTTCTCGAAATTCCTCAACTTTCTGTATTCCCGGATATATTCTACGACTGTTCATTTACGTTTTATCGAATATCTCGGTTCCTGAGCGAGATACAGCTTTGAAATTGGGTTTATAAATGCCTTCTCGAAATTCCTCAACTTTCTGTATCCCCGGATATATTCTACGGCTGTTCTTTTACGTTTTATCGAATATTTCGGTTCCTGAGCGAGATACAGCTTTGAAATTGGGTTTATAAATGCCTTCTCGAAATTCCTCAACTTTCTGTATTCCCGGATATATTCTACGACTGTTCATTTACGTTTTATCGAATATTTCGGTTCCTGAGCGAGATACAGCTTTGAAATTGGGTTTATAAATGCCTTCTCGAAATTCCTCAACTTTCTGTATCCCCGGATATATTCTACGACTGTTCATTTACGTTTTATCGAATATCTCGGTTCCTGAGCGAGATAGAGCTTTGATATTTGGTTTATAAATGCCTTCTCGAAATTCCTCAACTTTCTGTATCCCCGAAAACATTCTACGACTTTTAGATCGGCTGCAACATCAAAAAGAAAAGTGTAAATTTACGTTTTATAGAATATCTCGGTTCCTGAGCGAGAAAGAGCTTTGATATTTGGTTTATAAATGCCTCCTCGCAATTCCTCAACTTTCTGTATCCCCGGATATATTCTACGGCTGTTCATTTACGTTTTATCGAATATCTCGGTTCCTGAGCGAGATAGAGCTTTGATATTTGGTTTATAAATGCCTTCTCGAAATTCCTCAACTTTCTGTATCCCCGAAAACCTTCTACGACTTTTAGATCGGCTGCAACATCAAAAGGAAAAGTGTAAATTTACGTTTTATAGAATATCTCGGTTCCTGAGCGAGATAGCGCTTTGAAATTTGGACTATAAATGCCTTGTAAAAATTTCTCAACTTTCTGTATCCCCGGATATATTCCATGGCTGTTCATTAACGTTTTATCGAATATCTCGGTTCCTGAGCGAGATACAGCTTTGAAATTGGGTTTATAAATGCCTTCTTGAAATTCCTCAACTTTCTGTATCCCCGAAAACATTCTACGACTTTTAGATCGGCTGCAACATCAAAAAGAAAAGTGTAAATTTACGTTTTATCGAATATCTCGGTTCCTGAGCGAGATAGAGCTTTGAAATTTGGACGGTAAATGCCTTCTCAAAATTCCTTAACTTTCTGTATCCCCGGATATATTCTACGACTGTTCATTTACGTTTTATCGAATATCTCGGTTCCTGAGCGAGATAGCGCTTTGATATTTGGTTTATAAATGCCTTCTCGCAATTCCTCAACTTTCTGTATCCCCGGATATATTCTACGACTGTTCATTTACGTTTTATCGAATATTTCGGTTCCTGAGCGAGATACAGCTTTGAAATTGGGTTTATAAATGCCTTCTCGAAATTCCTCAACTTTCTGTATCCCCGGATATATTCTACGACTGTTCATTTACGTTTTATCGAATATTTCGGTTCCTGAGCGAGATACAGCTTTGAAATTGGGTTTATAAATGCCTTCTCGAAATTCCTCAACTTTCTGTATTCCCGGATATATTCTACGACTGTTCATTTACGTTTTATCGAATATCTCGGTTCCTGAGCGAGATACAGCTTTGAAATTGGGTTTATAAATGCCTTCTCGAAATTCCTCAACTTTCTGTATCCCCGGATATATTCTACGGCTGTTCTTTTACGTTTTATCGAATATTTCGGTTCCTGAGCGAGATACAGCTTTGAAATTGGGTTTATAAATGCCTTCTCGAAATTCCTCAACTTTCTGTATTCCCGGATATATTCTACGACTGTTCATTTACGTTTTATCGAATATTTCGGTTCCTGAGCGAGATACAGCTTTGAAATTGGGTTTATAAATGCCTTCTCGAAATTCCTCAACTTTCTGTATCCCCGAAAACCTTCTACGACTTTTAGATCGGCTGCAACATCAAAAAGAAAAGTGTAAATTTACGTTTTATAGAATATCTCGGTTCCTGAGCGAGATAGCGCTTTGAAATTTTGACTATAAATGCCTTGTAAAAATTTCTCAACTTTCTGTATCCCCGGATATATTCCATGGCTGTTCATTAACGTTTTATCGAATATCTCGGTTCCTGAGCGAGATACAGCTTTGAAATTGGGTTTATAAATGCCTTCTTGAAATTCCTCAACTTTCTGAATCCCCGAAAACATTCTACGACTTTTAGATCGGCTGCAACATCAAAAAGAAAAGTGTAAATTTACGTTTTATCGAATATCTCGGTTCCTGAGCGAGATAGAGCTTTGAAATTTGGACTGTAAATGCCTTCTCAAAATTCCTTAACTTTCTGTATCCCCGGATATATTCTACGACTGTTCATTTACGTTTTATCGAATATTTCGGTTCCTGAGCGAGATACAGCTTTGAAATTGGGTTTATAAATGCCTTCTCGAAATTCCTTAACTTTCTGTATCCCCGGATATATTCTACGACTGTTCATTTACGTTTTATCGAATATCTCGGTTCCTGAGCGAGATAGCGCTTTGATATTTGGTTTATAAATGCCTTCTCGCAATTCCTCAACTTTCTGTATCCCCGGATATATTCTACGACTGTTCATTTACGTTTTATCGAATATCTCGGTTCCTGAGCGAGATAGCGCTTTGATATTTGGTTTATAAATGCCTTCTCGCAATTCCTCAACTTTCTGTATCCCCGGATATATTCTACGACTGTTCATTTACGTTTTATCGAATATTTCGGTTCCTGAGCGAGATACAGCTTTGAAATTGGGTTTATAAATGCCTTCTCGAAATTCCTCAACTTTCTGTATCCCCGGATATATTCTACGACTGTTCATTTACGTTTTATCGAATATTTCGGTTCCTGAGCGAGATACAGCTTTGAAATTGGGTTTATAAATGCCTTCTCGAAATTCCTTAACTTTCTGTATCCCCGGATATATTCTACGACTGTTCATTTACGTTTTATCGAATATCTCGGTTCCTGAGCGAGATACAGCTTTGAAATTGGGTTTATAAATGCCTTCTTGAAATTCCTCAACTTTCTATATCCCCGAAAACATTCTACGACTTTTAGATCGGCTGCAACATCAAAAAGAAAAGTGTAAATTTACGTTTTATCGAATATCTCGGTTCCTGAGCGAGATAGAGCTTTGAAATTTGGACTGTAAATGCCCTCTCAAAATTCCTTAACTTTCTGTATCCCCGGATATATTCTACGACTGTTCATTTACGTTTTATCGAATATCTCGGTTCCTGAGCGAGATACAGCTTTGAAATTGGGTTTATAAATGCCTTCTTGAAATTCCTCAACTTTCTATATCCCCGAAAACATTCTACGACTTTTAGATCGGCTGCAACATCAAAAAGAAAAGTGTAAATTTACGTTTTATCGAATATCTCGGTTCCTGAGCGAGATAGAGCTTTGAAATTTGGACTGTAAATGCCCTCTCAAAATTCCTTAACTTTCTGTATCCCCGGATATATTCTACGACTGTTCATTTACGTTTTATCGAATATCTCGGTTCCTGAGCGAGATAGCGCTTTGATATTTGGTTTATAAATGCCTTCTCGCAATTCCTCAACTTTCTGTATCCCCGGATATATTCTACGACTGTTCATTTACGTTTTATCGAATATTTCGGTTCCTGAGCGAGATACAGCTTTGAAATTGGGTTTATAAATGCCTTCTCGAAATTCCTCAACTTTCTGTATCCCCGGATATATTCTACGACTGTTCATTTACGTTTTATCGAATATTTCGGTTCCTGAGCGAGATACAGCTTTGAAATTGGGTTTATAAATGCCTTCTCGAAATTCCTTAACTTTCTGTATCCCCGGATATATTCTACGACTGTTCATTTACGTTTTATCGAATATCTCGGTTCCTGAGCGAGATAGCGCTTTGTTATTTGGTTTATAAATGCCTTCTCGCAATTCCTCAACTTTCTGTATCCCCGGATATATTCTACGACTGTTCATTTACGTTTTATCGAATATTTCGGTTCCTGAGCGAGATACAGCTTTGAAATTGGGTTTATAAATGCCTTCTCGAGATTCCTCAACTTTCTGTATCCCCGGATATATTCTACGACTGTTCATTTACGTTTTATCGAATATTTCGGTTCCTGAGCGAGATACAGCTTTGAAATTGGGTTTATAAATGCCTTCTCGAAATTCCTCAACTTTCTGTATTCCCGGATATATTCTACGACTGTTCATTTACGTTTTATCGAATATTTCGGTTCCTGAGCGAGATACAGCTTTGAAATTGGGTTTATAAATGCCTTCTCGAAATTCCTCAACTTTCTGTATCCCCGGATATATTCTACGACTGTTCATTTACGTTTTATCGAATATCTCGGTTCCTGAGCGAGATAGAGCTTTGATATTTGGTTTATAAATGCCTTCTCGAAATTCCTCAACTTTCTGTATCCCCGAAAACATTCTACGACTTTTAGATCGGCTGCAACATCAAAAAGAAAAGTGTAAATTTACGTTTTATAGAATATCTCGGTTCCTGAGCGAGAAAGAGCTTTGATATTTGGTTTATAAATGCCTTCTCGAAATTCCTCAACTTTCTGTATCCCCGGATATATTCTACGACTGTTCATTTACGTTTTATCGAATATCTCGGTTCCTGAGCGAGATAGAGCTTTGATATTTGGTTTATAAATGCCTTCTCGAAATTCCTCAACTTTCTGTATCCCCGAAAACATTCTACAACTTTTAGATCGGCTGCAACATCAAAAAGAAAAGTGTAAATTTACGTTTTATAGAATATCTCGGTTCCTGAGCGAGAAAGAGCTTTGATATTTGGTTTATAAATGCCTCCTCGCAATTCCTCAACTTTCTGTATCCCCGGATATATTCTACGACTGTTCATTTACGTTTTATCGAATATCTCGGTTCCTGAGCGAGATAGAGCTTTGATATTTGGTTTATAAATGCCTTCTCGAAATTCCTCAACTTTCTGTATCCCCGAAAACATTCTACGACTTTTAGATCGGCTGCAACATCAAAAGGAAAAGTGTAAATTTACGTTTTATAGAATATCTCGGTTCCTGAGCGAGATAGCGCTTTGAAATTTGGACTATAAATGCCTTGTAAAAATTTCTCAACTTTCTGTATCCCCGGATATATTCCATGGCTGTTCATTAACGTTTTATCGAATATCTCGGTTCCTGAGCGAGATACAGCTTTGAAATTGGGTTTATAAATGCCTTCTTGAAATTCCTCAACTTTCTGTATCCCCGAAAACATTCTACGACTTTTAGATCGGCTGCAACATCAAAAAGAAAAGTGTAAATTTACGTTTTATCGAATATCTCGGTTCCTGAGCGAGATAGAGCTTTGAAATTTGGACTGTAAATGCCTTCTCAAAATTCCTTAACTTTCTGTATCCCCGGATATATTCTACGACTGTTCATTTACGTTTTATCGAATATCTCGAGATAGCGCTTTGATATTTGGTTTATAAATGCCTTCTCGCAATTCCTCAACTTTCTGTATCCCCGGATATATTCTACGACTGTTCATTTACGTTTTATCGAATATTTCGGTTCCTGAGCGAGATACAGCTTTGAAATTGGGTTTATAAATGCCTTCTCGAAATTCCTCAACTTTCTGTACCCCCGGATATATTCTACGACTGTTCATTTACGTTTTATCGAATATTTCGGTTCCTGAGCATGATACAGCTTTGAAATTGGGTTTATAAATGCCTTCTCGAAATTCCTCAACTTTCTGTATCCCCGGATATATTCTGCGGCTGTTCTTTTACGTTTTATCGAATATTTCGGTTCCTGAGCGAGATACAGCTTTGAAATTGGGTTTATAAATGCCTTCTCGAAATTCCTCAACTTTCTGTATTCCCGGATATATTCTACGACTGTTCATTTACGTTTTATCGAATATCTCGGTTCCTGAGCATGATACAGCTTTGAAATTGGGTTTATAAATGCCTTCTTGAAATTCCTCAATTTTCTGTATCCCCGAAAACATTCTACGACTTTTAGATCGGCTGCAACATCAAAAAGAAAAGTGTAAATTTACGTTTTATCGAATATCTCGGTTCCTGAGCGAGATAGAGCTTTGAAATTTGGACTGTAAATGCCTTCTCGAAATTCCTCAACTTTCTGTATCCCCGGATATATTCTACGACTGTTCATTTACGTTTTATCGAATATCTCGGTTCCTGAGCGAGATAGAGCTTTGATATTTGGTTTATAAATGCCTTCTCGAAATTCCTCAACTTTCTGTATCCCCGAAAACCTTCTACGACTTTTAGATCGGCTGCAACATCAAAAAGAAAAGTGTAAATTTACGTTTTATAGAATATCTCGGTTCCTGAGCGAGATAGCGCTTTGAAATTTTGACTATAAATGCCTTGTAAAAATTTCTCAACTTTCTGTATCCCCGGATATATTCCATGGCTGTTCATTAACGTTTTATCGAATATCTCGGTTCCTGAGCATGATACAGCTTTGAAATTGGGTTTATAAATGCCTTCTTGAAATTCCTCAATTTTCTGTATCCCCGAAAACATTCTACGACTTTTAGATCGGCTGCAACATCAAAAAGAAAAGTGTAAATTTACGTTTTATCGAATATCTCGGTTCCTGAGCGAGATAGAGCTTTGAAATTTGGACTGTAAATGCCTTCTCAAAATTCCTTAACTTTCTGTATCCCCGGATATATTCTACGACTGTTCATTTACGTTTTATCGAATATCTCGGTTCCTGAGCGAGATAGCGCTTTGATATTTGGTTTATAAATGCCTTCTCGCAATTCCTCAACTTTCTGTATCCCCGGATATATTCTACGACTGTTCATTTACGTTTTATCGAATATTTCGGTTCCTGAGCGAGATACAGCTTTGAAATTGGGTTTATAAATGCCTTCTCGAAATTCCTCAACTTTCTGTATCCCCGGATATATTCTACGACTGTTCATTTACGTTTTATCGAATATTTCGGTTCCTGAGCGAGATACAGCTTTGAAATTGGGTTTATAAATGCCTTCTCGAAATTCCTCAACTTTCTGTATTCCCGGATATATTCTACGACTGTTCATTTACGTTTTATCGAATATCTCGGTTCCTGAGCGAGATACAGCTTTGAAATTGGGTTTATAAATGCCTTCTCGAAATTCCTCAACTTTCTGTATCCCCGGATATATTCTACGGCTGTTCTTTTACGTTTTATCGAATATTTCGGTTCCTGAGCGAGATACAGCTTTGAAATTGGGTTTATAAATGCCTTCTCGAAATTCCTCAACTTTCTGTATTCCCGGATATATTCTACGACTGTTCATTTACGTTTTATCGAATATTTCGGTTCCTGAGCGAGATACAGCTTTGAAATTGGGTTTATAAATGCCTTCTCGAAATTCCTCAACTTTCTGTATCCCCGGATATATTCTACGACTGTTCATTTACGTTTTATCGAATATCTCGGTTCCTGAGCGAGATAGAGCTTTGATATTTGGTTTATAAATGCCTTCTCGAAATTCCTCAACTTTCTGTATCCCCGAAAACCTTCTACGACTTTTAGATCGGCTGCAACATCAAAAAGAAAAGTGTAAATTTACGTTTTATAGAATATCTCGGTTCCTGAGCGAGATAGCGCTTTGAAATTTTGACTATAAATGCCTTGTAAAAATTTCTCAACTTTCTGTATCCCCGGATATATTCCATGGCTGTTCATTAACGTTTTATCGAATATCTCGGTTCCTGAGCATGATACAGCTTTGAAATTGGGTTTATAAATGCCTTCTTGAAATTCCTCAACTTTCTGTATCCCCGAAAACATTCTACGACTTTTAGATCGGCTGCAACATCAAAAAGAAAAGTGTAAATTTACGTTTTATCGAATATTTCGGTTCCTGAGCGAGATACAGCTTTGAAATTGGGTTTATAAATGCCTTCTCGAAATTCCTCAACTTTCTGTATTCCCGGATATATTCTACGACTGTTCATTTACGTTTTATCGAATATTTCGGTTCCTGAGCGAGATACAGCTTTGAAATTGGGTTTATAAATGCCTTCTCGAAATTCCTCAACTTTCTGTATCCCCGAAAACCTTCTACGACTTTTAGATCGGCTGCAACATCAAAAAGAAAAGTGTAAATTTACGTTTTATAGAATATCTCGGTTCCTGAGCGAGATAGCGCTTTGAAATTTTGACTATAAATGCCTTGTAAAAATTTCTCAACTTTCTGTATCCCCGGATATATTCCATGGCTGTTCATTAACGTTTTATCGAATATCTCGGTTCCTGAGCATGATACAGCTTTGAAATTGGGTTTATAAATGCCTTCTTGAAATTCCTCAACTTTCTGTATCCCCGAAAACATTCTACGACTTTTAGATCGGCTGCAACATCAAAAAGAAAAGTGTAAATTTACGTTTTATCGAATATCTCGGTTCCTGAGCGAGATAGAGCTTTGAAATTTGGACTGTAAATGCCTTCTCAAAATTCCTTAACTTTCTGTATCCCCGGATATATTCTACGACTGTTCATTTACGTTTTATCGAATATCTCGGTTCCTGAGCGAGATAGCGCTTTGATATTTGGTTTATAAATGCCTTCTCGCAATTCCTCAACTTTCTGTATCCCCGGATATATTCTACGACTGTTCATTTACGTTTTATCGAATATTTCGGTTCCTGAGCGAGATACAGCTTTGAAATTGGGTTTATAAATGCCTTCTCGAAATTCCTCAACTTTCTGTATCCCCGGATATATTCTACGACTGTTCATTTACGTTTTATCGAATATTTCGGTTCCTGAGCGAGATACAGCTTTGAAATTGGGTTTATAAATGCCTTCTCGAAATTCCTCAACTTTCTGTATTCCCGGATATATTCTACGACTGTTCATTTACGTTTTATCGAATATCTCGGTTCCTGAGCGAGATACAGCTTTGAAATTGGGTTTATAAATGCCTTCTCGAAATTCCTCAACTTTCTGTATCCCCGGATATATTCCATGGCTGTTCATTAACGTTTTATCGAATATCTCGGTTCCTGAGCATGATACAGCTTTGAAATTGGGTTTATAAATGCCTTCTTGAAATTCCTCAACTTTCTGTATCCCCGAAAACATTCTACGACTTTTAGATCGGCTGCAACATCAAAAAGAAAAGTGTAAATTTACGTTTTATCGAATATCTCGGTTCCTGAGCGAGATAGAGCTTTGAAATTTGGACTGTAAATGCCTTCTCAAAATTCCTTAACTTTCTGTATCCCCGGATATATTCTACGACTGTTCATTTACGTTTTATCGAATATCTCGGTTCCTGAGCGAGATAGCGCTTTGATATTTGGTTTATAAATGCCTTCTCGCAATTCCTCAACTTTCTGTATCCCCGGATATATTCTACGACTGTTCATTTACGTTTTATCGAATATTTCGGTTCCTGAGCGAGATACAGCTTTGAAATTGGGTTTATAAATGCCTTCTCGAAATTCCTCAACTTTCTGTATCCCCGGATATATTCTACGACTGTTCATTTACGTTTTATCGAATATTTCGGTTCCTGAGCGAGATACAGCTTTGAAATTGGGTTTATAAATGCCTTCTCGAAATTCCTCAACTTTCTGTATTCCCGGATATATTCTACGACTGTTCATTTACGTTTTATCGAATATCTCGGTTCCTGAGCGAGATACAGCTTTGAAATTGGGTTTATAAATGCCTTCTCGAAATTCCTCAACTTTCTGTATCCCCGGATATATTCTACGGCTGTTCTTTTACGTTTTATCGAATATTTCGGTTCCTGAGCGAGATACAGCTTTGAAATTGGGTTTATAAATGCCTTCTCGAAATTCCTCAACTTTCTGTATTCCCGGATATATTCTACGACTGTTCATTTACGTTTTATCGAATATTTCGGTTCCTGAGCGAGATACAGCTTTGAAATTGGGTTTATAAATGCCTTCTCGAAATTCCTCAACTTTCTGTATCCCCGGATATATTCTACGACTGTTCATTTACGTTTTATCGAATATCTCGGTTCCTGAGCGAGATAGAGCTTTGATATTTGGTTTATAAATGCCTTCTCGAAATTCCTCAACTTTCTGTATCCCCGAAAACCTTCTACGAGTTTTAGATCGGCTGCAACATCAAAAAGAAAAGTGTAAATTTACGTTTTATAGAATATCTCGGTTCCTGAGCGAGATAGCGCTTTGAAATTTTGACTATAAATGCCTTGTAAAAATTTCTCAACTTTCTGTATCCCCGGATATATTCCATGGCTGTTCATTAACGTTTTATCGAATATCTCGGTTCCTGAGCGAGATACAGCTTTGAAATTGGGTTTATAAATGCCTTCTTGAAATTCCTCAACTTTCTGTATCCCCGAAAACATTCTACGACTTTTAGATCGGCTGCAACATCAAAAAGAAAAGTGTAAATTTACGTTTAATCGAATATCTCGGTTCCTGAGCGAGATAGAGCTTTGATATTTGGTTTATAAATGCCTTCTCGAAATTCCTCAACTTTCTGTATCCCCGGATATATTCTACGACTGTTCATTTACGTTTTATCGAATATTTCGGTTCCTGAGCGAGATACAGCTTTGAAATTGGGTTTATAAATGCCTTCTCGAAATTCCTCAACTTTCTGTATCCCCGGATTTATTCTACGACTGTTCATTTACGTTTTATCGAATATTTCGGTTCCTGAGCGAGATACAGCTTTGAAATTGGGTTTATAAATGCCTTCTCGAAATTCCTCAACTTTCTGTATCCCCGGATATATTCTACGGCTGTTCTTTTACGTTTTATCGAATATCTCGGTTCCTGAGCGAGATACAGCTTTAAAATTGGGTTTATAAATGCCTTCTCGAAATTCCTCAACTTTCTGTATCCCCGGATATATTCTACGACTTTTAGATCGGCTGCAACATCAAAAAGAAAAGTGTAAATTTACGTTTTATCGAATATCTCGGTTCCTGAGCGAGAAAGAGCTTTGATATTTGGTTTATAAATGCCTTCTCGCAATTCCTCAACTTTCTGTTTCCCCGGATATATTCTACGGCTGTTCTTTTACGTTTTATCGAATATTTCGGTTCCTGAGCGAGATACAGCTTTGAAATTGGGTTTATAAATGCCTTCTCGAAATTCCTCAACTTTCTGTATTCCCGGATATATTCTACGACTGTTCATTTACGTTTTATCGAATATTTCGGTTCCTGAGCGAGATACAGCTTTGAAATTGGGTTTATAAATGCCTTCTCGAAATTCCTCAACTTTCTGTATCCCCGGATATATTCTACGACTGTTCATTTACGTTTTATCGAATATCTCGGTTCCTGAGCGAGAAAGAGCTTTGATATTTGGTTTATAAATGCCTTCTCGCAATTCCTCAACTTTCTGTTTCCCCGGATATATTCTACGGCTGTTCTTTTACGTTTTATCGAATATTTCGGTTCCTGAGCGAGATACAGCTTTGAAATTGGGTTTATAAATGCCTTCTCGAAATTCCTCAACTTTCTGTATTCCCGGATATATTCTACGACTGTTCATTTACGTTTTATCGAATATTTCGGTTCCTGAGCGAGATACAGCTTTGAAATTGGGTTTATAAATGCCTTCTCGAAATTCCTCAACTTTCTGTATCCCCGGATATATTCTACGACTGTTCACTTACGTTTTATCGAATATCTCGGTTCCTGAGCGAGATAGAGCTTTGATATTTGGTTTATAAATGCCTTCTCGAAATTCCTCAACTTTCTGTATCCCCGAAAACCTTCTACGACTTTTAGATCGGCTGCAACATCAAAAAGAAAAGTGTAAATTTACGTTTTATAGAATATCTCGGTTCCTGAGCGAGATAGCGCTTTGAAATTTTGACTATAAATGCCTTGTAAAAATTTCTCAACTTTCTGTATCCCCGGATATATTCCATGGCTGTTCATTAACGTTTTATCGAATATCTCGGTTCCTGAGCGAGATACAGCTTTGAAATTGGGTTTATAAATGCCTTCTTGAAATTCCTCAACTTTCTGTATCCCCGAAAACATTCTACGACTTTTAGATCGGCTGCAACATCAAAAAGAAAAGTGTAAATTTACGTTTTATCGAATATCTCGGTTCCTGAGCGAGATAGAGCTTTGAAATTTGGACTGTAAATGCCTTCTCAAAATTCCTTAACTTTCTGTATCCCCGGATATATTCTACGACTGTTCATTTACGTTTTATCGAATATATCGGTTCCTGAGCGAGATAGCGCTTTGATATTTGGTTTATAAATGCCTTCTCGCAATTCCTCAACTTTCTGTATCCCCGGATATATTCTACGGCTGTTTATTAACGTTTTATCGAATATCTCGCTTCCTGAGCGAGATACAGCTTTGATATTTGGTTATTCTACGACTTTTAGATCGGCTGCAACATCAAAAAGAAAAGTGTAAATTTACGTTTAATCGAATATCTCGGTTCCTGAGCGAGATAGAGCTTTGATATTTGGTTTATAAATGCCTTCTCGAAATTCCTCAACTTTCTGTATCCCCGGATATATTCTACGACTGTTCATTTACGTTTTATCGAATATTTCGGTTCCTGAGCGAGATACAGCTTTGAAATTGGGTTTATAAATGCCTTCTCGAAATTCCTCAACTTTCTGTATCCCCGGATATATTCTACGACTGTTCATTTACGTTTTATCGAATATTTCGGTTCCTGAGCGAGATACAGCTTTGAAATTGGGTTTATAAATGCCTTCTCGAAATTCCTCAACTTTCTGTATCCCCGGATATATTCTACGGCTGTTCATTTACGTTTTATCGAATATTTCGGTTCCTGAGCGAGATACAGCTTTGAAATTGGGTTTATAAATGCCTTCTCGAAATTCCTCAACTTTCTGTATCCCCGGATATATTCTACGACTGTTCATTTACGTTTTATCGAATATTTCGGTTCCTGAGCGAGATACAGCTTTGAAATTGGGTTTATAAATGCCTTCTTGAAATTCCTCAACTTTCTGTATCCCCGAAAACATTCTACGACTTTTAGATCGGCTGCAACATCAAAAAGAAAAGTGTAAATTTACGTTTTATCGAATATCTCGGTTCCTGAGCGAGATAGAGCTTTGAAATTTGGACTGTAAATGCCTTCTCAAAATTCCTTAACTTTCTGTATCCCCGGATATATTCTACGACTGTTCATTTACGTTTTATCGAATATCTCGGTTCCTGAGCGAGATAGCGCTTTGATATTTGGTTTATAAATGCCTTCTCGCAATTCCTCAACTTTCTGTATCCCCGGATATATTCTACGGCTGTTTATTAACGTTTTATCGAATATCTCGGTTCCTGAGCGAGATACAGCTTTGATATTTGGTTATTCTACGACTTTTAGATCGGCTGCAACATCAAAAAGAAAAGTGTAAATTTACGTTTAATCGAATATCTCGGTTCCTGAGCGAGATAGAGCTTTGATATTTGGTTTATAAATGCCTTCTCGAAATTCCTCAACTTTCTGTATCCCCGAAAACCTTCTACGACTTTTAGATCGGCTGCAACATCAAAAAGAAAAGTGTAAATTTACGTTTTATAGAATATCTCGGTTCCTGAGCGAGATAGCGCTTTGAAATTTTGACTATAAATGCCTTGTAAAAATTTCTCAACTTTCTGTATCCCCGGATATATTCCATGGCTGTTCATTAACGTTTTATCGAATATCTCGGTTCCTGAGCGAGATACAGCTTTGAAATTGGGTTTATAAATGCCTTCTTGAAATTCCTCAACTTTCTGTATCCCCGGATATATTCTACGACTTTTAGATCGGCTGCAACATCAAAAAGAAAAGTGTAAATTTACGTTTAATCGAATATCTCGGTTCCTGAGCGAGATAGAGCTTTGATATTTGGTTTATAAATGCCTTCTCGAAATTCCTCAACTTTCTGTATCCCCGGATATATTCTGCGGCTGTTCTTTTACGTTTTATCGAATATTTCGGTTCCTGAGCGAGATACAGCTTTGAAATTGGGTTTATAAATGCCTTCTCGAAATTCCTCAACTTTCTGTATTCCCGGATATATTCTACGACTGTTCATTTACGTTTTATCGAATATTTCGGTTCCTGAGCGAGATACAGCTTTGAAATTGGGTTTATAAATGCCTTCTCGAAATTCCTCAACTTTCTGTATCCCCGGATATATTCTACGGCTGTTCTTTTACGTTTTATCGAATATTTCGGTTCCTGAGCGAGATACAGCTTTAAAATTGGGTTTATAAATGCCTTCTCGAAATTCCTCAACTTTCTGTATCCCCGAAAACCTTCTACGACTTTTAGATCGGCTGCAACATCAAAAAGAAAAGTGTAAATTTACGTTTTATAGAATATCTCGGTTCCTGAGCGAGATAGCGCTTTGAAATTTTGACTATAAATGCCTTGTAAAAATTTCTCAACTTTCTGTATCCCCGGATATATTCCATGGCTGTTCATTAACGTTTTATCGAATATCTCGGTTCCTGAGCGAGATACAGCTTTGAAATTGGGTTTATAAATGCCTTCTCGAAATTCCTCAACTTTCTGTATTCCCGGATATATTCTACGACTGTTCATTTACGTTTTATCGAATATTTCGGTTCCTGAGCGAGATACAGCTTTGAAATTGGGTTTATAAATGCCTTCTCGAAATTCCTCAACTTTCTGTATCCCCGGATATATTCTACGGCTGTTCTTTTACGTTTTATCGAATATTTCGGTTCCTGAGCGAGATACAGCTTTAAAATTGGGTTTATAAATGCCTTCTCGAAATTCCTCAACTTTCTGTATCCCCGAAAACCTTCTACGACTTTTAGATCGGCTGCAACATCAAAAAGAAAAGTGTAAATTTACGTTTTATAGAATATCTCGGTTCCTGAGCGAGATAGAGCTTTGAAATTTGGACTGTAAATGCCTTCTCAAAATTCCTTAACTTTCTGTATCCCCGGATATATTCTACGACTGTTCATTTACGTTTTATCGAATATCTCGGTTCCTGAGCGAGATAGCGCTTTGATATTTGGTTTATAAATGCCTTCTCGCAATTCCTCAACTTTCTGTATCCCCGGATATATTCTACGACTGTTCATTTACGTTTTATCGAATATTTCGGTTCCTGAGCGAGATACAGCTTTGAAATTGGGTTTATAAATGCCTTCTCGAAATTCCTCAACTTTCTGTATCCCCGGATATATTCTACGACTGTTCATTTACGTTTTATCGAATATTTCGGTTCCTGAGCGAGATACAGCTTTGAAATTGGGTTTATAAATGCCTTCTCGAAATTCCTCAACTTTCTGTATTCCCGGATATATTCTACGACTGTTCATTTACGTTTTATCGAATATCTCGGTTCCTGAGCGAGATACAGCTTTGAAATTGGGTTTATAAATGCCTTCTCGAAATTCCTCAACTTTCTGTATCCCCGGATATATTCTACGGCTGTTCTTTTACGTTTTATCGAATATTTCGGTTCCTGAGCGAGATACAGCTTTGAAATTGGGTTTATAAATGCCTTCTCGAAATTCCTCAACTTTCTGTATTCCCGGATATATTCTACGACTGTTCATTTACGTTTTATCGAATATTTCGGTTCCTGAGCGAGATACAGCTTTGAAATTGGGTTTATAAATGCCTTCTCGAAATTCCTCAACTTTCTGTATCCCCGGATATATTCTACGACTGTTCATTTACGTTTTATCGAATATCTCGGTTCCTGAGCGAGATAGAGCTTTGATATTTGGTTTATAAATGCCTTCTCGAAATTCCTCAACTTTCTGTATCCCCGAAAACCTTCTACGACTTTTAGATCGGCTGCAACATCAAAAAGAAAAGTGTAAATTTACGTTTTATAGAATATCTCGGTTCCTGAGCGAGATAGCGCTTTGAAATTTTGACTATAAATGCCTTGTAAAAATTTCTCAACTTTCTGTATCCCCGGATATATTCCATGGCTGTTCATTAACGTTTTATCGAATATCTCGGTTCCTGAGCGAGATACAGCTTTGAAATTGGGTTTATAAATGCCTTCTTGAAATTCCTCAACTTTCTGTATCCCCGAAAACATTCTACGACTTTTAGATCGGCTGCAACATCAAAAAGAAAAGTGTAAATTTACGTTTAATCGAATATCTCGGTTCCTGAGCGAGATAGAGCTTTGATATTTGGTTTATAAATGCCTTCTCGAAATTCCTCAACTTTCTGTATCCCCGGATATATTCTACGACTGTTCATTTACGTTTTATCGAATATTTCGGTTCCTGAGCGAGATACAGCTTTGAAATTGGGTTTATAAATGCCTTCTCGAAATTCCTCAACTTTCTGTATCCCCGGATTTATTCTACGACTGTTCATTTACGTTTTATCGAATATTTCGGTTCCTGAGCGAGATACAGCTTTGAAATTGGGTTTATAAATGCCTTCTCGAAATTCCTCAACTTTCTGTATCCCCGGATATATTCTACGGCTGTTCTTTTACGTTTTATCGAATATTTCGGTTCCTGAGCGAGATACAGCTTTAAAATTGGGTTTATAAATGCCTTCTCGAAATTCCTCAACTTTCTGTATCCCCGGATATATTCTACGACTTTTAGATCGGCTGCAACATCAAAAAGAAAAGTGTAAATTTACGTTTTATCGAATATCTCGGTTCCTGAGCGAGAAAGAGCTTTGATATTTGGTTTATAAATGCCTTCTCGCAATTCCTCAACTTTCTGTTTCCCCGGATATATTCTACGGCTGTTCTTTTACGTTTTATCGAATATTTCGGTTCCTGAGCGAGATACAGCTTTGAAATTGGGTTTATAAATGCCTTCTCGAAATTCCTCAACTTTCTGTATTCCCGGATATATTCTACGACTGTTCATTTACGTTTTATCGAATATTTCGGTTCCTGAGCGAGATACAGCTTTGAAATTGGGTTTATAAATGCCTTCTCGAAATTCCTCAACTTTCTGTATCCCCGGATATATTCTACGACTGTTCATTTACGTTTTATCGAATATCTCGGTTCCTGAGCGAGAAAGAGCTTTGATATTTGGTTTATAAATGCCTTCTCGCAATTCCTCAACTTTCTGTTTCCCCGGATATATTCTACGGCTGTTCTTTTACGTTTTATCGAATATTTCGGTTCCTGAGCGAGATACAGCTTTGAAATTGGGTTTATAAATGCCTTCTCGAAATTCCTCAACTTTCTGTATTCCCGGATATATTCTACGACTGTTCATTTACGTTTTATCGAATATTTCGGTTCCTGAGCGAGATACAGCTTTGAAATTGGGTTTATAAATGCCTTCTCGAAATTCCTCAACTTTCTGTATCCCCGGATATATTCTACGACTGTTCACTTACGTTTTATCGAATATCTCGGTTCCTGAGCGAGATAGAGCTTTGATATTTGGTTTATAAATGCCTTCTCGAAATTCCTCAACTTTCTGTATCCCCGAAAACCTTCTACGACTTTTAGATCGGCTGCAACATCAAAAAGAAAAGTGTAAATTTACGTTTTATAGAATATCTCGGTTCCTGAGCGAGATAGCGCTTTGAAATTTTGACTATAAATGCCTTGTAAAAATTTCTCAACTTTCTGTATCCCCGGATATATTCCATGGCTGTTCATTAACGTTTTATCGAATATCTCGGTTCCTGAGCGAGATACAGCTTTGAAATTGGGTTTATAAATGCCTTCTTGAAATTCCTCAACTTTCTGTATCCCCGAAAACATTCTACGACTTTTAGATCGGCTGCAACATCAAAAAGAAAAGTGTAAATTTACGTTTTATCGAATATCTCGGTTCCTGAGCGAGATAGAGCTTTGAAATTTGGACTGTAAATGCCTTCTCAAAATTCCTTAACTTTCTGTATCCCCGGATATATTCTACGACTGTTCATTTACGTTTTATCGAATATATCGGTTCCTGAGCGAGATAGCGCTTTGATATTTGGTTTATAAATGCCTTCTCGCAATTCCTCAACTTTCTGTATCCCCGGATATATTCTACGGCTGTTTATTAACGTTTTATCGAATATCTCGCTTCCTGAGCGAGATACAGCTTTGATATTTGGTTATTCTACGACTTTTAGATCGGCTGCAACATCAAAAAGAAAAGTGTAAATTTACGTTTAATCGAATATCTCGGTTCCTGAGCGAGATAGAGCTTTGATATTTGGTTTATAAATGCCTTCTCGAAATTCCTCAACTTTCTGTATCCCCGGATATATTCTACGACTGTTCATTTACGTTTTATCGAATATTTCGGTTCCTGAGCGAGATACAGCTTTGAAATTGGGTTTATAAATGCCTTCTCGAAATTCCTCAACTTTCTGTATCCCCGGATATATTCTACGACTGTTCATTTACGTTTTATCGAATATTTCGGTTCCTGAGCGAGATACAGCTTTGAAATTGGGTTTATAAATGCCTTCTCGAAATTCCTCAACTTTCTGTATCCCCGGATATATTCTACGGCTGTTCATTTACGTTTTATCGAATATTTCGGTTCCTGAGCGAGATACAGCTTTGAAATTGGGTTTATAAATGCCTTCTCGAAATTCCTCAACTTTCTGTATCCCCGGATATATTCTACGACTGTTCATTTACGTTTTATCGAATATTTCGGTTCCTGAGCGAGATACAGCTTTGAAATTGGGTTTATAAATGCCTTCTTGAAATTCCTCAACTTTCTGTATCCCCGAAAACATTCTACGACTTTTAGATCGGCTGCAACATCAAAAAGAAAAGTGTAAATTTACGTTTTATCGAATATCTCGGTTCCTGAGCGAGATAGAGCTTTGAAATTTGGACTGTAAATGCCTTCTCAAAATTCCTTAACTTTCTGTATCCCCGGATATATTCTACGACTGTTCATTTACGTTTTATCGAATATCTCGGTTCCTGAGCGAGATAGCGCTTTGATATTTGGTTTATAAATGCCTTCTCGCAATTCCTCAACTTTCTGTATCCCCGGATATATTCTACGGCTGTTTATTAACGTTTTATCGAATATCTCGCTTCCTGAGCGAGATACAGCTTTGATATTTGGTTATTCTACGACTTTTAGATCGGCTGCAACATCAAAAAGAAAAGTGTAAATTTACGTTTAATCGAATATCTCGGTTCCTGAGCGAGATAGAGCTTTGATATTTGGTTTATAAATGCCTTCTCGAAATTCCTCAACTTTCTGTATCCCCGAAAACCTTCTACGACTTTTAGATCGGCTGCAACATCAAAAAGAAAAGTGTAAATTTACGTTTTATAGAATATCTCGGTTCCTGAGCGAGATAGCGCTTTGAAATTTTGACTATAAATGCCTTGTAAAAATTTCTCAACTTTCTGTATCCCCGGATATATTCCATGGCTGTTCATTAACGTTTTATCGAATATCTCGGTTCCTGAGCGAGATACAGCTTTGAAATTGGGTTTATAAATGCCTTCTTGAAATTCCTCAACTTTCTGTATCCCCGGATATATTCTACGACTGTTCATTTACGTTTTATCGAATATTTCGGTTCCTGAGCGAGATACAGCTTTGAAATTGGGTTTATAAATGCCTTCTCGAAATTCCTCAACTTTCTGTATCCCCGGATATATTCTACGGCTGTTCTTTTACGTTTTATCGAATATTTCGGTTCCTGAGCGAGATACAGCTTTAAAATTGGGTTTATAAATGCCTTCTCGAAATTCCTCAACTTTCTGTATCCCCGGATATATTCTACGACTTTTAGATCGGCTGCAACATCAAAAAGAAAAGTGTAAATTTACGTTTTATCGAATATCTCGGTTCCTGAGCGAGAAAGAGCTTTGATATTTGGTTTATAAATGCCTTCTCGCAATTCCTCAACTTTCTGTTTCCCCGGATATATTCTACGGCTGTTCTTTTACGTTTTATCGAATATTTCGGTTCCTGAGCGAGATACAGCTTTGAAATTGGGTTTATAAATGCCTTCTCGAAATTCCTCAACTTTCTGTATTCCCGGATATATTCTACGACTGTTCATTTACGTTTTATCGAATATCTCGGTTCCTGAGCATGATACAGCTTTGAAATTGGGTTTATAAATGCCTTCTCGAAATTCCTCAACTTTCTGTATCCTCGGATATATTCTACGACTGTTCATTTACGTTTTATCGAATATCTCGGTTCCTGAGCGAGAAAGAGCTTTGATATTTGGTTTATAAATGCCTTCTCGCAATTCCTCAACTTTCTGTTTCCCCGGATATATTCTACGGCTGTTCTTTTACGTTTTATCGAATATTTCGGTTCCTGAGCGAGATACAGCTTTGAAATTGGGTTTATAAATGCCTTCTCGAAATTCCTCAACTTTCTGTATTCCCGGATATATTCTACGACTGTTCATTTACGTTTTATCGAATATTTCGGTTCCTGAGCGAGATACAGCTTTGAAATTGGGTTTATAAATGCCTTCTCGAAATTCCTCAACTTTCTGTATCCCCGGATATATTCTACGACTGTTCACTTACGTTTTATCGAATATCTCGGTTCCTGAGCGAGATAGAGCTTTGATATTTGGTTTATAAATGCCTTCTCGAAATTCCTCAACTTTCTGTATCCCCGAAAACCTTCTACGACTTTTAGATCGGCTGCAACATCAAAAAGAAAAGTGTAAATTTACGTTTTATAGAATATCTCGGTTCCTGAGCGAGATAGCGCTTTGAAATTTTGACTATAAATGCCTTGTAAAAATTTCTCAACTTTCTGTATCCCCGGATATATTCCATGGCTGTTCATTAACGTTTTATCGAATATCTCGGTTCCTGAGCGAGATACAGCTTTGAAATTGGGTTTATAAATGCCTTCTTGAAATTCCTCAACTTTCTGTATCCCCGAAAACATTCTACGACTTTTAGATCGGCTGCAACATCAAAAAGAAAAGTGTAAATTTACGTTTTATCGAATATCTCGGTTCCTGAGCGAGATAGAGCTTTGAAATTTGGACTGTAAATGCCTTCTCAAAATTCCTTAACTTTCTGTATCCCCGGATATATTCTACGACTGTTCATTTACGTTTTATCGAATATATCGGTTCCTGAGCGAGATAGCGCTTTGATATTTGGTTTATAAATGCCTTCTCGCAATTCCTCAACTTTCTGTATCCCCGGATATATTCTACGGCTGTTTATTAACGTTTTATCGAATATCTCGCTTCCTGAGCGAGATACAGCTTTGATATTTGGTTATTCTACGACTTTTAGATCGGCTGCAACATCAAAAAGAAAAGTGTAAATTTACGTTTAATCGAATATCTCGGTTCCTGAGCGAGATAGAGCTTTGATATTTGGTTTATAAATGCCTTCTCGAAATTCCTCAACTTTCTGTATCCCCGGATATATTCTACGACTGTTCATTTACGTTTTATCGAATATTTCGGTTCCTGAGCGAGATACAGCTTTGAAATTGGGTTTATAAATGCCTTCTCGAAATTCCTCAACTTTCTGTATCCCCGGATATATTCTACGACTGTTCATTTACGTTTTATCGAATATTTCGGTTCCTGAGCGAGATACAGCTTTGAAATTGGGTTTATAAATGCCTTCTCGAAATTCCTCAACTTTCTGTATTCCCGGATATATTCTACGACTGTTCATTTACGTTTTATCGAATATCTCGGTTCCTGAGCGAGATAGAGCTTTGGTTTATAAATGCCTTCTCGAAATTCCTCAACTTTCTGTATCCCCGGATATATTCTACGACTGTTCATTTACGTTTTATCGAATATTTCGGTTCCTGAGCGAGATACAGCTTTGAAATTGGGTTTATAAATGCCTTCTCGAAATTCCTCAACTTTCTGTATCCCCGGATATATTCTACGACTGTTCATTTACGTTTTATCGAATATTTCGGTTCCTGAGCGAGATACAGCTTTGAAATTGGGTTTATAAATGCCTTCTCGAAATTCCTCAACTTTCTGTATCCCCGGATATATTCTACGGCTGTTCATTTACGTTTTATCGAATATTTCGGTTCCTGAGCGAGATACAGCTTTGAAATTGGGTTTATAAATGCCTTCTCGAAATTCCTCAACTTTCTGTATTCCCGGATATATTCTACGACTGTTCATTTACGTTTTATCGAATATCTCGGTTCCTGAGCGAGATAGAGCTTTGATATTTGGTTTATAAATGCCTTCTCGAAATTCCTCAACTTTCTGTATCCCCGAAAACCTTCTACGACTTTTAGATCGGCTGCAACATCAAAAAGAAAAGTGTAAATTTACGTTTTATAGAATATCTCGGTTCCTGAGCGAGATAGCGCTTTGAAATTTTGACTATAAATGCCTTGTAAAAATTTCTCAACTTTCTGTATCCCCGGATATATTCCATGGCTGTTCATTAACGTTTTATCGAATATCTCGGTTCCTGAGCGAGATACAGCTTTGAAATTGGGTTTATAAATGCCTTCTTGAAATTCCTCAACTTTCTGTATCCCCGAAAACATTCTACGACTTTTAGATCGGATGCAACATCAAAAGGAAAAGTGTAAATTTACGTTTTATCGAATATCTCGGTTCCTGGGCGAGATAGAGCTTTGAAATCTGGTTTATAAATGCCTTCTCAAAATTCCTCAACTTTCTGTATCCCCGGATATATTCTACGACTGTTCATTTACGTTTTATCGAATATCTCGGTTCCTGAGCGAGATAGAGCTTTGATATTTGGTTTATAAATGCCTTCTCAAAATTCCTCAACTTTCTGTATCCCCGGATATATTCTACGGCTGTTCATTAACGTTTTATCGAATATCTCGGTTCCTGAGCGAGATACAGCTTTGAAATTGGGTTTATAAATGCCTTCTTGAAATTCCTCAACTTTCTGTATCCCCGAAAACATTCTACGACTTTTAGATCGGCTGCAACATCAAAAGGAAAAGTGTAAATTTACGTTTTATCGAATATCTCGGTTCCTGAGCGAGATAGCGCTTTGATATTTGGTTTATAAATGCCTTCTCGCAATTCCTCAACTTTCTGTATCCCCGGATATATTCTACGGCTGTTTATTAACGTTTTATCGAATATCTCGCTTCCTGAGCGAGATACAGCTTTGATATTTGGTTATTCTACGACTTTTAGATCAGCTGCAACATCAAAAAGAAAAGTGTAAATTTACGTTTAATCGAATATCTCGGTTCCTGAGCGAGATAGAGCTTTGATATTTGGTTTATAAATGCCTTCTCGAAATTCCTCAACTTTCTGTATCCCCGGATATATTCTACGACTGTTCATTTACGTTTTATCGAATATTTCGGTTCCTGAGCGAGATACAGCTTTGAAATTGGGTTTATAAATGCCTTCTCGAAATTCCTCAACTTTCTGTATCCCCGGATATATTCTACGACTGTTCATTTACGTTTTATCGAATATTTCGGTTCCTGAGCGAGATACAGCTTTGAAATTGGGTTTATAAATGCCTTCTCGAAATTCCTCAACTTTCTGTATCCCCGGATATATTCTACGGCTGTTCATTTACGTTTTATCGAATATTTCGGTTCCTGAGCGAGATACAGCTTTGAAATTGGGTTTATAAATGCCTTCTCGAAATTCCTCAACTTTCTGTATTCCCGGATATATTCTACGACTGTTCATTTACGTTTTATCGAATATCTCGGTTCCTGAGCGAGATAGAGCTTTGATATTTGGTTTATAAATGCCTTCTCGAAATTCCTCAACTTTCTGTATCCCCGAAAACCTTCTACGACTTTTAGATCGGCTGCAACATCAAAAAGAAAAGTGTAAATTTACGTTTTATCGAATATCTCGGTTCCTGAGCGAGAAAGAGCTTTGATATTTGGTTTATAAATGCCTTCTCGCAATTCCTCAACTTTCTGTATCCCCGGATATATTCTACGGCTGTTCATTTACGTTTTATCGAATATCTCGGTTCCTGAGCGAGATAGCGCTTTGAAATTTTGACTATAAATGCCTTGTAAAAATTTCTCAACTTTCTGTATCCCCGGATATATTCCATGGCTGTTCATTAACGTTTTATCGAATATCTCGGTTCCTGAGCGAGATACAGCTTTGAAATTGGGTTTATAAATGCCTTCTTGAAATTCCTCAACTTTCTGTATCCCCGAAAACATTCTACGACTTTTAGATCGGATGCAACATCAAAAGGAAAAGTGTAAATTTACGTTTTATCGAATATCTCGGTTCCTGGGCGAGATAGAGCTTTGAAATCTGGTTTATAAATGCCTTCTCAAAATTCCTCAACTTTCTGTATCCCCGGATATATTCTACGACTGTTCATTTACGTTTTATCGAATATCTCGGTTCCTGAGCGAGATAGAGCTTTGATATTTGGTTTATAAATGCCTTCTCAAAATTCCTCAACTTTCTGTATCCCCGGATATATTCTACGGCTGTTCATTAACGTTTTATCGAATATCTCGGTTCCTGAGCGAGATACAGCTTTGAAATCGGGTTTATAAATGCCTTCTTGAAATTCCTCAACTTTCTGTATCCCCGAAAACATTCTACGACTTTTAGATCGGCTGCAACATCAAAAGGAAAAGTGTAAATTTACGTTTTATCGAATATCTCGGTTCCTGAGCGAGATAGCGCTTTGATATTTGGTTTATAAATGCCTTCTCGCAATTCCTCAACTTTCTGTATCCCCGGATATATTCTACGGCTGTTTATTAACGTTTTATCGAATATCTCGCTTCCTGAGCGAGATACAGCTTTGATATTTGGTTATTCTACGACTTTTAGATCAGCTGCAACATCAAAAAGAAAAGTGTAAATTTACGTTTAATCGAATATCTCGGTTCCTGAGCGAGATAGAGCTTTGATATTTGGTTTATAAATGCCTTCTCGAAATTCCTCAACTTTCTGTATCCCCGGATATATTCTACGGCTGTTCATTTACGTTTTATCGAATATTTCGGTTCCTGAGCGAGATACAGCTTTGAAATTGGGTTTATAAATGCCTTCTCGAAATTCCTCAACTTTCTGTATCCCCGGATATATTCTACGACTGTTCATTTACGTTTTATCGAATATTTCGGTTCCTGAGCGAGATACAGCTTTGAAATTGGGTTTATAAATGCCTTCTCGAAATTCCTCAACTTTCTGTATCCCCGGATATATTCTACGGCTGTTCATTTACGTTTTATCGAATATTTCGGTTCCTGAGCGAGATACAGCTTTGAAATTGGGTTTATAAATGCCTTCTCGAAATTCCTCAACTTTCTGTATCCCCGAAAACCTTCTACGACTTTTAGATCGGCTGCAACATCAAAAAGAAAAGTGTAAATTTACGTTTTATCGAATATCTCGGTTCCTGAGCGAGAAAGAGCTTTGATATTTGGTTTATAAATGCCTTCTCGCAATTCCTCAACTTTCTGTATCCCCGGATATATTCTACGGCTGTTCATTTACGTTTTATCGAATATCTCGGTTCCTGAGCGAGATAGCGCTTTGAAATTTTGACTATAAATGCCTTGTAAAAATTTCTCAACTTTCTGTATCCCCGGATATATTCCATGGCTGTTCATTAACGTTTTATCGAATATCTCGGTTCCTGAGCGAGATACAGCTTTGAAATTGGGTTTATAAATGCCTTCTTGAAATTCCTCAACTTTCTGTATCCCCGAAAACATTCTACGACTTTTAGATCGGATGCAACATCAAAAGGAAAAGTGTAAATTTACGTTTTATCGAATATCTCGGTTCCTGGGCGAGATAGAGCTTTGAAATCTGGTTTATAAATGCCTTCTCAAAATTCCTCAACTTTCTGTATCCCCGGATATATTCTACGACTGTTCATTTACGTTTTATCGAATATCTCGGTTCCTGAGCGAGATAGAGCTTTGATATTTGGTTTATAAATGCCTTCTCAAAATTCCTCAACTTTCTGTATCCCCGGATATATTCTACGGCTGTTCATTAACGTTTTATCGAATATCTCGGTTCCTGAGCGAGATACAGCTTTGAAATCGGGTTTATAAATGCCTTCTTGAAATTCCTCAACTTTCTGTATCCCCGAAAACATTCTACGACTTTTAGATCGGCTGCAACATCAAAAGGAAAAGTGTAAATTTACGTTTTATCGAATATCTCGGTTCCTGAGCGAGATAGCGCTTTGATATTTGGTTTATAAATGCCTTCTCGCAATTCCTCAACTTTCTGTATCCCCGGATATATTCTACGGCTGTTTATTAACGTTTTATCGAATATCTCGCTTCCTGAGCGAGATACAGCTTTGATATTTGGTTATTCTACGACTTTTAGATCAGCTGCAACATCAAAAAGAAAAGTGTAAATTTACGTTTAATCGAATATCTCGGTTCCTGAGCGAGATAGAGCTTTGATATTTGGTTTATAAATGCCTTCTCGAAATTCCTCAACTTTCTGTATCCCCGGATATATTCTACGACTGTTCATTTACGTTTTATCGAATATTTCGGTTCCTGAGCGAGATACAGCTTTGAAATTGGGTTTATAAATGCCTTCTCGAAATTCCTCAACTTTCTGTATCCCCGGATATATTCTACGACTGTTCATTTACGTTTTATCGAATATTTCGGTTCCTGAGCGAGATACAGCTTTGAAATTGGGTTTATAAATGCCTTCTCGAAATTCCTCAACTTTCTGTATCCCCGGATATATTCTACGGCTGTTCATTTACGTTTTATCGAATATTTCGGTTCCTGAGCGAGATACAGCTTTGAAATTGGGTTTATAAATGCCTTCTCGAAATTCCTCAACTTTCTGTATTCCCGGATATATTCTACGACTGTTCATTTACGTTTTATCGAATATCTCGGTTCCTGAGCGAGATAGAGCTTTGATATTTGGTTTATAAATGCCTTCTCGAAATTCCTCAACTTTCTGTATCCCCGAAAACCTTCTACGACTTTTAGATCGGCTGCAACATCAAAAAGAAAAGTGTAAATTTACGTTTTATAGAATATCTCGGTTCCTGAGCGAGATAGCGCTTTGAAATTTTGACTATAAATGCCTTGTAAAAATTTCTCAACTTTCTGTATCCCCGGATATATTCCATGGCTGTTCATTAACGTTTTATCGAATATCTCGGTTCCTGAGCGAGATACAGCTTTGAAATTGGGTTTATAAATGCCTTCTTGAAATTCCTCAACTTTCTGTATCCCCGAAAACATTCTACGACTTTTAGATCGGATGCAACATCAAAAGGAAAAGTGTAAATTTACGTTTTATCGAATATCTCGGTTCCTGGGCGAGATAGAGCTTTGAAATCTGGTTTATAAATGCCTTCTCAAAATTCCTCAACTTTCTGTATCCCCGGATATATTCTACGACTGTTCATTTACGTTTTATCGAATATCTCGGTTCCTGAGCGAGATAGAGCTTTGATATTTGGTTTATAAATGCCTTCTCAAAATTCCTCAACTTTCTGTATCCCCGGATATATTCTACGGCTGTTCATTAACGTTTTATCGAATATCTCGGTTCCTGAGCGAGATACAGCTTTGAAATTGGGTTTATAAATGCCTTCTTGAAATTCCTCAACTTTCTGTATCCCCGAAAACATTCTACGACTTTTAGATCGGCTGCAACATCAAAAGGAAAAGTGTAAATTTACGTTTTATCGAATATCTCGGTTCCTGAGCGAGATAGCGCTTTGATATTTGGTTTATAAATGCCTTCTCAAAATTCCTCAACTTTCTGTATCCCCGGATATATTCTACGGCTGTTCATTAACGTTTTATCGAATATCTCGGTTCCTGGGCGAGATAGAGCTTTGAAATCTGGTTTATAAATGCCTTCTCAAAATTCCTCAACTTTCTGTATCCCCGGATATATTCTACGACTGTTCATTTACGTTTTATCGAATATCTCGGTTCCTGAGCGAGATAGAGCTTTGATATTTGGTTTATAAATGCCTTCTCAAAATTCCTCAACTTTCTGTATCCCCGGATATATTCTACGGCTGTTCATTAACGTTTTATCGAATATCTCGGTTCCTGAGCGAGATACAGCTTTGAAATCGGGTTTATAAATGCCTTCTTGAAATTCCTCAACTTTCTGTATCCCCGAAAACATTCTACGACTTTTAGATCGGCTGCAACATCAAAAGGAAAAGTGTAAATTTACGTTTTATCGAATATCTCGGTTCCTGAGCGAGATAGCGCTTTGATATTTGGTTTATAAATGCCTTCTCGCAATTCCTCAACTTTCTGTATCCCCGGATATATTCTACGGCTGTTTATTAACGTTTTATCGAATATCTCGCTTCCTGAGCGAGATACAGCTTTGATATTTGGTTATTCTACGACTTTTAGATCAGCTGCAACATCAAAAAGAAAAGTGTAAATTTACGTTTAATCGAATATCTCGGTTCCTGAGCGAGATAGAGCTTTGATATTTGGTTTATAAATGCCTTCTCGAAATTCCTCAACTTTCTGTATCCCCGGATATATTCTACGACTGTTCATTTACGTTTTATCGAATATTTCGGTTCCTGAGCGAGATACAGCTTTGAAATTGGGTTTATAAATGCCTTCTCGAAATTCCTCAACTTTCTGTATCCCCGGATATATTCTACGACTGTTCATTTACGTTTTATCGAATATTTCGGTTCCTGAGCGAGATACAGCTTTGAAATTGGGTTTATAAATGCCTTCTCGAAATTCCTCAACTTTCTGTATCCCCGGATATATTCTACGGCTGTTCATTTACGTTTTATCGAATATTTCGGTTCCTGAGCGAGATACAGCTTTGAAATTGGGTTTATAAATGCCTTCTCGAAATTCCTCAACTTTCTGTATTCCCGGATATATTCTACGACTGTTCATTTACGTTTTATCGAATATCTCGGTTCCTGAGCGAGATAGAGCTTTGATATTTGGTTTATAAATGCCTTCTCGAAATTCCTCAACTTTCTGTATCCCCGAAAACCTTCTACGACTTTTAGATCGGCTGCAACATCAAAAAGAAAAGTGTAAATTTACGTTTTATAGAATATCTCGGTTCCTGAGCGAGATAGCGCTTTGAAATTTTGACTATAAATGCCTTGTAAAAATTTCTCAACTTTCTGTATCCCCGGATATATTCCATGGCTGTTCATTAACGTTTTATCGAATATCTCGGTTCCTGAGCGAGATACAGCTTTGAAATTGGGTTTATAAATGCCTTCTTGAAATTCCTCAACTTTCTGTATCCCCGAAAACATTCTACGACTTTTAGATCGGATGCAACATCAAAAGGAAAAGTGTAAATTTACGTTTTATCGAATATCTCGGTTCCTGGGCGAGATAGAGCTTTGAAATCTGGTTTATAAATGCCTTCTCAAAATTCCTCAACTTTCTGTATCCCCGGATATATTCTACGACTGTTCATTTACGTTTTATCGAATATCTCGGTTCCTGAGCGAGATAGAGCTTTGATATTTGGTTTATAAATGCCTTCTCAAAATTCCTCAACTTTCTGTATCCCCGGATAAATTCTACGGCTGTTCATTAACGTTTTATCGAATATCTCGGTTCCTGAGCGAGATACAGCTTTGAAATTGGGTTTATAAATGCCTTCTTGAAATTCCTCAACTTTCTGTATCCCCGAAAACATTCTACGACTTTTAGATCGGCTGCAACATCAAAAGGAAAAGTGTAAATTTACGTTTTATCGAATATCTCGGTTCCTGAGCGAGATAGCGCTTTGATATTTGGTTTATAAATGCCTTCTCGCAATTCCTCAACTTTCTGTATCCCCGGATATATTCTACGGCTGTTTATTAACGTTTTATCGAATATCTCGCTTCCTGAGCGAGATACAGCTTTGATATTTGGTTATTCTACGACTTTTAGATCAGCTGCAACATCAAAAAGAAAAGTGTAAATTTACGTTTAATCGAATATCTCGGTTCCTGAGCGAGATAGAGCTTTGATATTTGGTTTATAAATGCCTTCTCGAAATTCCTCAACTTTCTGTATCCCCGGATATATTCTACGACTGTTCATTTACGTTTTATCGAATATTTCGGTTCCTGAGCGAGATACAGCTTTGAAATTGGGTTTATAAATGCCTTCTCGAAATTCCTCAACTTTCTGTATCCCCGGATATATTCTACGACTGTTCATTTACGTTTTATCGAATATTTCGGTTCCTGAGCGAGATACAGCTTTGAAATTGGGTTTATAAATGCCTTCTCGAAATTCCTCAACTTTCTGTATCCCCGGATATATTCTACGGCTGTTCATTTACGTTTTATCGAATATTTCGGTTCCTGAGCGAGATACAGCTTTGAAATTGGGTTTATAAATGCCTTCTCGAAATTCCTCAACTTTCTGTATTCCCGGATATATTCTACGACTGTTCATTTACGTTTTATCGAATATCTCGGTTCCTGAGCGAGATAGAGCTTTGATATTTGGTTTATAAATGCCTTCTCGAAATTCCTCAACTTTCTGTATCCCCGAAAACCTTCTACGACTTTTAGATCGGCTGCAACATCAAAAAGAAAAGTGTAAATTTACGTTTTATCGAATATCTCGGTTCCTGAGCGAGAAAGAGCTTTGATATTTGGTTTATAAATGCCTTCTCGCAATTCCTCAACTTTCTGTATCCCCGGATATATTCTACGGCTGTTCATTTACGTTTTATCGAATATCTCGGTTCCTGAGCGAGATAGCGCTTTGAAATTTTGACTATAAATGCCTTGTAAAAATTTCTCAACTTTCTGTATCCCCGGATATATTCCATGGCTGTTCATTAACGTTTTATCGAATATCTCGGTTCCTGAGCGAGATACAGCTTTGAAATTGGGTTTATAAATACCTTCTTGAAATTCCTCAACTTTCTGTATCCCCGAAAACATTCTACGACTTTTAGATCGGATGCAACATCAAAAGGAAAAGTGTAAATTTACGTTTTATCGAATATCTCGGTTCCTGGGCGAGATAGAGCTTTGAAATCTGGTTTATAAATGCCTTCTCAAAATTCCTCAACTTTCTGTATCCCCGGATATATTCTACGACTGTTCATTTACGTTTTATCGAATATCTCGGTTCCTGAGCGAGATAGAGCTTTGATATTTGGTTTATAAATGCCTTCTCAAAATTCCTCAACTTTCTGTATCCCCGGATATATTCTACGGCTGTTCATTAACGTTTTATCGAATATCTCGGTTCCTGAGCGAGATACAGCTTTGAAATCGGGTTTATAAATGCCTTCTTGAAATTCCTCAACTTTCTGTATCCCCGAAAACATTCTACGACTTTTAGATCGGCTGCAACATCAAAAGGAAAAGTGTAAATTTACGTTTTATCGAATATCTCGGTTCCTGAGCGAGATAGCGCTTTGATATTTGGTTTATAAATGCCTTCTCGCAATTCCTCAACTTTCTGTATCCCCGGATATATTCTACGGCTGTTTATTAACGTTTTATCGAATATCTCGCTTCCTGAGCGAGATACAGCTTTGATATTTGGTTATTCTACGACTTTTAGATCAGCTGCAACATCAAAAAGAAAAGTGTAAATTTACGTTTAATCGAATATCTCGGTTCCTGAGCGAGATAGAGCTTTGATATTTGGTTTATAAATGCCTTCTCGAAATTCCTCAACTTTCTGTATCCCCGGATATATTCTACGACTGTTCATTTACGTTTTATCGAATATTTCGGTTCCTGAGCGAGATACAGCTTTGAAATTGGGTTTATAAATGCCTTCTCGAAATTCCTCAACTTTCTGTATCCCCGGATATATTCTACGACTGTTCATTTACGTTTTATCGAATATTTCGGTTCCTGAGCGAGATACAGCTTTGAAATTGGGTTTATAAATGCCTTCTCGAAATTCCTCAACTTTCTGTATCCCCGGATATATTCTACGGCTGTTCATTTACGTTTTATCGAATATTTCGGTTCCTGAGCGAGATACAGCTTTGAAATTGGGTTTATAAATGCCTTCTCGAAATTCCTCAACTTTCTGTATCCCCGAAAACCTTCTACGACTTTTAGATCGGCTGCAACATCAAAAAGAAAAGTGTAAATTTACGTTTTATCGAATATCTCGGTTCCTGAGCGAGATAGCGCTTTGATATTTGGTTTATAAATGCCTTCTCGCAATTCCTCAACTTTCTGTATCCCCGGATATATTCTACGGCTGTTCATTTACGTTTTATCGAATATCTCGGTTCCTGAGCGAGATAGCGCTTTGAAATTTTGACTATAAATGCCTTGTAAAAATTTCTCAACTTTCTGTATCCCCGGATATATTCCATGGCTGTTCATTAACGTTTTATCGAATATCTCGGTTCCTGAGCGAGATACAGCTTTGAAATTGGGTTTATAAATGCCTTCTTGAAATTCCTCAACTTTCTGTATCCCCGAAAACATTCTACGACTTTTAGATCGGATGCAACATCAAAAGGAAAAGTGTAAATTTACGTTTTATCGAATATCTCGGTTCCTGGGCGAGATAGAGCTTTGAAATCTGGTTTATAAATGCCTTCTCAAAATTCCTCAACTTTCTGTATCCCCGGATATATTCTACGACTGTTCATTTACGTTTTATCGAATATCTCGGTTCCTGAGCGAGATAGAGCTTTGATATTTGGTTTATAAATGCCTTCTCAAAATTCCTCAACTTTCTGTATCCCCGGATATATTCTACGGCTGTTCATTAACGTTTTATCGAATATCTCGGTTCCTGAGCGAGATACAGCTTTGAAATTGGGTTTATAAATGCCTTCTTGAAATTCCTCAACTTTCTGTATCCCCGAAAACATTCTACGACTTTTAGATCGGCTGCAACATCAAAAGGAAAAGTGTAAATTTACGTTTTATCGAATATCTCGGTTCCTGAGCGAGATAGCGCTTTGATATTTGGTTTATAAATGCCTTCTCGCAATTCCTCAACTTTCTGTATCCCCGGATATATTCTACGGCTGTTTATTAACGTTTTATCGAATATCTCGCTTCCTGAGCGAGATACAGCTTTGATATTTGGTTATTCTACGACTTTTAGATCAGCTGCAACATCAAAAAGAAAAGTGTAAATTTACGTTTAATCGAATATCTCGGTTCCTGAGCGAGATAGAGCTTTGATATTTGGTTTATAAATGCCTTCTCGAAATTCCTCAACTTTCTGTATCCCCGGATATATTCTACGACTGTTCATTTACGTTTTATCGAATATTTCGGTTCCTGAGCGAGATACAGCTTTGAAATTGGGTTTATAAATGCCTTCTCGAAATTCCTCAACTTTCTGTATCCCCGGATATATTCTACGACTGTTCATTTACGTTTTATCGAATATTTCGGTTCCTGAGCGAGATACAGCTTTGAAATTGGGTTTATAAATGCCTTCTCGAAATTCCTCAACTTTCTGTATCCCCGGATATATTCTACGGCTGTTCATTTACGTTTTATCGAATATTTCGGTTCCTGAGCGAGATACAGCTTTGAAATTGGGTTTATAAATGCCTTCTCGAAATTCCTCAACTTTCTGTATTCCCGGATATATTCTACGACTGTTCATTTACGTTTTATCGAATATCTCGGTTCCTGAGCGAGATACAGCTTTGAAATTGGGTTTATAAATGCCTTCTTGAAATTCCTCAACTTTCTGTATCCCCGAAAACATTCTACGACTTTTAGATCGGATGCAACATCAAAAGGAAAAGTGTAAATTTACGTTTTATCGAATATCTCGGTTCCTGGGCGAGATAGAGCTTTGAAATCTGGTTTATAAATGCCTTCTCAAAATTCCTCAACTTTCTGTATCCCCGGATATATTCTACGACTGTTCATTTACGTTTTATCGAATATCTCGGTTCCTGAGCGAGATAGAGCTTTGATATTTGGTTTATAAATGCCTTCTCAAAATTCCTCAACTTTCTGTATCCCCGGATATATTCTACGGCTGTTCATTAACGTTTTATCGAATATCTCGGCTCCTGAGCGAGATACAGCTTTGAAATCGGGTTTATAAATGCCTTCTTGAAATTCCTCAACTTTCTGTATCCCCGAAAACATTCTACGACTTTTAGATCGGCTGCAACATCAAAAGGAAAAGTGTAAATTTACGTTTTATCGAATATCTCGGTTCCTGAGCGAGATAGCGCTTTGATATTTGGTTTATAAATGCCTTCTCGCAATTCCTCAACTTTCTGTATCCCCGGATATATTCTACGGCTGTTTATTAACGTTTTATCGAATATCTCGCTTCCTGAGCGAGATACAGCTTTGATATTTGGTTATTCTACGACTTTTAGATCAGCTGCAACATCAAAAAGAAAAGTGTAAATTTACGTTTAATCGAATATCTCGGTTCCTGAGCGAGATAGAGCTTTGATATTTGGTTTATAAATGCCTTCTCGAAATTCCTCAACTTTCTGTATCCCCGGATATATTCTACGACTGTTCATTTACGTTTTATCGAATATTTCGGTTCCTGAGCGAGATACAGCTTTGAAATTGGGTTTATAAATGCCTTCTCGAAATTCCTCAACTTTCTGTATCCCCGGATATATTCTATGACTGTTCATTTACGTTTTATCGAATATTTCGGTTCCTGAGCGAGATACAGCTTTGAAATTGGGTTTATAAATGCCTTCTCGAAATTCCTCAACTTTCTGTATCCCCGGATATATTCTACGGCTGTTCATTTACGTTTTATCGAATATTTCGGTTCCTGAGCGAGATACAGCTTTGAAATTGGGTTTATAAATGCCTTCTCGAAATTCCTCAACTTTCTGTATCCCCGAAAACCTTCTACGACTTTTAGATCGGCTGCAACATCAAAAAGAAAAGTGTAAATTTACGTTTTATCGAATATCTCGGTTCCTGAGCGAGAAAGAGCTTTGATATTTGGTTTATAAATGCCTTCTCGCAATTCCTCAACTTTCTGTATCCCCGGATATATTCTACGGCTGTTCATTTACGTTTTATCGAATATCTCGGTTCCTGAGCGAGATAGCGCTTTGAAATTTTGACTATAAATGCCTTGTAAAAATTTCTCAACTTTCTGTATCCCCGGATATATTCCATGGCTGTTCATTAACGTTTTATCGAATATCTCGGTTCCTGAGCGAGATACAGCTTTGAAATTGGGTTTATAAATGCCTTCTTGAAATTCCTCAACTTTCTGTATCCCCGAAAACATTCTACGACTTTTAGATCGGATGCAACATCAAAAGGAAAAGTGTAAATTTACGTTTTATCGAATATCTCGGTTCCTGGGCGAGATAGAGCTTTGAAATCTGGTTTATAAATGCCTTCTCAAAATTCCTCAACTTTCTGTATCCCCGGATATATTCTACGGCTGTTCATTAACGTTTTATCGAATATCTCGGTTCCTGAGCGAGATAGAGCTTTGATATTTGGTTTATAAATGCCTTCTTGAAATTCCTCAACTTTCTGTATCCCCGAAAACATTCTACGACTTTTAGATCGGCTGCAACATCAAAAGGAAAAGTGTAAATTTACGTTTTATCGAATATCTCGGTTCCTGAGCGAGATAGCGCTTTGATATTTGGTTTATAAATGCCTTCTCGCAATTCCTCAACTTTCTGTATCCCCGGATATATTCTACGGCTGTTTATTAACGTTTTATCGAATATCTCGCTTCCTGAGCGAGATACAGCTTTGATATTTGGTTATTCTACGACTTTTAGATCAGCTGCAACATCAAAAAGAAAAGTGTAAATTTACGTTTAATCGAATATCTCGGTTCCTGAGCGAGATAGAGCTTTGATATTTGGTTTATAAATGCCTTCTCGAAATTCCTCAACTTTCTGTATCCCCGGATATATTCTACGACTGTTCATTTACGTTTTATCGAATATTTCGGTTCCTGAGCGAGATACAGCTTTGAAATTGGGTTTATAAATGCCTTCTCGAAATTCCTCAACTTTCTGTATCCCCGGATATATTCTACGACTGTTCATTTACGTTTTATCGAATATTTCGGTTCCTGAGCGAGATACAGCTTTGAAATTGGGTTTATAAATGCCTTCTCGAAATTCCTCAACTTTCTGTATCCCCGGATATATTCTACGACTGTTCATTTACGTTTTATCGAATATTTCGGTTCCTGAGCGAGATACAGCTTTGAAATTGGGTTTATAAATGCCTTCTCGAAATTCCTCAACTTTCTGTATCCCCGGATATATTCTACGGCTGTTCATTTACGTTTTATCGAATATTTCGGTTCCTGAGCGAGATACAGCTTTGAAATTGGGTTTATAAATGCCTTCTCGAAATTCCTCAACTTTCTGTATCCCCGAAAACCTTCTACGACTTTTAGATCGGCTGCAACATCAAAAAGAAAAGTGTAAATTTACGTTTTATCGAATATCTCGGTTCCTGAGCGAGAAAGAGCTTTGATATTTGGTTTATAAATGCCTTCTCGCAATTCCTCAACTTTCTGTATCCCCGGATATATTCTACGGCTGTTCATTTACGTTTTATCGAATATCTCGGTTCCTGAGCGAGATAGCGCTTTGAAATTTTGACTATAAATGCCTTGTAAAAATTTCTCAACTTTCTGTATCCCCGGATATATTCCATGGCTGTTCATTAACGTTTTATCGAATATCTCGGTTCCTGAGCGAGATACAGCTTTGAAATTGGGTTTATAAATGCCTTCTTGAAATTCCTCAACTTTCTGTATCCCCGAAAACATTCTACGACTTTTAGATCGGATGCAACATCAAAAGGAAAAGTGTAAATTTACGTTTTATCGAATATCTCGGTTCCTGGGCGAGATAGAGCTTTGAAATCTGGTTTATAAATGCCTTCTCAAAATTCCTCAACTTTCTGTATCCCCGGATATATTCTACGACTGTTCATTTACGTTTTATCGAATATCTCGGTTCCTGAGCGAGATAGAGCTTTGATATTTGGTTTATAAATGCCTTCTCAAAATTCCTCAACTTTCTGTATCCCCGGATATATTCTACGGCTGTTCATTAACGTTTTATCGAATATCTCGGTTCCTGAGCGAGATACAGCTTTGAAATTGGGTTTATAAATGCCTTCTTGAAATTCCTCAACTTTCTGTATCCCCGAAAACATTCTACGACTTTTAGATCGGCTGCAACATCAAAAGGAAAAGTGTAAATTTACGTTTTATCGAATATCTCGGTTCCTGAGCGAGATAGCGCTTTGATATTTGGTTTATAAATGCCTTCTCGCAATTCCTCAACTTTCTGTATCCCCGGATATATTCTACGGCTGTTTATTAACGTTTTATCGAATATCTCGCTTCCTGAGCGAGATACAGCTTTGATATTTGGTTATTCTACGACTTTTAGATCAGCTGCAACATCAAAAAGAAAAGTGTAAATTTACGTTTAATCGAATATCTCGGTTCCTGAGCGAGATAGAGCTTTGATATTTGGTTTATAAATGCCTTCTCGAAATTCCTCAACTTTCTGTATCCCCGGATATATTCTACGACTGTTCATTTACGTTTTATCGAATATTTCGGTTCCTGAGCGAGATACAGCTTTGAAATTGGGTTTATAAATGCCTTCTCGAAATTCCTCAACTTTCTGTATCCCCGGATATATTCTACGACTGTTCATTTACGTTTTATCGAATATTTCGGTTCCTGAGCGAGATACAGCTTTGAAATTGGGTTTATAAATGCCTTCTCGAAATTCCTCAACTTTCTGTATCCCCGGATATATTCTACGGCTGTTCATTTACGTTTTATCGAATATTTCGGTTCCTGAGCGAGATACAGCTTTGAAATTGGGTTTATAAATGCCTTCTCGAAATTCCTCAACTTTCTGTATTCCCGGATATATTCTACGACTGTTCATTTACGTTTTATCGAATATCTCGGTTCCTGAGCAAGATAGAGCTTTGATATTTGGTTTATAAATGCCTTCTCGAAATTCCTCAACTTTCTGTATCCCCGAAAACCTTCTACGACTTTTAGATCGGCTGCAACATCAAAAAGAAAAGTGTAAATTTACGTTTTATCGAATATCTCGGTTCCTGAGCGAGAAAGAGCTTTGATATTTGGTTTATAAATGCCTTCTCGCAATTCCTCAACTTTCTGTATCCCCGGATATATTCTACGGCTGTTCATTTACGTTTTATCGAATATCTCGGTTCCTGAGCGAGATAGCGCTTTGAAATTTTGACTATAAATGCCTTGTAAAAATTTCTCAACTTTCTGTATCCCCGGATATATTCCATGGCTGTTCATTAACGTTTTATCGAATATCTCGGTTCCTGAGCGAGATACAGCTTTGAAATTGGGTTTATAAATGCCTTCTTGAAATTCCTCAACTTTCTGTATCCCCGAAAACATTCTACGACTTTTAGATCGGATGCAACATCAAAAGGAAAAGTGTAAATTTACGTTTTATCGAATATCTCGGTTCCTGGGCGAGATAGAGCTTTGAAATCTGGTTTATAAATGCCTTCTCAAAATTCCTCAACTTTCTGTATCCCCGGATATATTCTACGACTGTTCATTTACGTTTTATCGAATATCTCGGTTCCTGAGCGAGATAGAGCTTTGATATTTGGTTTATAAATGCCTTCTCAAAATTCCTCAACTTTCTGTATCCCCGGATATATTCTACGGCTGTTCATTAACGTTTTATCGAATATCTCGGTTCCTGAGCGAGATACAGCTTTGAAATCGGGTTTATAAATGCCTTCTTGAAATTCCTCAACTTTCTGTATCCCCGAAAACATTCTACGACTTTTAGATCGGCTGCAACATCAAAAGGAAAAGTGTAAATTTACGTTTTATCGAATATCTCGGTTCCTGAGCGAGATAGCGCTTTGATATTTGGTTTATAAATGCCTTCTCGCAATTCCTCAACTTTCTGTATCCCCGGATATATTCTACGGCTGTTTATTAACGTTTTATCGAATATCTCGCTTCCTGAGCGAGATACAGCTTTGATATTTGGTTATTCTACGACTTTTAGATCAGCTGCAACATCAAAAAGAAAAGTGTAAATTTACGTTTAATCGAATATCTCGGTTCCTGAGCGAGATAGAGCTTTGATATTTGGTTTATAAATGCCTTCTCGAAATTCCTCAACTTTCTGTATCCCCGGATATATTCTACGACTGTTCATTTACGTTTTATCGAATATTTCGGTTCCTGAGCGAGATACAGCTTTGAAATTGGGTTTATAAATGCCTTCTCGAAATTCCTCAACTTTCTGTATCCCCGGATATATTCTACGACTGTTCATTTACGTTTTATCGAATATTTCGGTTCCTGAGCGAGATACAGCTTTGAAATTGGGTTTATAAATGCCTTCTCGAAATTCCTCAACTTTCTGTATCCCCGGATATATTCTACGGCTGTTCATTTACGTTTTATCGAATATTTCGGTTCCTGAGCGAGATACAGCTTTGAAATTGGGTTTATAAATGCCTTCTCGAAATTCCTCAACTTTCTGTATCCCCGAAAACCTTCTACGACTTTTAGATCGGCTGCAACATCAAAAAGAAAAGTGTAAATTTACGTTTTATCGAATATCTCGGTTCCTGAGCGAGAAAGAGCTTTGATATTTGGTTTATAAATGCCTTCTCGCAATTCCTCAACTTTCTGTATCCCCGGATATATTCTACGGCTGTTCATTTACGTTTTATCGAATATCTCGGTTCCTGAGCGAGATAGCGCTTTGAAATTTTGACTATAAATGCCTTGTAAAAATTTCTCAACTTTCTGTATCCCCGGATATATTCCATGGCTGTTCATTAACGTTTTATCGAATATCTCGGTTCCTGAGCGAGATACAGCTTTGAAATTGGGTTTATAAATGCCTTCTTGAAATTCCTCAACTTTCTGTATCCCCGAAAACCTTCTACGACTTTTAGATCGGCTGCAACATCAAAAAGAAAAGTGTAAATTTACGTTTTATCGAATATCTCGGTTCCTGAGCGAGAAAGAGCTTTGATATTTGGTTTATAAATGCCTTCTCAAAATTCCTCAACTTTCTGTATCCCCGGATATATTCTACGACTGTTCATTTACGTTTTATCGAATATCTCGGTTCCTGAGCGAGATAGAGCTTTGATATTTGGTTTATAAATGCCTTCTCAAAATTCCTCAACTTTCTGTATCCCCGGATATATTCTACGGCTGTTCATTAACGTTTTATCGAATATCTCGGTTCCTGAGCGAGATACAGCTTTGAAATTGGGTTTATAAATGCCTTCTTGAAATTCCTCAACTTTCTGTATCCCCGAAAACATTCTACGACTTTTAGATCGGCTGCAACATCAAAAGGAAAAGTGTAAATTTACGTTTTATCGAATATCTCGGTTCCTGAGCGAGATAGCGCTTTGATATTTGGTTTATAAATGCCTTCTCGCAATTCCTCAACTTTCTGTATCCCCGGATATATTCTACGGCTGTTTATTAACGTTTTATCGAATATCTCGCTTCCTGAGCGAGATACAGCTTTGATATTTGGTTATTCTACGACTTTTAGATCAGCTGCAACATCAAAAAGAAAAGTGTAAATTTACGTTTAATCGAATATCTCGGTTCCTGAGCGAGATAGAGCTTTGATATTTGGTTTATAAATGCCTTCTCGAAATTCCTCAACTTTCTGTATCCCCGGATATATTCTACGACTGTTCATTTACGTTTTATCGAATATTTCGGTTCCTGAGCGAGATACAGCTTTGAAATTGGGTTTATAAATGCCTTCTCGAAATTCCTCAACTTTCTGTATCCCCGGATATATTCTACGACTGTTCATTTACGTTTTATCGAATATTTCGGTTCCTGAGCGAGATACAGCTTTGAAATTGGGTTTATAAATGCCTTCTCGAAATTCCTCAACTTTCTGTATCCCCGGATATATTCTACGGCTGTTCATTTACGTTTTATCGAATATTTCGGTTCCTGAGCGAGATACAGCTTTGAAATTGGGTTTATAAATGCCTTCTCGAAATTCCTCAACTTTCTGTATTCCCGGATATATTCTACGACTGTTCATTTACGTTTTATCGAATATCTCGGTTCCTGAGCGAGATAGAGCTTTGATATTTGGTTTATAAATGCCTTCTCGAAATTCCTCAACTTTCTGTATCTCCGAAAACCTTCTACGACTTTTAGATCGGCTGCAACATCAAAAAGAAAAGTGTAAATTTACGTTTTATCGAATATCTCGGTTCCTGAGCGAGAAAGAGCTTTGATATTTGGTTTATAAATGCCTTCTCGCAATTCCTCAACTTTCTGTATCCCCGGATATATTCTACGGCTGTTCATTTACGTTTTATCGAATATTTCGGTTCCTGAGCGAGATACAGCTTTGAAATTGGGTTTATAAATGCCTTCTCGAAATTCCTCAACTTTCTGTATCCCCGGATATATTCTACGACTGTTCATTTACGTTTTATCGAATATCTCGGTTCCTGAGCGAGATAGAGCTTTGATATTTGGTTTATAAATGCCTTCTCGAAATTCCTCAACTTTCTGTATCCCCGAAAACCTTCTACGACTTTTAGATCGGCTGCAACATCAAAAAGAAAAGTGTAAATTTACGTTTTATAGAATATCTCGGTTCCTGAGCGAGATAGCGCTTTGAAATTTTGACTATAAGTGCCTTGTAAAAATTTCTCAACTTTCTGTATCCCCGGATATATTCCATGGCTGTTCATTAACGTTTTATCGAATATCTCGGTTCCTGAGCGAGATACAGCTTTGAAATTGGGTTTATAAATGCCTTCTTGAAATTCCTCAACTTTCTGTATCCCCGAAAACATTCTACGACTTTTAGATCGGATGCAACATCAAAAGGAAAAGTGTAAATTTACGTTTTATCGAATATCTCGGTTCCTGGGCGAGATAGAGCTTTGAAATCTGGTTTATAAATGCCTTCTCAAAATTCCTCAACTTTCTGTATCCCGGGATATATTCTACGACTGTTCATTTACGTTTTATCGAATATCTCGGTTCCTGAGCGAGATAGAGCTTTGATATTTGGTTTATAAATGCCTTCTCAAAATTCCTCAACTTTCTGCATCCCCGGATATATTCTACGGCTGTTCATTAACGTTTTATCGAATATCTCGGTTCCTGAGCGAGATACAGCTTTGAAATTGGGTTTATAAATGCCTTCTTGAAATTCCTCAACTTTCTGTATCCCCGAAAACATTCTACGACTTTTAGATCGGCTGCAACATCAAAAGGAAAAGTGTAAATTTACGTTTTATCGAATATCTCGGTTCCTGAGCGAGATAGAGCTTTGAAATTTGGTTTATAAATGCCTTCTCGAAATTCCTCAACTTTCTGTATCCCCGGATATATTCTACGACTGTTCATTTACGTTTTATCGAATATCTCGGTTCCTGAGCGAGATAGAGCTTTGATATTTGGTTTATAAATGCCTTCTCGAAATTCCTCAACTTTCTGTATCCCCGAAAACCTTCTACGACTTTAAGATCGGCTGCAACATCAAAAAGAAAAGTGTAAATTTACGTTTTATAGAATATCTCGGTTCCTGAGCGAGATAGCGCTTTGAAATTTTGACTATAAATGCCTTGTAAAAATTTCTCAACTTTCTGTATCCCCGGATATATTCCATGGCTGTTCATTAACGTTTTATCGAATATCTCGGTTCCTGAGCGAGATACAGCTTTGAAATTGGGTTTATAAATGCCTTCTTGAAATTCCTCAACTTTCTGTATCCCCGAAAACATTCTACGACTTTTAGATCGGATGCAACATCAAAAGGAAAAGTGTAAATTTACGTTTTATCGAATATCTCGGTTCCTGGGCGAGATAGAGCTTTGAAATCTGGTTTATAAATGCCTTCTCAAAATTCCTCAACTTTCTGTATCCCGGGATATATTCTACGACTGTTCATTTACGTTTTATCGAATATCTCGGTTCCTGAGCGAGATAGAGCTTTGATATTTGGTTTATAAATGCCTTCTCAAAATTCCTCAACTTTCTGTATCCCCGGATATATTCTACGGCTGTTCATTAACGTTTTATCGAATATCTCGGTTCCTGAGCGAGATAGAGCTTTGATATTTGGTTTATAAATGCCTTCTCAAAATTCCTCAACTTTCTGTATCCCCGGATATATTCTACGGCTGTTCATTAACGTTTTATCGAATATCTCGGTTCCTGAGCGAGATACAGCTTTGAAATTGGGTTTATAAATGCCTTCTTGAAATTCCTCAACTTTCTGTATCCCCGAAAACATTCTACGACTTTTAGATCGCCTGCAACATCAAAAGGAAAAGTGTAAATTTACGTTTTATCGAATATCTCGGTTCCTGGGCGAGATAGAGCTTTGATATTTGGTTTATAAATGCCTTCTCAAAATTCCTCAACTTTCTGTATCCCCGGATATATTCTACGACTGTTCATTTACGTTTTATCGAATATCTCGGTTCCTGAGCGAGATAGAGCTTTGATATTTGGTTTATAAATGCCTTCTCAAAATTCCTCAACTTTCTGTATCCCCGGATATATTCTACGGCTGTTCATTAACGTTTTATCGAATATCTCGGTTCCTGAGCGAGATACAGCTTTGAAATTGGGTTTATAAATGCCTTCTTGAAATTCCTCAACTTTCTGTATCCCCGAAAACATTCTACGACTTTTAGATCGGCTGCAACATCAAAAGGAAAAGTGTAAATTTACGTTTTATCGAATATCTCGGTTCCTGGGCGAGATAGAGCTTTGAAATCTGGTTTATAAATGCCTTCTCAAAATTCCTCAACTTTCTGTATCCCCGGATATATTCTACGACTGTTCATTTACGTTTTATCGAATATCTCGGTTCCTGAGCGAGATAGAGCTTTGATATTTGGTTTATAAATGCCTTCTCGAAATTCCTCAACTTTCTGTATCCCCGAAAACCTTCTACGACTTTTAGATCGGCTGCAACATCAAAAAGAAAAGTGTAAATTTACGTTTTATAGAATATCTCGGTTCCTGAGCGAGATAGCGCTTTGAAATTTTGACTATAAATGCCTTGTAAAAATTTCTCAACTTTCTGTATCCCCGGATATATTCCATGGCTGTTCATTAACGTTTTATCGAATATCTCGGTTCCTGAGCGAGATACAGCTTTGAAATTGGGTTTATAAATGCCTTCTTGAAATTCCTCAACTTTTTGTATCCCCGAAAACATTCTACGACTTTTAGATCGGCTGCAACATCAAAAGGAAAAGTGTAAATTTACGTTTTATCGAATATCTCGGTTCCTGGGCGAGATAGAGCTTTGAAATCTGGTTTATAAATGCCTTCTCAAAATTCCTCAACTTTCTGTATCCCCGGATATATTCTACGGCTGTTCATTAACGTTTTATCGAATATCTCGGTTCCTGAGCGAGATACAGCTTTGAAATTGGGTTTATAAATGCCTTCTTGAAATTCCTCAACTTTCTGTATCCCCGAAAACATTCTACGACTTTTAGATCGGCTGCAACATCAAAAGGAAAAGTGTAAATTTACGTTTTATCGAATATCTCGGTTCCTGAGCGAGATAGAGCTTTGATATTTGGTTTATAAATGCCTTCTCGAAATTCCTCAACTTTCTGTATCCCCGAAAACCTTCTACGACTTTTAGATCGGCTGCAACATCAAAAAGAAAAGTGTAAATTTACGTTTTATAGAATATCTCGGTTCCTGAGCGAGATAGCGCTTTGAAATTTTGACTATAAATGCCTTGTAAAAATTTCTCAACTTTCTGTATCCCCGGATATATTCCATGGCTGTTCATTAACGTTTTATCGAATATCTCGGTTCCTGAGCGAGATACAGCTTTGAAATTGGGTTTATAAATGCCTTCTTGAAATTCCTCAACTTTCTGTATCCCCGAAAACATTCTACGACTTTTAGATCGGATGCAACATCAAAAGGAAAAGTGTAAATTTACGTTTTATCGAATATCTCGGTTCCTGGGCGAGATAGAGCTTTGAAATCTGGTTTATAAATGCCTTCTCAAAATTCCTCAACTTTCTGTATCCCGGGATATATTCTACGACTGTTCATTTACGTTTTATCGAATATCTCGGTTCCTGAGCGAGATAGAGCTTTGATTTGGTTTATAAAAGTGTAAATTTACGTTTTATCGAATATCTCGGTTCCTGAGCGAGATAGCGCTTTGAAATTTTGACTATAAATGCCTTGTAAAAATTTCTCAACTTTCTGTATCCCCGGATATATTCCATGGCTGTTCATTAACGTTTTATCGAATATCTCGGTTCCTGAGCGAGATACAGCTTTGAAATTGGGTTTATAAATGCCTTCTTGAAATTCCTCAACTTTCTGTATCCCCGAAAACATTCTACGACTTTTAGATCGGATGCAACATCAAAAGGAAAAGTGTAAATTTACGTTTTATCGAATATCTCGGTTCCTGGGCGAGATAGAGCTTTGAAATCTGGTTTATAAATGCCTTCTCAAAATTCCTCAACTTTCTGTATCCCGGGATATATTCTACGACTGTTCATTTACGTTTTATCGAATATCTCGGTTCCTGAGCGAGATAGAGCTATGATATTTGGTTTATAAATGCCTTCTCAAAATTCCTCAACTTTCTGTATCCCCGGATATATTCTACGGCTGTTCATTAACGTTTTATCGAATATCTCGGTTCCTGAGCGAGATACAGCTTTGAAATTGGGTTTATAAATGCCTTCTTGAAATTCCTCAACTTTCTGTATCCCCGAAAACATTCTACGACTTTTAGATCGGCTGCAACATCAAAAGGAAAAGTGTAAATTTACGTTTTATCGAATATCTCGGTTCCTGGGCGAGATAGAGCTTTGATATTTGGTTTATAAATGCCTTCTCAAAATTCCTCAACTTTCTGTATCCCCGGATATATTCTACGACTGTTCATTTACGTTTTATCGAATATCTCGGTTCCTGAGCGAGATAGAGCTTTGATATTTGGTTTATAAATGCATTCTCAAAATTCCTCAACTTTCTGTATCCCCGGATATATTCTACGGCTGTTCATTAACGTTTTATCGAATATCTCGGTTCCTGAGCGAGATACAGCTTTGAAATTGGGTTTATAAATGCCTTCTTGAAATTCCTCAACTTTCTGTATCCCCGAAAACATTCTACGACTTTTAGATCGGCTGCAACATCAAAAGGAAAAGTGTAAATTTACGTTTTATCGAATATCTAGATAGAGCTTTGAAATCTGGTTTATAAATGCCTTCTCAAAATTCCTCAACTTTCTGTATCCCCGGATATATTCTACGGCTGTTCATTAACGTTTTATCGAATATCTCGGTTCCTGAGCGAGATACAGCTTTGAAATTGGGTTTATAAATGCCTTCTTGAAATTCCTCAACTTTCTGTATCCCCGAAAACATTCTACGACTTTTAGATCGGCTGCAACATCAAAAGGAAAAGTGTAAATTTACGTTTTATCGAATATCTCGGTTCCTGAGCGAGATAGAGCTTTGATATTTGGTTTATAAATGCCTTCTCGAAATTCCTCAACTTTCTGTATCCCCGAAAACCTTCTACGACTTTTAGATCGGCTGCAACATCAAAAAGAAAAGTGTAAATTTACGTTTTATAGAATATCTCGGTTCCTGAGCGAGATAGCGCTTTGAAATTTTGACTATAAATGCCTTGTAAAAATTTCTCAACTTTCTGTATCCCCGGATATATTCCATGGCTGTTCATTAACGTTTTATCGAATATCTCGGTTCCTGAGCGAGATACAGCTTTGAAATTGGGTTTATAAATGCCTTCTTGAAATTCCTCAACTTTCTGTATCCCCGAAAACATTCTACGACTTTTAGATCGGATGCAACATCAAAAGGAAAAGTGTAAATTTACGTTTTATCGAATATCTCGGTTCCTGGGCGAGATAGAGCTTTGAAATCTGGTTTATAAATGCCTTCTCAAAATTCCTCAACTTTCTGTATCCCGGGATATATTCTACGACTGTTCATTTACGTTTTATCGAATATCTCGGTTCCTGAGCGAGATAGAGCTTTGATTTGGTTTATAAAAGTGTAAATTTACGTTTTATCGAATATCTCGGTTCCTGAGCGAGATAGCGCTTTGAAATTTTGACTATAAATGCCTTGTAAAAATTTCTCAACTTTCTGTATCCCCGGATATATTCCATGGCTGTTCATTAACGTTTTATCGAATATCTCGGTTCCTGAGCGAGATACAGCTTTGAAATTGGGTTTATAAATGCCTTCTTGAAATTCCTCAACTTTCTGTATCCCCGAAAACATTCTACGACTTTTAGATCGGATGCAACATCAAAAGGAAAAGTGTAAATTTACGTTTTATCGAATATCTCGGTTCCTGGGCGAGATAGAGCTTTGAAATCTGGTTTATAAATGCCTTCTCAAAATTCCTCAACTTTCTGTATCCCGGGATATATTCTACGACTGTTCATTTACGTTTTATCGAATATCTCGGTTCCTGAGCGAGATAGAGCTTTGATATTTGGTTTATAAATGCCTTCTCAAAATTCCTCAACTTTCTGTATCCCCGGATATATTCTACGGCTGTTCATTAACGTTTTATCGAATATCTCGGTTCCTGAGCGAGATACAGCTTTGAAATTGGGTTTATAAATGCCTTCTTGAAATTCCTCAACTTTCTGTATCCCCGAAAACATTCTACGACTTTTAGATCGGCTGCAACATCAAAAGGAAAAGTGTAAATTTACGTTTTATCGAATATCTCGGTTCCTGGGCGAGATAGAGCTTTGATATTTGGTTTATAAATGCCTTCTCAAAATTCCTCAACTTTCTGTATCCCCGGATATATTCTACGACTGTTCATTTACGTTTTATCGAATATCTCGGTTCCTGAGCGAGATAGAGCTTTGATATTTGGTTTATAAATGCATTCTCAAAATTCCTCAACTTTCTGTATCCCCGGATATATTCTACGGCTGTTCATTAACGTTTTATCGAATATCTCGGTTCCTGAGCGAGATACAGCTTTGAAATTGGGTTTATAAATGCCTTCTTGAAATTCCTCAACTTTCTGTATCCCCGAAAACATTCTACGACTTTTAGATCGGCTGCAACATCAAAAGGAAAAGTGTAAATTTACGTTTTATCGAATATCTCGGTTCCTGGGCGAGATAGAGCTTTGAAATCTGGTTTATAAATGCCTTCTCAAAATTCCTCAACTTTCTGTATCCCCGGATATATTCTACGACTGTTCATTTACGTTTTTATCGAATATCTCGGTTCCTGAGCGAGATAGAGCTTTGATATTTGGTTTATAAATGCCTTCTCGAAATTCCTCAACTTTCTGTATCCCCGAAAACCTTTTACGACTTTTAGATCGGCTGCAACATCAAAAAGAAAAGTGTAAATTTACGTTTTATCGAATATCTCGGTTCCTGGGCGAGATAGAGCTTTGATATTTGGTTTATAAATGCCTTCTCGAAATTCCTCAACTTTCTGTATCCCCGAAAACCTTTTACGACTTTTAGATCGGCTGCAACATCAAAAAGAAAAGTGTAAATTTACGTTTTATAGAATATCTCGGTTCCTGAGCAAGATAGCGCTTTGAAATTTTGACTATAAATGCCTTGTAAAAATTTTTCAACTTTCTGTATCCCCGGATATATTCCATGGCTGTTCATTAACGTTTTATCGAATATCTCGGTTCCTGAGCGAGATACAGCTTTGAAATTGGGTTTATAAATGCCTTCTTGAAATTCCTCAACTTTCTGTATCCCCGAAAACATTCTACGACTTTTAGATCGGCTGCAACATCAAAAGGAAAAGTGTAAATTTACGTTTTATCGAATATCTCGGTTCCTGGGCGAGATAGAGCTTTGAAATCTGGTTTATAAATGCCTTCTCAAAATTCCTCAACTTTCTGTATCCCCGGATATATTCTACGACTGTTCATTTACGTTTTATCGAATATCTCGGTTCCTGAGCGAGATAGAGCTTTGATATTTGGTTTATAAATGCCTTCTCAAAATTCCTCAACTTTCTGTATCCCCGGATGTATTCTACGGCTGTTCATTAACGTTTTATCGAATATCTCGGTTCCTGAGCGAGATACAGCTTTGAAATTGGGTTTATAAATGCCTTCTTGAAATTCCTCAACTTTCTGTATCCCCGAAAACATTCTACGACTTTTAGATCGGCTGCAACATCAAAAGGAAAAGTGTAAATTTACGTTTTATCGAATATCTCGGTTCCTGGGCGAGATAGAGCTTTGAAATCTGGTTTATAAATGCCTTCTCAAAATTCCTCAACTTTCTGTATCCCCGGATATATTCTACGACTGTTCATTTACGTTTTTATCGAATATCTCGGTTCCTGAGCGAGATAGAGCTTTGATATTTGGTTTATAAATGCCTTCTCGAAATTCCTCAACTTTCTGTATCCCCGAAAACCTTTTACGACTTTTAGATCGGCTGCAACATCAAAAAGAAAAGTGTAAATTTACGTTTTATAGAATATCTCGGTTCCTGAGCGAGATAGCGCTTTGAAATTTTGACTATAAATGCCTTGTAAAAATTTCTCAACTTTCTGTATCCCCGGATATATTCCATGGCTGTTCATTAACGTTTTATCGAATATCTCGGTTCCTGAGCGAGATACAGCTTTGAAATTGGGTTTATAAATGCCTTCTTGAAATTCCTCAACTTTCTGTATCCCCGAAAACATTCTACGACTTTTAGATCGGATGCAACATCAAAAGGAAAAGTGTAAATTTACGTTTTATCGAATATCTCGGTTCCTGGGCGAGATAGAGCTTTGAAATCTGGTTTATAAATGCCTTCTCAAAATTCCTCAACTTTCTGTATCCCCGGATATATTCTACGACTGTTCATTTACGTTATATCGAATATCTCGGTTCCTGAGCGAGATAGAGCTTTGATATTTGGTTTATAAATGCCTTCTCAAAATTCCTCAACTTTCTGTATCCCCGGATATATTCTACGGCTGTTCATTAACGTTTTATCGAATATCTCGGTTCCTGAGCGAGATACAGCTTTGAAATTGGGTTTATAAATGCCTTCTTGAAATTCCTCAACTTTCTGTATCCCCGAAAACATTCTACGACTTTTAGATCGGCTGCAACATCAAAAGGAAAAGTGTAAATTTACGTTTTATCGAATATCTCGGTTCCTGGGCGAGATAGAGCTTTGATATTTGGTTTATAAATGCCTTCTCAAAATTCCTCAACTTTCTGTATCCCCGGATATATTCTACGACTGTTCATTTACGTTTTATCGAATATCTCGGTTCCTGAGCGAGATAGAGCTTTGATATTTGGTTTATAAATGCATTCTCAAAATTCCTCAACTTTCTGTATCCCCGGATATATTCTACGGCTGTTCATTAACGTTTTATCGAATATCTCGGTTCCTGAGCGAGATACAGCTTTGAAATTGGGTTTATAAATGCCTTCTTGAAATTCCTCAACTTTCTGTATCCCCGAAAACATTCTACGACTTTTAGATCGGCTGCAACATCAAAAGGAAAAGTGTAAATTTACGTTTTATCGAATATCTCGGTTCCTGGGCGAGATAGAGCTTTGAAATCTGGTTTATAAATGCCTTCTCAAAATTCCTCAACTTTCTGTATCCCCGGATATATTCTACGACTGTTCATTTACGTTTTTATCGAATATCTCGGTTCCTGAGCGAGATAGAGCTTTGATATTTGGTTTATAAATGCCTTCTCGAAATTCCTCAACTTTCTGTATCCCCGAAAACCTTTTACGACTTTTAGATCGGCTGCAACATCAAAAAGAAAAGTGTAAATTTACGTTTTATAGAATATCTCGGTTCCTGAGCAAGATAGCGCTTTGAAATTTTGACTATAAATGCCTCAACTTTCTGTATCCCCGGATATATTCTACGACTGTTCATTTACGTTTTATCGAATATCTCGGTTCCTGAGCGAGATAGAGCTTTGATATTTGGTTTATAAATGCCTTCTCAAAATTCCTCAACTTTCTGTATCCCCGGATGTATTCTACGGCTGTTCATTAACGTTTTATCGAATATCTCGGTTCCTGAGCGAGATACAGCTTTGAAATTGGGTTTATAAATGCCTTCTTGAAATTCCTCAACTTTCTGTATCCCCGAAAACATTCTACGACTTTTAGATCGGCTGCAACATCAAAAGGAAAAGTGTAAATTTACGTTTTATCGAATATCTCGGTTCCTGGGCGAGATAGAGCTTTGAAATCTGGTTTATAAATGCCTTCTCAAAATTCCTCAACTTTCTGTATCCCCGGATATATTCTACGACTGTTCATTTACGTTTTTATCGAATATCTCGGTTCCTGAGCGAGATAGAGCTTTGATATTTGGTTTATAAATGCCTTCTCGAAATTCCTCAACTTTCTGTATCCCCGAAAACCTTTTACGACTTTTAGATCGGCTGCAACATCAAAAAGAAAAGTGTAAATTTACGTTTTATAGAATATCTCGGTTCCTGAGCGAGATAGCGCTTTGAAATTTTGACTATAAATGCCTTGTAAAAATTTCTCAACTTTCTGTATCCCCGGATATATTCCATGGCTGTTCATTAACGTTTTATCGAATATCTCGGTTCCTGAGCGAGATACAGCTTTGAAATTGGGTTTATAAATGCCTTCTTGAAATTCCTCAACTTTCTGTATCCCCGAAAACATTCTACGACTTTTAGATCGGATGCAACATCAAAAGGAAAAGTGTAAATTTACGTTTTATCGAATATCTCGGTTCCTGGGCGAGATAGAGCTTTGAAATCTGGTTTATAAATGCCTTCTCAAAATTCCTCAACTTTCTGTATCCCCGGATATATTCTACGACTGTTCATTTACGTTATATCGAATATCTCGGTTCCTGAGCGAGATAGAGCTTTGATATTTGGTTTATAAATGCCTTCTCAAAATTCCTCAACTTTCTGTATCCCCGGATATATTCTACGGCTGTTCATTAACGTTTTATCGAATATCTCGGTTCCTGAGCGAGATACAGCTTTGAAATTGGGTTTATAAATGCCTTCTTGAAATTCCTCAACTTTCTGTATCCCCGAAAACATTCTACGACTTTTAGATCGGCTGCAACATCAAAAGGAAAAGTGTAAATTTACGTTTTATCGAATATCTCGGTTCCTGAGCGAGATAGAGCTTTGAAATTTGGTTTATAAATGCCTTCTCGAAATTCCTCAACTTTCTGTATCCCCGGATATATTCTACGACTGTTCATTTACGTTTTATCGAATATCTCGGTTCCTGAGCGAGATAGCGCTTTGAAATTTTGACTATAAATGCCTTGTAAAAATTTCTCAACTTTCTGTATCCCCGGATATATTCCATGGCTGTTCATTAACGTTTTATCGAATATCTCGGTTCCTGAGCGAGATACAGCTTTGAAATTGGGTTTATAAATGCCTTCTTGAAATTCCTCAACTTTCTGTATCCCCGAAAACATTCTACGACTTTTAGATCGGCTGCAACATCAAAAGGAAAAGTGTAAATTTACGTTTTATCGAATATCTCGGTTCCTGGGCGAGATAGAGCTTTGAAATCTGGTTTATAAATGCCTTCTCAAAATTCCTCAACTTTCTGTATCCTCGGATATATTCTACGACTGTTCATTTACGTTTTATCGAATATTTCGGTTCCTGAGCGAGATAGAGCTTTGATATTTGGTTTATAAATGCCTTCTCAAAATTCCTCAACTTTCTGTATCCCCGGATATATTCTACGGCTGTTCATTAACGTTTTATCGAATATCTCGGTTCCTGAGCGAGATACAGCTTTGAAATTGGGTTTATAAATGCCTTCTTGAAATTCCTCAACTTTCTGTATGCCCGAAAACATTCTACGACTTTTAGATCGGCTGCAACATCAAAAGGAAAAGTGTAAATTTACGTTTTATCGAATATCTCGGTTCCTGAGCGAGATAGAGCTTTGATATTTGGTTTATAAATGCCTTCTCGAAATTCCTCAACTTTCTGTATCCCCGAAAACCTTCTACGACTTTTAGATCGGCTGCAACATCAAAAAGAAAAGTGTAAATTTACGTTTTATAGAATATCTCGGTTCCTGAGCGAGATAGCGCTTTGAAATTTTGACTATAAATGCCTTGTAAAAATTTCTCAACTTTCTGTATCCCCGGATATATTCCATGGCTGTTCATTAACGTTTTACCGAATATCTCGGTTCCTGAGCGAGATACAGCTTTGAAATTGGGTTTATAAATGCCTTCTTGAAATTCCTCAACTTTCTGTATCCCCGAAAACATTCTACGACTTTTAGATCGGATGCAACATCAAAAGGAAAAGTGTAAATTTACGTTTTATCGAATATCTCGGTTCCTGGGCGAGATAGAGCTTTGAAATCTGGTTTATAAATGCCTTCTCAAAATTCCTCAACTTTCTGTATCCCGGGATATATTCTACGACTGTTCATTTACGTTTTATCGAATATCTCGGTTCCTGAGCGAGATAGAGCTTTGATATTTGGTTTATAAATGCCTTCTCAAAATTCCTCAACTTTCTGTATCCCCGGATATATTCTACGGCTGTTCATTAACGTTTTATCGAATATCTCGGTTCCTGAGCGAGATACAGCTTTGAAATTGGGTTTATAAATGCCTTCTTGAAATTCCTCAACTTTCTGTATCCCCGAAAACATTCTACGACTTTTAGATCGGCTGCAACATCAAAAGGAAAAGTGTAAATTTACGTTTTATCGAATATCTCGGTTCCTGAGCGAGATAGAGCTTTGATATTTGGTTTATAAATGCCTTCTCGAAATTCCTCAACTTTCTGTATCCCCGAAAACCTTCTACGACTTTTAGATCGGCTGCAACATCAAAAAGAAAAGTGTAAATTTACGTTTTATAGAATATCTCGGTTCCTGAGCGAGATAGCGCTTTGAAATTTTGACTATAAATGCCTTGTAAAAATTTCTCAACTTTCTGTATCCCCGGATATATTCCATGGCTGTTCATTAACGTTTTACCGAATATCTCGGTTCCTGAGCGAGATACAGCTTTGAAATTGGGTTTATAAATGCCTTCTTGAAATTCCTCAACTTTCTGTATCCCCGAAAACATTCTACGACTTTTAGATCGGATGCAACATCAAAAGGAAAAGTGTAAATTTACGTTTTATCGAATATCTCGGTTCCTGGGCGAGATAGAGCTTTGAAATCTGGTTTATAAATGCCTTCTCAAAATTCCTCAACTTTCTGTATCCCGGGATATATTCTACGACTGTTCATTTACGTTTTATCGAATATCTCGGTTCCTGAGCGAGATAGAGCTTTGATATTTGGTTTATAAATGCCTTCTCAAAATTCCTCAACTTTCTGTATCCCCGGATATATTCTACGGCTGTTCATTAACGTTTTATCGAATATCTCGGTTCCTGAGCGAGATACAGCTTTGAAATTGGGTTTATAAATGCCTTCTTGAAATTCCTCAACTTTCTGTATCCCCGAAAACATTCTACGACTTTTAGATCGGCTGCAACATCAAAAGGAAAAGTGTAAATTTACGTTTTATCGAATATCTCGGTTCCTGAGCGAGATAGAGCTTTGAAATTTGGTTTATAAATGCCTTCTCGAAATTCCTCAACTTTCTGTATCCCCGGATATATTCTACGACTGTTCATTTACGTTTTATCGAATATCTCGGTTCCTGAGCGAGATAGAGCTTTGATATTTGGTTTATAAATGCCTTCTCGAAATTCCTCAACTTTCTGTATCCCCGAAAACCTTCTACGACTTTTAGATCGGCTGCAACATCAAAAAGAAAAGTGTAAATTTACGTTTTATAGAATATCTCGGTTCCTGAGCGAGATAGCGCTTTGAAATTTTGACTATAAATGCCTTGTAAAAATTTCTCAACTTTCTGTATCCCCGGATATATTCCATGGCTGTTCATTAACGTTTTATCGAATATCTCGGTTCCTGAGCGAGATACAGCTTTGAAATTGGGTTTTTAAATGCCTTCTTGAAATTCCTCAACTTTCTGTATCCCCGAAAACATTCTACGACTTTTAGATCGGATGCAACATCAAAAGGAAAAGTGTAAATTTACGTTTTATCGAATATCTCGGTTCCTGGGCGAGATAGAGCTTTGAAATCTGGTTTATAAATGCCTTCTCAAAATTCCTCAACTTTCTGTATCCCGGGATATATTCTACGACTGTTCATTTACGTTTTATCGAATATCTCGGTTCCTGAGCGAGATAGAGCTTTGATATTTGGTTTATAAATGCCTTCTCAAAATTCCTCAACTTTCTGTATCCCCGGATATATTCTACGGCTGTTCATTAACGTTTTATCGAATATCTCGGTTCCTGAGCGAGATACAGCTTTGAAATTGGGTTTATAAATGCCTTCTTGAAATTCCTCAACTTTCTGTATCCCCGAAAACATTCTACGACTTTTAGATCGGCTGCAACATCAAAAGGAAAAGTGTAAATTTACGTTTTATCGAATATCTCGGTTCCTGGGCGAGATAGAGCTTTGATATTTGGTTTATAAATGCCTTCTCAAAATTCCTCAACTTTCTGTATCCCCGGATATATTCTACGACTGTTCATTTACGTTTTATCGAATATCTCGGTTCCTGAGCGAGATAGCGCTGTGATATTTGGTTTATAAATGCCTTCTCAAAATTCCTCAACTTTCTGTATCCCCGGATATATTCTACGGCTGTTCATTAACGTTTTATCGAATATCTCGGTTCCTGAGCGAGATACAGCTTTGAAATTGGGTTTATAAATGCCTTCTTGAAATTCCTCAACTTTCTGTATCCCCGAAAACATTCTACGACTTTTAGATCGGCTGCAACATCAAAAGGAAAAGTGTAAATTTACGTTTTATCGAATATCTCGGTTCCTGGGCGAGATAGAGCTTTGAAATCTGGTTTATAAATGCCTTCTCGAAATTCCTCAACTTTCTGTATCCCCGAAAACCTTTTACGACTTTTAGATCGGCTGCAACATCAAAAAGAAAAGTGTAAATTTACGTTTTATAGAATATCTCGGTTCCTGAGCGAGATAGCGCTTTGAAATTTTGACTATAAATGCCTTGTAAAAATTTCTCAACTTTCTGTATCCCCGGATATATTCCATGGCTGTTCATTAACGTTTTATCGAATATCTCGGTTCCTGAGCGAGATACAGCTTTGAAATGCCTTCTTGAAATTCCTCAACTTTCTGTATCCCCGAAAACATTCTACGACTTTTAGATCGGCTGCAACATCAAAAGGAAAAGTGTAAATTTACGTTTTATCGAATATCTCGGTTCCTGGGCGAGATAGAGCTTTGAAATCTGGTTTATAAATGCCTTCTCAAAATTCCTCAACTTTCTGTATCCCCGGATATATTCTACGACTGTTCATTTACGTTTTATCGAATATCTCGGTTCCTGAGCGAGATAGAGCTTTGATATTTGGTTTATAAATGCCCTCTCGAAATTCCTCAACTTTCTGTATCCCCGGATATATTCTACGGCTGTTCATTAACGTTTTATCGAATATCTCGGTTCCTGAGCGAGATACAGCTTTGAAATTGGGTTTATAAATGCCTTCTTGAAATTCCTCAACTTTCTGTATCCCCGAAAACATTCTACGACTTTTAGATCGGCTGCAACATCAAAAGGAAAAGTGTAAATTTACGTTTTATCGAATATCTCGGTTCCTGGGCGAGATAGAGCTTTGAAATCTGGTTTATAAATGCCTTCTCAAAATTCCTCAACTTTCTGTATCCCCGGATATATTCTACGACTGTTCATTTACGTTTTATCGAATATCTCGGTTCCTGAGCGAGATAGAGCTTTGATATTTGGTTTATAAATGCCTTCTCGAAATTCCTCAACTTTCTGTATCCCCGAAAACCTTTTACGACTTTTAGATCGGCTGCAACATCAAAAAGAAAAGTGTAAATTTACGTTTTATAGAATATCTCGGTTCCTGAGCGAGATAGCGCTTTGAAATTTTGACTATAAATGCCTTGTAAAAATTTTTCAACTTTCTGTATCCCCGGATATATTCCATGGCTGTTCATTAACGTTTTATCGAATATCTCGGTTCCTGAGCGAGATACAGCTTTGAAATTGGGTTTATAAATGCCTTCTTGAAATTCCTCAACTTTCTGTATCCCCGAAAACATTCTACGACTTTTAGATCGGCTGCAACATCAAAAGGAAAAGTGTAAATTTACGTTTTATCGAATATCTCGGTTCCTGGGCGAGATAGAGCTTTGAAATCTGGTTTATAAATGCCTTCTCAAAATTCCTCAACTTTCTGTATCCCCGGATATATTCTACGACTGTTCATTTACGTTTTATCGAATATCTCGGTTCCTGAGCGAGATAGAGCTTTGATATTTGGTTTATAAATGCCTTCTCAAAATTCCTCAACTTTCTGTATCCCCGGATATATTCTACGACTGTTCATTTACGTTTTTATCGAATATCTCGGTTCCTGAGCGAGATAGAGCTTTGATATTTGGTTTATAAATGCCTTCTCGAAATTCCTCAACTTTCTGTATCCCCGAAAACCTTTTACGACTTTTAGATCGGCTGCAACATCAAAAAGAAAAGTGTAAATTTACGTTTTATCGAATATCTCGGTTCCTGAGCGAGATAGAGCTTTGATATTTGGTTTATAAATGCCTTCTCAAAATTCCTCAACTTTCTGTATCCCCGGATATATTCTACGGCTGTTCATTAACGTTTTATCGAATATCTCGGTTCCTGAGCGAGATACAGCTTTGAAATTGGGTTTATAAATGCCTTCTTGAAATTCCTCAACTTTCTGTATCCCCGAAAACATTCTACGACTTTTAGATCGGCTGCAACATCAAAAGGAAAAGTGTAAATTTACGTTTTATCGAATATCTCGGTTCCTGGGCGAGATAGAGCTTTGAAATCTGGTTTATAAATGCCTTCTCAAAATTCCTCAACTTTCTGTATCCCCGGATATATTCTACGACTGTTCATTTACGTTTTTATCGAATATCTCGGTTCCTGAGCGAGATAGAGCTTTGATATTTGGTTTATAAATGCCTTCTCGAAATTCCTCAACTTTCTGTATCCCCGAAAACCTTTTACGACTTTTAGATCGGCTGCAACATCAAAAAGAAAAGTGTAAATTTACGTTTTATCGAATATCTCGGTTCCTGAGCGAGATAGCGCTTTGAAATTTTGACTATAAATGCCTTGTAAAAATTTCTCAACTTTCTGTATCCCCGGATATATTCCATGGCTGTTCATTAACGTTTTATCGAATATCTCGGTTCCTGAGCGAGATACAGCTTTGAAATTGGGTTTATAAATGCCTTCTTGAAATTCCTCAACTTTCTGTATCCCCGAAAACATTCTACGACTTTTAGATCGGATGCAACATCAAAAGGAAAAGTGTAAATTTACGTTTTATCGAATATCTCGGTTCCTGGGCGAGATAGAGCTTTGAAATCTGGTTTATAAATGCCTTCTCAAAATTCCTCAACTTTCTGTATCCCCGGATATATTCTACGACTGTTCATTTACGTTTTATCGAATATCTCGGTTCCTGAGCGAGATAGAGCTTTGATATTTGGTTTATAAATGCCTTCTCAAAATTCCTCAACTTTCTGTATCCCCGGATATATTCTACGGCTGTTCATTAACGTTTTATCGAATATCTCGGTTCCTGAGCGAGATACAGCTTTGAAATTGGGTTTATAAATGCCTTCTTGAAATTCCTCAACTTTCTGTATCCCCGAAAACATTCTACGACTTTTAGATCGGCTGCAACATCAAAAGGAAAAGTGTAAATTTACGTTTTATCGAATATCTCGGTTCCTGGGCGAGATAGAGCTTTGAAATCTGGTTTATAAATGCCTTCTCAAAATTCCTCAACTTTCTGTATCCCCGGATATATTCTACGACTGTTCATTTACGTTTTATCGAATATCTCGGTTCCTGAGCGAGATAGAGCTTTGATATTTGGTTTATAAATGCCTTCTCAAAATTCCTCAACTTTCTGTATCCCCGGATATATTCTACGGCTTTTCATTAACGTTTTATCGAATATCTCGGTTCCTGAGCGAGATAGAGCTTTGATATTTGGATTATAAATGCCTTCTCGAAATTCCTCAACTTTCTGTATCCCCGAAAACCTTTTACGACTTTTAGATCGGCTGCAACATCAAAAGGAAAAGTGTAAATTTACGTTTTATCGAATATCTCGGTTCCTGAGCGAGATAGAGCTTTGAAATTTGGTTTATAAATGCCTTCTCGAAATTCCTCAACTTTCTGTATCCCCGGATATATTCTACGACTGTTCATTTACGTTTTATCGAATATCTCGGTTCCTGAGCGAGATAGAGCTTTGATATTTGGTTTATAAATGCCTTCTCAAAATTCCTCAACTTTCTGTAACCCCGGATATATTCCATGGCTGTTCATTAACGTTTTATCGAATATCTCGGTTCCTGAGCGAGATAGAGCTTTGATATTTGGTTTATAAATGCCTTCTCAAAATTCCTCAACTTTCTGTATCCCCGGATATATTCTACGGCTGATCATTAACGTTTTATCGAATATCTCGGTTCCTGGGCGAGATAGAGCTTTGAAATCTGGTTTATAAATGCCTTCTCAAAATTCCTCAACTTTCTGTATCCCCGGATATATTCTACGACTGTTCATTAACGTTTTATCGAATATCTCGGTTCCTGAGCGAGATAGAGCTTTGATATTTGGTTTATAAATGCCTTCTCAAAATTCCTCAACTTTCTGTATCCCCGGATATATTCTACGGCTTTTCATTAACGTTTTATCGAATATCTCGGTTCCTGAGCGAGATAGAGCTTTGATATTTGGTTTATAAATGCCTTCTCGAAATTCCTCAACTTTCTGTATCCCCGAAAACCTTTTACGACTTTTAGATCGGCTGCAACATCAAAAGGAAAAGTGTAAATTTACGTTTTATCGAATATCTCGGTTCCTGGGCGAGATAGAGCTTTGAAATCTGGTTTATAAATGCCTTCTCAAAATTCCTCAACTTTCTGTATCCCCGGATATATTCTACGACTGTTCATTTACGTTTTATCGAATATCTCGGTTCCTGAGCGAGATAGAGCTTTGATATTTGGTTTATAAATGCCTTCTCAAAATTCCTCAACTTTCTGTATCCCCGGATATATTCTACGACTGTTCATTAACGTTTTATCGAATATCTCGGTTCCTGAGCGAGATAGAGCTTTGATATTTGGTTTATAAATGCCTTCTCAAAATTCCTCAACTTTCTGTATCCCCGGATATATTCTACGGCTTTTCATTAACGTTTTATCGAATATCTCGGTTCCTGAGCGAGATACAGCTTTGAAATTGGGTTTATAAATGCCTTCTTGAAATTCCTCAACTTTCTGTATCCCCGAAAACATTCTACGACTTTTAGATCGGCTGCAACATCAAAAGGAAAAGTGTAAATTTACGTTTTATCGAATATCTCGGTTCCTGGGCGAGATAGAGCTTTGAAATCTGGTTTATAAATGCCTTCTCAAAATTCCTCAACTTTCTGTATCCCCGGATATATTCTACGACTGTTCATTTACGTTTTATCGAGTATCTCGGTTCCTGAGCGAGATAGAGCTTTGATATTTGGTTTATAAATGCCTTCTCAAAATTCCTCAACTTTCTGTATCCCCGGATATATTCTACGGCTGATCATTAACGTTTTATCGAATATCTCGGTTCCTGGGCGAGATAGAGCTTTGAAATCTGGTTTATAAATGCCTTCTCAAAATTCCTCAACTTTCTGTATCACCGGATATATTCTACGACTGTTCATTAACGTTTTATCGAATATCTCGGTTCCTGAGCGAGATAGAGCTTTGATATTTGGTTTATAAATGCCTTCTCAAAATTCCTCAACTTTCTGTATCCCCGGATATATTCTACGGCTTTTCATTAACGTTTTATCGAATATCTCGGTTCCTGAACGAGATAGAGCTTTGATATTTGGTTTATAAATGCCTTCTCGAAATTCCTCAACTTTCTGTATCCCCGAAAACCTTTTACGACTTTTAGATCGGCTGCAACATCAAAAGGAAAAGTGTAAATTTACGTTTTATCGAATATCTCGGTTCCTGAGCGAGATAGAGCTTTGAAATTTGGTTTATAAATGCCTTCTCGAAATTCCTCAACTTTCTGTATCCCCGGATATATTCTACGACTGTTCATTGAGCGAGATAGAGCTTTGATATTTGGTTTATAAATGCCTTCTCGAAATTCCTCAACTTTCTGTATCCCCGAAAACCTTTTACGACTTTTAGATCGGCTGCAACATCAAAAGGAAAAGTGTAAATTTACGTTTTATCGAATATCTCGGTTCCTGAGCGAGATAGAGCTTTGAAATTTGGTTTCTCGAAATTCCTCAACTTTCTGTATCCCCGGATATATTCTACGACTGTTCATTGAGCGAGATAGAGCTTTGATATTTGGTTTATAAATGCCTTCTCAAAATTCCTCAACTTTCTGTATCCCCGGATATATTCCATGGCTGTTCATTAACGTTTTATCGAATATCTCGGTTCCTGAGCGAGATACAGCTTTGAAATTGGGTTTATAAATGCCTTCTTGAAATTCCTCAACTTTCTGTATCCCCGAAAACATTCTACGACTTTTAGATCGGCTGCAACATCAAAAGGAAAAGTGTAAATTTACGTTTTATCGAATATCTCGGTTCCTGGGCGAGATAGAGCTTTGAAATCTGGTTTATAAATGCCTTCTCAAAATTCCTCAACTTTCTGTATCCCCGGATATATTCTACGACTGTTCATTTACGTTTTATCGAATATCTCGGTTCCTGAGCGAGATAGAGCTTTGATATTTGGTTTATAAATGCCTTCTCAAAATTCCTCAACTTTCTGTATCCCCGGATATATTCTACGGCTGATCATTAACGTTTTATCGAATATCTCGGTTCCTGGGCGAGATAGAGCTTTGAAATCTGGTTTATAAATGCCTTCTCAAAATTCCTCAACTTTCTGTATCCCCGGATATATTCTACGACTGTTCATTAACGTTTTATCGAATATCTCGGTTCCTGAGCGAGATAGAGCTTTGATATTTGGTTTATAAATGCCTTCTCAAAATTCCTCAACTTTCTGTATCCCCGGATATATTCTACGGCTTTTCATTAACGTTTTATCGAATATCTCGGTTCCTGAGCGAGATACAGCTTTGAAATTGGGTTTATAAATGCCTTCTTGAAATTCCTCAACTTTCTGTATCCCCGAAAACATTCTACGATTTTTAGATCGGCTGCAACATCAAAAGGAAAAGTGTAAATTTACGTTTTATCGAATATCTCGGTTCCTGGGCGAGATAGAGCTTTGAAATCTGGTTTATAAATGCCTTCTCAAAATTCCTCAACTTTCTGTATCCCCGGATATATTCTACGACTGTTCATTAACGTTTTATCGAATATCTCGGTTCCTGAGCGAGATAGAGCTTTGATATTTGGTTTATAAATGCCTTCTCAAAATTCCTCAACTTTCTGTATCCCCGGATATATTCTACGGCTGTTCATTAACGTTTTATCGAATATCTCGGTTCCTGAGCGAGATACAGCTTTGAAATTGGGTTTATAAATGCCTTCTTGAAATTCCTCAACTTTCTGTATCCCCGAAAACATTCTACGACTTTTAGATCGGCTGCAACATCAAAAGGAAAAGTGTAAATTTACGTTTTATCGAATATCTCGGTTCCTGGGCGAGATAGAGCTTTGAAATCTGGTTTATAAATGCCTTCTCAAAATTCCTCAACTTTCTGTATCCCCGGATATATTCTACGACTGTTCATTTACGTTTTAATCGAATATCTCGGTTCCTGAGCGAGATAGAGCTTTGATATTTGGTTTATAAATGCCTTCTCGAAATTCCTCAACTTTCTGTATCCCCGAAAACCTTTTACGACTTTTAGATCGGCTGCAACATCAAAAAGAAAAGTGTAAATTTACGTTTTATAGAATATCTCGGTTCCTGAGCGAGATAGCGCTTTGAAATTTTGACTATAAATGCCTTGTAAAAATTTCTCAACTTTCTGTATCCCCGGATATATTCCATGGCTGTTCATTAACGTTTTATCGAATATCTCGGTTCCTGAGCAAGATACAGCTTTGAAATTGGGTTTATAAATGCCTTCTTGAAATTCCTCAACTTTCTGTATCCCCGAAAACATTCTACGACTTTTAGATCGGATGCAACATCAAAAGGAAAAGTGTAAATTTACGTTTTATCGAATATCTCGGTTCCTGGGCGAGATAGAGCTTTGAAATCTGGTTTATAAATGCCTTCTCAAAATTCCTCAACTTTCTGTATCCCCGGATATATTCTACGACTGTTCATTTACGTTATATCGAATAACTCGGTTCCTGAGCGAGATAGAGCTTTGATATTTGGTTTATAAATGCCTTCTCAAAATTCCTCAACTTTCTGTATCCCCGGATATATTCTACGGCTGTTCATTAACGTTTTATCGAATATCTCGGTTCCTGAGCGAGATACAGCTTTGAAATTGGGTTTATAAATGCCTTCTTGAAATTCCTCAACTTTCTGTATCCCCGAAAACATTCTACGACTTTTAGATCGGCTGCAACATCAAAAGGAAAAGTGTAAATTTACGTTTTATCGAATATCTCGGTTCCTGGGCGAGATAGAGCTTTGAAATCTGGTTTATAAATGCCTTCTCAAAATTCCTCAACTTTCTGTATCCCCGGATATATTCTACGACTTTTAGATCGGCTGCAACATCAAAAGGAAAAGTGTAAATTTACGTTTTATCGAATATCTCGGTTCCTGGGCGAGATAGAGCTTTGAAATCTGGTTTATAAATGCCTTCTCAAAATTCCTCAACTTTCTGTATCCCCGGATATATTCCATGGCTGTTCATTAACGTTTTATCGAATATCTCGGTTCCTGAGCGAGATAGAGCTTTGATATTTGGTTTATAAATGCCTTCTCAAAATTCCTCAACTTTCTGTATCCCCGGATATATTCTACGGCTGATCATTAACGTTTTATCGAATATCTCGGTTCCTGGGCGAGATAGAGCTTTGAAATCTGGTTTATAAATGCCTTCTCAAAATTCCTCAACTTTCTGTATCCCCGGATATATTCTACGACTGTTCATTAACGTTTTATCGAATATCTCGGTTCCTGAGCGAGATAGAGCTTTGATATTTGGTTTATAAATGCCTTCTTGAAATTCCTCAACTTTCTGTATCCCCGAAAACATTCTACGACTTTTAGATCGGCTGCAACATCAAAAGGAAAAGTGTAAATTTACGTTTTATCGAATATCTCGGTTCCTGAGCGAGATACAGCTTTGAAATTGGGTTTATAAATGCCTTCTTGAAATTCCTCAACTTTCTGTATCCCCGAAAACATTCTACGACTTTTAGATCGGCTGCAACATCAAAAGGAAAAGTGTAAATTTACGTTTTATCGAATATCTCGGTTCCTGGGCGAGATAGAGCTTTGAAATCTGGTTTATAAATGCCTTCTCAAAATTCCTCAACTTTCTGTATCCCCGGATATATTCTACGACTTTTAGATCGGCTGCAACATCAAAAGGAAAAGTGTAAATTTACGTTTTATCGAATATCTCGGTTCCTGGGCGAGATAGAGCTTTGAAATCTGGTTTATAAATGCCTTCTCAAAATTCCTCAACTTTCTGTATCCCCGGATATATTCCATGGCTGTTCATTAACGTTTTATCGAATATCTCGGTTCCTGAGCGAGATAGAGCTTTGATATTTGGTTTATAAATGCCTTCTCAAAATTCCTCAACTTTCTGTATCCCCGGATATATTCTACGGCTGATCATTAACGTTTTATCGAATATCTCGGTTCCTGGGCGAGATAGAGCTTTGAAATCTGGTTTATAAATGCCTTCTCAAAATTCCTCAACTTTCTGTATCCCCGGATATATTCTACGACTGTTCATTAACGTTTTATCGAATATCTCGGTTCCTGAGCGAGATAGAGCTTTGATATTTGGTTTATAAATGCCTTCTTGAAATTCCTCAACTTTCTGTATCCCCGAAAACATTCTACGACTTTTAGATCGGCTGCAACATCAAAAGGAAAAGTGTAAATTTACGTTTTATCGAATATCTCGGTTCCTGAGCGAGATACAGCTTTGAAATTGGGTTTATAAATGCCTTCTTGAAATTCCTCAACTTTCTGTATCCCCGAAAACATTCTACGACTTTTAGATCGGCTGCAACATCAAAAGGAAAAGTGTAAATTTACGTTTTATCGAATATCTCGGTTCCTGGGCGAGATAGAGCTTTGAAATCTGGTTTATAAATGCCTTCTCAAAATTCCTCAACTTTCTGTATCCCCGGATATATTCTACGACTGTTCATTTACGTTTTATCGAATATCTCGGTTCCTGAGCGAGATAGAGCTTTGATATTTGGTTTATAAATGCCTTCTCAAAATTCCTCAACTTTCTGTATCCCCGGATATATTCTACGGCTTTTCATTAACGTTTTATCGAATATCTCGGTTCCTGAGCGAGATAGAGCTTTGATATTTGGTTTATAAATGCCTTCTCGAAATTCCTCAACTTTCTGTATCCCCGAAAACCTTTTACGACTTTTAGATCGGCTGCAACATCAAAAGGAAAAGTGTAAATTTACGTTTTATCGAATATCTCGGTTCCTGAGCGAGATAGAGCTTTGAAATTTGGTTTATAAATGCCTTCTCGAAATTCCTCAACTTTCTGTATCCCCGGATATATTCTACGACTGTTCATTTACGTTTTATCGAATATCTCGGTTCCTGAGCGAGATAGAGCTTTGATATTTGGTTTATAAATGCCTTCTCAAAATTCCTCAACTTTCTGTATCCCCGGATATATTCTACGGCTTTTCATTAACGTTTTATCGAATATCTCGGTTCCTGAGCGAGATACAGCTTTGAAATTGGGTTTATAAATGCCTTCTTGAAATTCCTCAACTTTCTGTATCCCCGAAAACATTCTACGACTTTTAGATCGGCTGCAACATCAAAAGGAAAAATGTAAATTTACGTTTTATCGAATATCTCGGTTCCTGGGCGAGATAGAGCTTTGAAATCTGGTTTATAAATGCCTTCTCAAAATTCCTCAACTTTCTGTATCCCCGGATATATTCTACGACTGTTCATTAACGTTTTATCGAATATCTCGGTTCCTGAGCGAGATAGAGCTTTGATATTTGGTTTATAAATGCCTTCTCAAAATTCCTCAACTTTCTGTATCCCCGGATATATTCTACGGCTGTTCATTAACGTTTTATCGAATATCTCGGTTCCTGAGCGAGATACAGCTTTGAAATTGGGTTTATAAATGCCTTCTTGAAATTCCTCAACTTTCTGTATCCCCGAAAACATTCTACGACTTTTAGATCGGCTGCAACATCAAAAGGAAAAGTGTAAATTTACGTTTTATCGAATATCTCGGTTCCTGGGCGAGATAGAGCTTTGAAATCTGGTTTATAAATGCCTTCTCAAAATTCCTCAACTTTCTGTATCCCCGGATATATTCTACGACTGTTCATTTACGTTTTTATCGAATATCTCGGTTCCTGAGCGAGATAGAGCTTTGATAATTGGTTTATAAATGCCTTCTCGAAATTCCTCAACTTTCTGTATCCCCGGATATATTCTACGGCTTTTCATTAACGTTTTATCGAATATCTCGGTTCCTGAGCGAGATACAGCTTTGAAATTGGGTTTATAAATGCCTTCTTGAAATTCCTCAACTTTCTGTATCCCCGAAAACATTCTACGATTTTTAGATCGGCTGCAACATCAAAAGGAAAAGTGTAAATTTACGTTTTATCGAATATCTCGGTTCCTGGGCGAGATAGAGCTTTGAAATCTGGTTTATAAATGCCTTCTCAAAATTCCTCAACTTTCTGTATCCCCGGATATATTCTACGACTGTTCATTAACGTTTTATCGAATATCTCGGTTCCTGAGCGAGATAGAGCTTTGATATTTGGTTTATAAATGCCTTCTCAAAATTCCTCAACTTTCTGTATCCCCGGATATATTCTACGGCTGTTCATTAACGTTTTATCGAATATCTCGGTTCCTGAGCGAGATACAGCTTTGAAATCTGGTTTATAAATGCCTTCTTGAAATTCCTCAACTTTCTGTATCCCCGAAAACATTCTACGACTTTTAGATCGGCTGCAACATCAAAAGGAAAAGTGTAAATTTACGTTTTATCGAATATCTCGGTTCCTGGGCGAGATAGAGCTTTGAAATCTGGTTTATAAATGCCTTCTCAAAATTCCTCAACTTTCTGTATCCCCGGATATATTCTACGACTGTTCATTTACGTTTTAATCGAATATCTCGGTTCCTGAGCGAGATAGAGCTTTGATATTTGGTTTATAAATGCCTTCTCAAAATTCCTCAACTTTCTGTATCCCCGGATATATTCTACGGCTGTTCATTAACGTTTTATCGAATATCTCGGTTCCTGAGCGAGATACAGCTTTGAAATTGGGTTTATAAATGCCTTCTTGAAATTCCTCAACTTTCTGTATCCCCGAAAACATTCTACGACTTTTAGATCGGCTGCAACATCAAAAGGAAAAGTGTAAATTTACGTTTTATCGAATATCTCGGTTCCTGGGCGAGATAGAGCTTTGAAATCTGGTTTATAAATGCCTTCTCAAAATTCCTCAACTTTCTGTATCCCCGGATATATTCTACGACTTTTAGATCGGCTGCAACATCAAAAGGAAAAGTGTAAATTTACGTTTTATCGAATATCTCGGTTCCTGGGCGAGATAGAGCTTTGAAATCTGGTTTATAAATGCCTTCTCAAAATTCCTCAACTTTCTGTATCCCCGGATATATTCCATGGCTGTTCATTAACGTTTTATCGAATATCTCGGTTCCTGAGCGAGATAGAGCTTTGATATTTGGTTTATAAATGCCTTCTCAAAATTCCTCAACTTTCTGTATCCCCGGATATATTCTACGGCTGATCATTAACGTTTTATCGAATATCTCGGTTCCTGGGCGAGATAGAGCTTTGAAATCTGGTTTATAAATGCCTTCTCAAAATTCCTCAACTTTCTGTATCCCCGGATATATTCTACGACTGTTCATTAACGTTTTATCGAATATCTCGGTTCCTGAGCGAGATAGAGCTTTGATATTTGGTTTATAAATGCCTTCTTGAAATTCCTCAACTTTCTGTATCCCCGAAAACATTCTACGACTTTTAGATCGGCTGCAACATCAAAAGGAAAAGTGTAAATTTACGTTTTATCGAATATCTCGGTTCCTGAGCGAGATACAGCTTTGAAATTGGGTTTATAAATGCCTTCTTGAAATTCCTCAACTTTCTGTATCCCCGAAAACATTCTACGATTTTTAGATCGGCTGCAACATCAAAAGGAAAAGTGTAAATTTACGTTTTATCGAATATCTCGGTTCCTGGGCGAGATAGAGCTTTGAAATCTGGTTTATAAATGCCTTCTCAAAATTCCTCAACTTTCTGTATCCCCGGATATATTCTACGACTTTTAGATCGGCTGCAACATCAAAAGGAAAAGTGTAAATTTACGTTTTATCGAATATCTCGGTTCCTGGGCGAGATAGAGCTTTGAAATCTGGTTTATAAATGCCTTCTCAAAATTCCTCAACTTTCTGTATCCCCGGATATATTCCATGGCTGTTCATTAACGTTTTATCGAATATCTCGGTTCCTGAGCGAGATAGAGCTTTGATATTTGGTTTATAAATGCCTTCTCAAAATTCCTCAACTTTCTGTATCCCCGGATATATTCTACGGCTGATCATTAACGTTTTATCGAATATCTCGGTTCCTGGGCGAGATAGAGCTTTGAAATCTGGTTTATAAATGCCTTCTCAAAATTCCTCAACTTTCTGTATCCCCGGATATATTCTACGACTGTTCATTAACGTTTTATCGAATATCTCGGTTCCTGAGCGAGATAGAGCTTTGATATTTGGTTTATAAATGCCTTCTTGAAATTCCTCAACTTTCTGTATCCCCGAAAACATTCTACGACTTTTAGATCGGCTGCAACATCAAAAGGAAAAGTGTAAATTTACGTTTTATCGAATATCTCGGTTCCTGAGCGAGATACAGCTTTGAAATTGGGTTTATAAATGCCTTCTTGAAATTCCTCAACTTTCTGTATCCCCGAAAACATTCTACGACTTTTAGATCGGCTGCAACATCAAAAGGAAAAGTGTAAATTTACGTTTTATCGAATATCTCGGTTCCTGGGCGAGATAGAGCTTTGAAATCTGGTTTATAAATGCCTTCTCAAAATTCCTCAACTTTCTGTATCCCCGGATATATTCTACGACTGTTCATTTACGTTTTATCGAATATCTCGGTTCCTGAGCGAGATAGAGCTTTGATATTTGGTTTATAAATGCCTTCTCAAAATTCCTCAACTTTCTGTATCCCCGGATATATTCTACGGCTTTTCATTAACGTTTTATCGAATATCTCGGTTCCTGAGCGAGATAGAGCTTTGATATTTGGTTTATAAATGCCTTCTCGAAATTCCTCAACTTTCTGTATCCCCGAAAACCTTTTACGACTTTTAGATCGGCTGCAACATCAAAAGGAAAAGTGTAAATTTACGTTTTATCGAATATCTCGGTTCCTGAGCGAGATAGAGCTTTGAAATTTGGTTTATAAATGCCTTCTCGAAATTCCTCAACTTTCTGTATCCCCGGATATATTCTACGACTGTTCATTTACGTTTTATCGAATATCTCGGTTCCTGAGCGAGATAGAGCTTTGATATTTGGTTTATAAATGCCTTCTCAAAATTCCTCAACTTTCTGTATCCCCGGATATATTCCATGGCTGTTCATTAACGTTTTATCGAATATCTCGGTTCCTGAGCGAGATACAGCTTTGAAATTGGGTTTATAAATGACTTCTTGAAATTCCTCAACTTTCTGTATCCCCGAAAACATTCTACGACTTTTAGATCGGCTGCAACATCAAAAGGAAAAGTGTAAATTTACGTTTTATCGAATATCTCGGTTCCTGAGCGAGATAGAGCTTTGATATTTGGTTTATAAATGCCTTCTCAAAATTCCTCAACTTTCTGTATCCCCGGATATATTCTACGGCTGATCATTATCGTTTTATCGAATATCTCGGTTCCTGGGCGAGATAGAGCTTTGAAATCTGGTTTATAAATGCCTTCTCAAAATTCCTCAACTTTCTGTATCCCCGGATATATTCTACGACTGTTCATTAACGTTTTATCGAATATCTCGGTTCCTGAGCGAGATAGAGCTTTGATATTTGGTTTATAAATGCCTTCTCAAAATTCCTCAACTTTCTGTATCCCCGGATATATTCTACGGCTGTTCATTAACGTTTTATCGAATATCTCGGTTCCTGAGCGAGATACAGCTTTGAAATTGGGTTTATAAATGCCTTCTTGAAATTCCTCAACTTTCTGTATCCCCGAAAACATTCTACGACTTTTAGATCGGCTGCAACATCAAAAGGAAAAGTGTAAATTTACGTTTTATCGAATATCTCGGTTCCTGGGCGAGATAGAGCTTTGAAATCTGGTTTATAAATGCCTTCTCAAAATTCCTCAACTTTCTGTATCCCCGGATATATTCTACGACTGTTCATTTACGTTTTTATCGAATATCTCGGTTCCTGAGCGAGATAGAGCTTTGATAATTGGTTTATAAATGCCTTCTCGAAATTCCTCAACTTTCTGTATCCCCGAAAACCTTTTACGACTTTTAGATCGGCTGCAACATCAAAAAGAAAAGTGTAAATTTACGTTTTATAGAATATCTCGGTTCCTGAGCGAGATAGCGCTTTGAAATTTTGACTATAAATGCCTTGTAAAAATTTCTCAACTTTCTGTATCCCCGGATATATTCCATGGCTGTTCATTAACGTTTTATCGAATATCTCGGTTCCTGAGCAAGATACAGCTTTGAAATTGGGTTTATAAATGCCTTCTTGAAATTCCTCAACTTTCTGTATCCCCGAAAACATTCTACGACTTTTAGATCGGATGCAACATCAAAAGGAAAAGTGTAAATTTACGTTTTATCGAATATCTCGGTTCCTGGGCGAGATAGAGCTTTGAAATCTGGTTTATAAATGCCTTCTCAAAATTCCTCAACTTTCTGTATCCCCGGATATATTCTACGACTGTTCATTTACGTTATATCGAATAACTCGGTTCCTGAGCGAGATAGAGCTTTGATATTTGGTTTATAAATGCCTTCTCAAAATTCCTCAACTTTCTGTATCCCCGGATATATTCTACGGCTTTTCATTAACGTTTTATCGAATATCTCGGTTCCTGAGCGAGATAGAGCTTTGATATTTGGTTTATAAATGCCTTCTCGAAATTCCTCAACTTTCTGTATCCCCGAAAACCTTTTACGACTTTTAGATCGGCTGCAACATCAAAAGGAAAAGTGTAAATTTACGTTTTATCGAATATCTCGGTTCCTGAGCGAGATAGAGCTTTGAAATTTGGTTTATAAATGCCTTCTCGAAATTCCTCAACTTTCTGTATCCCCGGATATATTCTACGACTGTTCATTTACGTTTTATCGAATATCTCGGTTCCTGAGCGAGATAGAGCTTTGATATTTGGTTTATAAATGCCTTCTCAAAATTCCTCAACTTTCTGTATCCCCGGATATATTCCATGGCTGTTCATTAACGTTTTATCGAATATCTCGGTTCCTGAGCGAGATACAGCTTTGAAATTGGGTTTATAAATGACTTCTTGAAATTCCTCAACTTTCTGTATCCCCGAAAACATTCTACGACTTTTAGATCGGCTGCAACATCAAAAGGAAAAGTGTAAATTTACGTTTTATCGAATATCTCGGTTCCTGAGCGAGATAGAGCTTTGATATTTGGTTTATAAATGCCTTCTCAAAATTCCTCAACTTTCTGTATCCCCGGATATATTCTACGGCTGATCATTATCGTTTTATCGAATATCTCGGTTCCTGGGCGAGATAGAGCTTTGAAATCTGGTTTATAAATGCCTTCTCAAAATTCCTCAACTTTCTGTATCCCCGGATATATTCTACGACTGTTCATTAACGTTTTATCGAATATCTCGGTTCCTGAGCGAGATAGAGCTTTGATATTTGGTTTATAAATGCCTTCTCAAAATTCCTCAACTTTCTGTATCCCCGGATATATTCTACGGCTGTTCATTAACGTTTTATCGAATATCTCGGTTCCTGAGCGAGATACAGCTTTGAAATTGGGTTTATAAATGCCTTCTTGAAATTCCTCAACTTTCTGTATCCCCGAAAACATTCTACGACTTTTAGATCGGCTGCAACATCAAAAGGAAAAGTGTAAATTTACGTTTTATCGAATATCTCGGTTCCTGGGCGAGATAGAGCTTTGAAATCTGGTTTATAAATGCCTTCTCAAAATTCCTCAACTTTCTGTATCCCCGGATATATTCTACGACTGTTCATTTACGTTTTTATCGAATATCTCGGTTCCTGAGCGAGATAGAGCTTTGATAATTGGTTTATAAATGCCTTCTCGAAATTCCTCAACTTTCTGTATCCCCGAAAACCTTTTACGACTTTTAGATCGGCTGCAACATCAAAAAGAAAAGTGTAAATTTACGTTTTATAGAATATCTCGGTTCCTGAGCGAGATAGCGCTTTGAAATTTTGACTATAAATGCCTTGTAAAAATTTCTCAACTTTCTGTATCCCCGGATATATTCCATGGCTGTTCATTAACGTTTTATCGAATATCTCGGTTCCTGAGCAAGATACAGCTTTGAAATTGGGTTTATAAATGCCTTCTTGAAATTCCTCAACTTTCTGTATCCCCGAAAACATTCTACGACTTTTAGATCGGATGCAACATCAAAAGGAAAAGTGTAAATTTACGTTTTATCGAATATCTCGGTTCCTGGGCGAGATAGAGCTTTGAAATCTGGTTTATAAATGCCTTCTCAAAATTCCTCAACTTTCTGTATCCCCGGATATATTCTACGACTGTTCATTTACGTTATATCGAATAACTCGGTTCCTGAGCGAGATAGAGCTTTGATATTTGGTTTATAAATGCCTTCTCAAAATTCCTCAACTTTCTGTATCCCCGGATATATTCTACGGCTGTTCATTAACGTTTTATCGAATATCTCGGTTCCTGAGCGAGATACAGCTTTGAAATTGGGTTTATAAATGCCTTCTTGAAATTCCTCAACTTTCTGTATCCCCGAAAACATTCTACGACTTTTAGATCGGCTGCAACATCAAAAGGAAAAGTGTAAATTTACGTTTTATCGAATATCTCGGTTCCTGGGCGAGATAGAGCTTTGAAATCTGGTTTATAAATGCCTTCTCAAAATTCCTCAACTTTCTGTATCCCCGGATATATTCTACGACTTTTAGATCGGCTGCAACATCAAAAGGAAAAGTGTAAATTTACGTTTTATCGAATATCTCGGTTCCTGGGCGAGATAGAGCTTTGAAATCTGGTTTATAAATGCCTTCTCAAAATTCCTCAACTTTCTGTATCCCCGGATATATTCCATGGCTGTTCATTAACGTTTTATCGAATATCTCGGTTCCTGAGCGAGATAGAGCTTTGATATTTGGTTTATAAATGCCTTCTCAAAATTCCTCAACTTTCTGTATCCCCGGATATATTCTACGGCTGATCATTAACGTTTTATCGAATATCTCGGTTCCTGGGCGAGATAGAGCTTTGAAATCTGGTTTATAAATGCCTTCTCAAAATTCCTCAACTTTCTGTATCCCCGGATATATTCTACGACTGTTCATTAACGTTTTATCGAATATCTCGGTTCCTGAGCGAGATAGAGCTTTGATATTTGGTTTATAAATGCCTTCTTGAAATTCCTCAACTTTCTGTATCCCCGAAAACATTCTACGACTTTTAGATCGGCTGCAACATCAAAAGGAAAAGTGTAAATTTACGTTTTATCGAATATCTCGGTTCCTGAGCGAGATACAGCTTTGAAATTGGGTTTATAAATGCCTTCTTGAAATTCCTCAACTTTCTGTATCCCCGAAAACATTCTACGACTTTTAGATCGGCTGCAACATCAAAAGGAAAAGTGTAAATTTACGTTTTATCGAATATCTCGGTTCCTGGGCGAGATAGAGCTTTGAAATCTGGTTTATAAATGCCTTCTCAAAATTCCTCAACTTTCTGTATCCCCGGATATATTCTACGGCTGTTCATTAACGTTTTATCGAATATCTCGGTTCCTGAGCGAGATACAGCTTTGAAATTCGGTTTATAAATGCCTTCTTGAAATTCCTCAACTTTCTGTATCCCCGAAAACATTCTACGACTTTTAGATCGGCTGCAACATCAAAAGGAAAAGTGTAAATTTACGTTTTATCGAATATCTCGGTTCCTGGGCGAGATAGAGCTTTGAAATCTGGTTTATAAATGCCTTCTCAAAATTCCTCAACTTTCTGTATCCCCGGATATATTCCATGGCTGTTCATTAACGTTTTATCGAATATCTCGGTTCCTGAGCGAGATAGAGCTTTGATATTTGGTTTATAAATGCCTTCTCAAAATTCCTCAACTTTCTGTATCCCCGGATATATTCTACGGCTGATCATTAACGTTTTATCGAATATCTCGGTTCCTGGGCGAGATAGAGCTTTGAAATCTGGTTTATAAATGCCTTCTCAAAATTCCTCAACTTTCTGTATCCCCGGATATATTCTACGACTGTTCATTAACGTTTTATCGAATATCTCGGTTCCTGAGCGAGATAGAGCTTTGATATTTGGTTTATAAATGCCTTCTTGAAATTCCTCAACTTTCTGTATCCCCGAAAACATTCTACGACTTTTAGATCGGCTGCAACATCAAAAGGAAAAGTGTAAATTTACGTTTTATCGAATATCTCGGTTCCTGAGCGAGATACAGCTTTGAAATTGGGTTTATAAATGCCTTCTTGAAATTCCTCAACTTTCTGTATCCCCGAAAACATTCTACGACTTTTAGATCGGCTGCAACATCAAAAGGAAAAGTGTAAATTTACGTTTTATCGAATATCTCGGTTCCTGGGCGAGATAGAGCTTTGAAATCTGGTTTATAAATGCCTTCTCAAAATTCCTCAACTTTCTGTATCCCCGGATATATTCTACGACTTTTAGATCGGCTGCAACATCAAAAGGAAAAGTGTAAATTTACGTTTTATCGAATATCTCGGTTCCTGGGCGAGATAGAGCTTTGAAATCTGGTTTATAAATGCCTTCTCAAAATTCCTCAACTTTCTGTATCCCCGGATATATTCCATGGCTGTTCATTAACGTTTTATCGAATATCTCGGTTCCTGAGCGAGATAGAGCTTTGATATTTGGTTTATAAATGCCTTCTCAAAATTCCTCAACTTTCTGTATCCCCGGATATATTCTACGGCTGATCATTAACGTTTTATCGAATATCTCGGTTCCTGGGCGAGATAGAGCTTTGAAATCTGGTTTATAAATGCCTTCTCAAAATTCCTCAACTTTCTGTATCCCCGGATATATTCTACGACTGTTCATTAACGTTTTATCGAATATCTCGGTTCCTGAGCGAGATAGAGCTTTGATATTTGGTTTATAAATGCCTTCTTGAAATTCCTCAACTTTCTGTATCCCCGAAAACATTCTACGACTTTTAGATCGGCTGCAACATCAAAAGGAAAAGTGTAAATTTACGTTTTATCGAATATCTCGGTTCCTGAGCGAGATACAGCTTTGAAATTGGGTTTATAAATGCCTTCTTGAAATTCCTCAACTTTCTGTATCCCCGAAAACATTCTACGACTTTTAGATCGGCTGCAACATCAAAAGGAAAAGTGTAAATTTACGTTTTATCGAATATCTCGGTTCCTGGGCGAGATAGAGCTTTGAAATCTGGTTTATAAATGCCTTCTCAAAATTCCTCAACTTTCTGTATCCCCGGATATATTCTACGACTGTTCATTTACGTTTTATCGAATATCTCGGTTCCTGAGCGAGATAGAGCTTTGATATTTGGTTTATAAATGCCTTCTCAAAATTCCTCAACTTTCTGTATCCCCGGATATATTCTACGGCTTTTCATTAACGTTTTATCGAATATCTCGGTTCCTGAGCGAGATAGAGCTTTGATATTTGGTTTATAAATGCCTTCTCGAAATTCCTCAACTTTCTGTATCCCCGAAAACCTTTTACGACTTTTAGATCGGCTGCAACATCAAAAGGAAAAGTGTAAATTTACGTTTTATCGAATATCTCGGTTCCTGAGCGAGATAGAGCTTTGAAATTTGGTTTATAAATGCCTTCTCGAAATTCCTCAACTTTCTGTATCCCCGGATATATTCTACGACTGTTCATTTACGTTTTATCGAATATCTCGGTTCCTGAGCGAGATAGAGCTTTGATATTTGGTTTATAAATGCCTTCTCAAAATTCCTCAACTTTCTGTATCCCCGGATATATTCCATGGCTGTTCATTAACGTTTTATCGAATATCTCGGTTCCTGAGCGAGATACAGCTTTGAAATTGGGTTTATAACTGACTTCTTGAAATTCCTCAACTTTCTGTATCCCCGAAAACATTCTACGACTTTTAGATCGGCTGCAACATCAAAAGGAAAAGTGTAAATTTACGTTTTATCGAATATCTCGGTTCCTGAGCGAGATAGAGCATTGATATTTGGTTTATAAATGCCTTCTCAAAATTCCTCAACTTTCTGTATCCCCGGATATATTCTACGGCTGATCATTATCGTTTTATCGAATATCTCGGTTCCTGGGCGAGATAGAGCTTTGAAATCTGGTTAATAAATGCCTTCTCAAAATTCCTCAACTTTCTGTATCCCCGGATATATTCTACGACTGTTCATTAACGTTTTATCGAATATCTCGGTTCCTGAGCGAGATAGAGCTTTGATATTTGGTTTATAAATGCCTTCTCAAAATTCCTCAACTTTCTGTATCCCCGGATATATTCTACGGCTTTTCATTAACGTTTTATCGAATATCTCGGTTCCTGAGCGAGATACAGCTTTGAAATTGGGTTTATAAATGCCTTCTTGAAATTCCTCAACTTTCTGTATCCCCGAAAACATTCTACGACTTTTAGATCGGCTGCAACATCAAAAGGAAAAGTGTAAATTTACGTTTTATCGAATATCTCGGTTCCTGGGCGAGATAGAGCTTTGAAATCTGGTTTATAAATGCCTTCTCAAAATTCCTCAACTTTCTGTATCCCCGGATATATTCTACGACTGTTCATTAACGTTTTATCGAATATCTCGGTTCCTGAGCGAGATAGAGCTTTGATATTTGGTTTATAAATGCCTTCTCAAAATTCCTCAACTTTCTGTATCCCCGGATATATTCTACGGCTGTTCATTAACGTTTTATCGAATATCTCGGTTCCTGAGCGAGATACAGCTTTGAAATTGGGTTTATAAATGCCTTCTTGAAATTCCTCAACTTTCTGTATCCCCGAAAACATTCTACGACTTTTAGATCGGCTGCAACATCAAAAGGAAAAGTGTAAATTTACGTTTTATCGAATATCTCGGTTCCTGGGCGAGATAGAGCTTTGAAATCTGGTTTATAAATGCCTTCTCAAAATTCCTCAACTTTCTGTATCCCCGGATATATTCTACGACTGTTCATTTACGTTTTTATCGAATATCTCGGTTCCTGAGCGAGATAGAGCTTTGATAATTGGTTTATAAATGCCTTCTCGAAATTCCTCAACTTTCTGTATCCCCGAAAACCTTTTACGACTTTTAGATCGGCTGCAACATCAAAAAGAAAAGTGTAAATTTACGTTTTATAGAATATCTCGGTTCCTGAGCGAGATAGCGCTTTGAAATTTTGACTATAAATGCCTTGTAAAAATTTCTCAACTTTCTGTATCCCCGGATATATTCCATGGCTGTTCATTAACGTTTTATCGAATATCTCGGTTCCTGAGCGAGATACAGCTTTGAAATTGGGTTTATAAATGCCTTCTCAAAATTCCTCAACTTTCTGTATCCCCGGATATATTCTACGACTGTTCATTTACGTTTTTATCGAATATCTCGGTTCCTAGGCGAGATAGAGCTTTGAAATCTGGTTTATAAATGCCTTCTCAAAATTCCTCAACTTTCTGTATCCCCGGATATATTCTACGACTGTTCATTTACGTTATATCGAATAACTCGGTTCCTGAGCGAGATAGAGCTTTGATATTTGGTTTATAAATGCCTTCTCAAAATTCCTCAACTTTCTGTATCCCCGGATATATTCTACGGCTGTTCATTAACGTTTTATCGAATATCTCGGTTCCTGAGCGAGATACAGCTTTGAAATTGGGTTTATAAATGCCTTCTTGCAATTCCTCAACTTTCTGTATCCCCGAAAACATTCTACGACTTTTAGATCGGATGCAACATCAAAAGGAAAAGTGTAAATTTACGTTTTATCGAATATCTCGGTTCCTGGGCGAGATAGAGCTTTGAAATCTGGTTTATAAATGCCTTCTCAAAATTCCTCAACTTTCTGTATCCCCGGATATATTCTACGACTGTTCATTTACGTTTTATCGAATATCTCGGTTCCTGAGCGAGATAGAGCTTTGATATTTGGTTTATAAATGCCTTCTTGAAATTCCTCAACTTTCTGTTTCCCCGGATATATTCTACGGCTGTTCATTAACGTTTTATCGAATATCTCGGTTCCTGAGCGAGATACAGCTTTGAAATTGGGTTTATAAATGCCTTCTTGAAATTCCTCAACTTTCTGTATCCCCGAAAACATTCTACGACTTTTAGATCGGATGCAACATCAAAAGGAAAAGTGTAAATTTACGTTTTATCGAATATCTCGGTTCCTGGGCGAGATAGAGCTTTGAAATCTGGTTTATAAATGCCTTCTCAAAATTCCTCAACTTTCTGTATCCCCGGATATATTCTACGACTGTTCATTTACGTTTTATCGAATATCTCGGTTCCTGAGCGAGATAGAGCTTTGATATTTGGTTTATAAATGCCTTCTCAAAATTCCTCAACTTTCTGTATCCCCGGATATATTCCATGGCTGTTCATTAACGTTTTATCGAATATCTCGGTTCCTGAGCGAGATACAGCTTTGAAATTGGGTTTATAAATGCCTTCTTGAAATTCCTCAACTTTCTGTATCCCCGAAAACATTCTACGACTTTTAGATCGGATGCAACATCAAAAGGAAAAGTGTAAATTTACGTTTTATCGAATATCTCGGTTCCTGGGCGAGATAGAGCTTTGAAATCTGGTTTATAAATGCCTTCTCAAAATTCCTCAACTTTCTGTATCCCCGGATATATTCTACGACTGTTCATTTACGTTTTATCGAATATCTCGGTTCCTGAGCGAGATAGAGCTTTGATATTTGGTTTATAAATGCCTTCTCAAAATTCCTCAACTTTCTGTATCCCCGGATATATTCTACGGCTGTTCATTAACGTTTTATCGAATATCTCGGTTCCTGAGCGAGATACAGCTTTGAAATTGGGTTTATAAATGCCTTCTTGAAATTCCTCAACTTTCTGTATCCCCGAAAACATTCTACGACTTTTAGATCGGCTGCAACATCAAAAGGAAAAGTGTAAATTTACGTTTTATCGAATATCTCGGTTCCTGAGCGAGATAGAGCTTTGAAATTTGGTTTATAAATGCCTTCTCGAAATTCCTCAACTTTCTGTATCCCCGGATATATTCTACGACTGTTCATTTACGTTTTATCGAATATCTCGGTTCCTGAGCGAGATAGAGCTTTGATATTTGGTTTATAAATGCCTTCTCAAAATTCCTCAACTTTCTGTATCCCCGGATATATTCCATGGCTGTTCATTAACGTTTTATCGAATATCTCGGTTCCTGAGCGAGATACAGCTTTGAAATTGGGTTTATAAATGCCTTCTTGAAATTCCTCAACTTTCTGTATCCCCGAAAACATTCTACGACTTTTAGATCGGCTGCAACATCAAAAGGAAAAGTGTAAATTTACGTTTTATCGAATATCTCGGTTCCTGGGCGAGATAGAGCTTTGAAATCTGGTTTATAAATGCCTTCTCAAAATTCCTCAACTTTCTGTATCCCCGGATATATTCTACGACTGTTCATTTACGTTTTATCGAATATCTCGGTTCCTGAGCGAGATAGAGCTTTGATATTTGGTTTATAAATGCCTTCTCAAAATTCCTCAACTTTCTGTATCCCCGGATATATTCTACGGCTGATCATTAACGTTTTATCGAATATCTCGGTTCCTGGGCGAGATAGAGCTTTGAAATCTGGTTTATAAATGCCTTCTCAAAATTCCTCAACTTTCTGTATCCCCGGATATATTCTACGACTGTTCATTAACGTTTTATCGAATATCTCGGTTCCTGAGCGAGATAGAGCTTTGATATTTGGTTTATAAATGCCTTCTCAAAATTCCTCAACTTTCTGTATCCCCGGATATATTCTACGGCTTTTCATTAACGTTTTATCGAATATCTCGGTTCCTGAGCGAGATACAGCTTTGAAATTGGGTTTATAAATGCCTTCTTGAAATTCCTCAACTTTCTGTATCCCCGAAAACATTCTACGACTTTTAGATCGGCTGCAACATCAAAAGGAAAAGTGTAAATTTACGTTTTATCGAATATCTCGGTTCCTGGGCGAGATAGAGCTTTGAAATCTGGTTTATAAATGCCTTCTCAAAATTCCTCAACTTTCTGTATCCCCGGATATATTCTACGACTGTTCATTAACGTTTTATCGAATATCTCGGTTCGTGAGCGAGATAGAGCTTTGATATTTGGTTTATAAATGCCTTCTCAAAATTCCTCAACTTTCTGTATCCCCGGATATATTCTACGGCTGTTCATTAACGTTTTATCGAATATCTCGGTTCCTGAGCGAGATACAGCTTTGAAATTGGGTTTATAAATGCCTTCTTGAAATTCCTCAACTTTCTGTATCCCCGAAAACCTTTTACGACTTTTAGATCGGCTGCAACATCAAAAAGAAAAGTGTAAATTTACGTTTTATAGAATATCTCGGTTCCTGAGCGAGATAGCGCTTTGAAATTTTGACTATAAATGCCTTGTAAAAATTTCTCAACTTTCTGTATCCCCGGATATATTCCATGGCTGTTCATTAACGTTTTATCGAATATCTCGGTTCCTGAGCGAGATAGAGCTTTGATATTTGGTTTATAAATGCCTTCTCAAAATTCCTCAACTTTCTGTATCCCCGGATATATTCTACGGCTGTTCATTAACGTTTTATCGAATATCTCGGTTCCTGAGCGAGATACAGCTTTGAAATCTGGTTTATAAATGCCTTCTCAAAATTCCTCAACTTTCTGTATCCCCGAAAACATTCTACGACTTTTAGATCGGCTGCAACATCAAAAGGAAAAGTGTAAATTTACGTTTTATCGAATATCTCGGTTCCTGAGCGAGATAGAGCTTTGAAATTTGGTTTATAAATGCCTTCTCGAAATTCCTCAACTTTCTGTATCCCCGGATATATTCTACGACTGTTCATTTACGTTTTATCGAATATCTCGGTTCCTGAGCGAGATAGAGCTTTGATATTTGGTTTATAAATGCCTTCTCAAAATTCCTCAACTTTCTGTATCGCCGGATATATTCTACGGCTGTTCATTAACGTTTTATCGAATATCTCGGTTCCTGAGCGAGATACAGCTTTGAAATCTGGTTTATAAATGCCTTCTCAAAATTCCTCAACTTTCTGTATCCCCGAAAACATTCTACGACTTTTAGATCGGCTGCAACATCAAAAGGAAAAGTGTAAATTTACGTTTTATCGAATATCTCGGTTCCTGAGCGAGATAGAGCTTTGAAATTTGGTTTATAAATGCCTTCTCGAAATTCCTCAACTTTCTGTATCCCCGAAAACATTCTACGACTTTTAGATCGGATGCAACATCAAAAGGAAAAGTGTAAATTTACGTTTTATCGAATATCTCGGTTCCTGGGCGAGATAGAGCTTTGAAATCTGGTTTATAAATGCCTTCTCAAAATTCCTCAACTTTCTGTATCCCCGGATATATTCTACGACTGTTCATTTACGTTTTATCGAATATCTCGGTTCCTGAGCGAGATAGAGCTTTGATATTTGGTTTATAAATGCCTTCTCAAAATTCCTCAACTTTCTGTATCCCCGGATATATTCTACGGCTGTTCATTAACGTTTTATCGAATATCTCGGTTCCTGAGCGAGATACAGCTTTGAAATTGGGTTTATAAATGCCTTCTTGAAATTCCTCAACTTTCTGTATCCCCGAAAACATTCTACGACTTTAAGATCGGCTGCAACATCAAAAGGAAAAGTGTAAATTTACGTTTTATCGAATATCTCGGTTCCTGGGCGAGATAGAGCTTTGAAATCTGGTTTATAAATGCCTTCTCAAAATTCCTCAACTTTCTGTATCCCCGGATATATTCTACGACTGTTCATTTACGTTTTATCGAATATCTCGGTTCCTGAGCGAGATAGAGCTTTGATATTTGGTTTATAAATGCCTTCTCAAAATTCCTCAACTTTCTGTATCCCCGGATATATTCTACGGCTGATCATTAACGTTTTATCGAATATCTCGGTTCCTGGGCGAGATAGAGCTTTGAAATCTGGTTTATAAATGCCTTCTCAAAATTCCTCAACTTTCTGTATCCCCGAAAACATTCTACGACTTTTAGATCGGATGCAACATCAAAAGGAAAAGTGTAAATTTACGTTTTATCGAATATCTCGGTTCCTGGGCGAGATAGAGCTTTGAAATCTGGTTTATAAATGCCTTCTCAAAATTCCTCAACTTTCTGTATCCCCGGATATATTCTACGACTGTTCATTTACGTTTTATCGAATATCTCGGTTCCTGAGCGAGATAGAGCTTTGATATTTGGTTTATAAATGCCTTCTCAAAATTCCTCAACTTTCTGTATCCCCGGATATATTCTACGGCTGTTCATTAACGTTTTATCGAATATCTCGGTTCCTGAGCGAGATACAGCTTTGAAATTGGGTTTATAAATGCCTTCTTGAAATTCCTCAACTTTCTGTATCCCCGAAAACATTCTACGACTTTTAGATCGGCTGCAACATCAAAAGGAAAAGTGTAAATTTACGTTTTATCGAATATCTCGGTTCCTGAGCGAGATAGAGCTTTGAAATTTGGTTTATAAATGCCTTCTCGGAATTCCTCAACTTTCTGTATCCCCGGATATATTCTACGACTGTTCATTTACGTTTTATCGAATATCTCGGTTCCTGAGCGAGATAGAGCTTTGATATTTGGTTTATAAATGCCTTCTCAAAATTCCTCAACTTTCTGTATCCCCGGATATATTCCATGGCTGTTCATTAACGTTTTATCGAATATCTCGGTTCCTGAGCGAGATACAGCTTTGAAATTGGGTTTATAAATGCCTTCTTGAAATTCCTCAACTTTCTGTATCCCCGAAAACATTCTACGACTTTTAGATCGGCTGCAACATCAAAAGTAAAAGTGTAAATTTACGTTTTATCGAATATCTCGGTTCCTGGGCGAGATAGAGCTTTGAAATCTGGTTTATAAATGCCTTCTCAAAATTCCTCAACTTTCTGTATCCCCGGATATATTCTACGACTGTTCATTTACGTTTTATCGAATATCTCGGTTCCTGAGCGAGATAGAGCTTTGATATTTGGTTTATAAATGCCTTCTCAAAATTCCTCAACTTTCTGTATCCCCGGATATATTCTACGACTTTTAGATCGGATGCAACATCAAAAGGAAAAGTGTAAATTTACGTTTTATCGAATATCTCGGTTCCTGGGCGAGATAGAGCTTTGAAATCTGGTTTATAAATGCCTTCTCAAAATTCCTCAACTTTCTGTATCCCCGGATATATTCTACGACTGTTCATTTACGTTTTATCGAATATCTCGGTTCCTGAGCGAGATAGAGCTTTGATATTTGGTTTATAAATGCCTTCTCAAAATTCCTCAACTTTCTGTATCCCCGGATATATTCTACGGCTGTTCATTAACGTTTTGTCGAATATCTCGGTTCCTGAGCGAGATACAGCTTTGAAATTGGGTTTATAAATGCCTTCTTGAAATTCCTCAACTTTCTGTATCCCCGAAAACATTCTACGACTTTTAGATCGGCTGCAACATCAAAAGGAAAAGTGTAAATTTACGTTTTATCGAATATCTCGGTTCCTGAGCGAGATAGAGCTTTGAAATTTGGTTTATAAATGCCTTCTCGGAATTCCTCAACTTTCTGTATCCCCGGATATATTCTACGACTGTTCATTTACGTTTTATCGAATATCTCGGTTCCTGAGCGAGATAGAGCTTTGATATTTGGTTTATAAATGCCTTCTCAAAATTCCTCAACTTTCTGTATCCCCGGATATATTCCATGGCTGTTCATTAACGTTTTATCGAATATCTCGGTTCCTGAGCGAGATACAGCTTTGAAATTGGGTTTATAAATGCCTTCTTGAAATTCCTCAACTTTCTGTATCCCCGAAAACATTCTACGACTTTTAGATCGGCTGCAACATCAAAAGGAAAAGTGTAAATTTACGTTTTATCGAATATCTCGGTTCCTGAGCGAGATAGAGCTTTGAAATTTGGTTTATAAATGCCTTCTCGGAATTCCTCAACTTTCTGTATCCCCGGATATATTCTACGACTGTTCATTTACGTTTTATCGAATATCTCGGTTCCTGAGCGAGATAGAGCTTTGATATTTGGTTTATAAATGCCTTCTCAAAATTCCTCAACTTTCTGTATCCCCGGATATATTCCATGGCTGTTCATTAACGTTTTATCGAATATCTCGGTTCCTGAGCGAGATACAGCTTTGAAATTGGGTTTATAAATGCCTTCTTGAAATTCCTCAACTTTCTGTATCCCCGAAAACATTCTACGACTTTTAGATCGGATGCAACATCAAAAGGAAAAGTGTAAATTTACGTTTTATCGAATATCTCGGTTCCTGGGCGAGATAGAGCTTTGAAATCTGGTTTATAAATGCCTTCTCAAAATTCCTCAACTTTCTGTATCCCCGGATATATTCTACGACTGTTCATTTACGTTTTATCGAATATCTCGGTTCCTGAGCGAGATAGAGCTTTGATATTTGGTTTATAAATGCCTTCTCAAAATTCCTCAACTTTCTGTATCCCCGGATATATTCTACGGCTGTTCATTAACGTTTTATCGAATATCTCGGTTCCTGAGCGAGATACAGCTTTGAAATTGGGTTTATAAATGCCTTCTTGAAATTCCTCAACTTTCTGTATCCCCGAAAACATTCTACGACTTTTAGATCGGATGCAACATCAAAAGGAAAAGTGTTAATTTACGTTTTATCGAATATCTCGGTTCCTGGGCGAGATAGAGCTTTGAAATCTGGTTTATAAATGCCTTCTCAAAATTCCTCAACTTTCTGTATCCCCGGATATATTCTACGACTGTTCATTTACGTTTTATCGAATATCCCGGTTCCTGAGCGAGATAGAGCTTTGATATTTGGTTTATAAATGCCTTCTCAAAATTCCTCAACTTTCTGTATCCCCGGATATATTCTACGGCTGTTCATTAACGTTTTATCGAATATCTCGGTTCCTGAGCGAGATACAGCTTTGAAATTGGGTTTATAAATGCCTTCTCGAAATTCCTCAACTTTCTGTATCCCCGGATATATTCTACGACTGTTCATTTACGTTTTATCGAATATCTCGGTTCCTGAGCAAGATAGAGCTTTGATATTTGGTTTATAAATGCCTTCTCGAAATTCCTCAACTTTCTGTATCCCCGAAAACATTCTACGACTTTTAGATCGGCTGCAACATCAAAAAGAAAAGTGTAAATTTACGTTTTATAGAATATCTCGGTTCCTGAGCGAGAAAGAGCTTTGAAATTTGGACTAAAAATGCCTTCTCGAAATTCCTCAACTTTCTGTATCCCCGGATATATTCTACGACTGTTCATTTACGTTTTATCGAATATCTCGGTTCCTGAGCGAGAAAGAGCTTTGAAATTTGGACTATAAATGCCTTGTAAAAATTCCTCAACTTTCTGTATCCCCGGATATATTCTACGACTGTTCATTTACGTTTTATCGAATATCTCGGTTCCTGAGCGAGATACAGCTTTGAAATTGGGTTTATAAATGCCTTCTCGAAATTCCTCAACTTTCTGTATCCCCGGATATATTCTACGACTGTTCATTTACGTTTTATAGAATATCTCGGTTCCTGAGCGAGAAAGAGCTTTGAAATTTGGACTAAAAATGCCTTCTCGAAATTCCTCCTTGTAAAAATTTCTCAACTTTCTGTATCCCCGGGTATATTCCATGGCTGTTCATTAACGTTTTATCGAATATCTCGGTTCCTGAGCGAGATACAGCTTTGAAATTGGGGTTATAAATGCCTTCTTGAAATTCCTCAACTTTCTGTATCCACGAAAACATTCTACGACTTTTAGATCGGCTGCAACATCAAAAGGAAAAGTGTAAATTTACGTTTTATCGAATATCTCGGTTCCTGGGCGAGATAGAGCTTTGAAATCTGGTTTATAAATGCCTTCTCAAAATTCCTCAACTTTCTGTATCCCCGGATATATTCTACGACTGTTCATTTACGTTTTATCGAATATCTCGGTTCCTGAGCGAGATAGAGCTTTGAGCCTTCTCAAAATTCCTCAACTTTCTGTATCCCCGGATATATTCTACGACTGTTCATTTACGTTTTATCGAATATCTCGGTTCCTGAGCGAGATAGAGCTTTGATATTTGGTTTATAAATGCCTTCTCAAAATTCCTCAACTTTCTGTATCCCCGGATATATTCTACGACTGTTCATTAACGTTTTATCGAATATCTCGGTTCCTGACCGAGATAGAGCTTTGATATTTGGTTTATAAATGCCTTCTCGAAATTCCTCAACTTTCTGTATCCCCGGATATATTCTATGGCTGTTCATTAACGTTTTATCGAATATCTCGGTTCCTGAGCGAGATAGAGCTTTGATATTTGGTTTATAAATACCTTCTCAAAATTCCTCAACTTTCTGTATCCCCGGATATATTCTACGACTTTTAGATCGGCTGCAACATCAAAAAGAAAAGTGTAAATTTACGTTTAATCGAATATCTCGGTTCCTGAGCGAGATAGAGCTTTGATATTTGGTTTATAAATGCCTTCTCGAAATTCCTCAACTTTCTGTATCCCCGGATATATTCTACGACTGTTCATTTACGTTTTATCGAATATCTCGGTTCCTGAGCGAGATAGAGCTTTGATATTTGGTTTATAAATGCCTTCTCGAAATTCCTCAACTTTCTGTATCCCCGGATATATTCTACGACTGTTCATTTACGTTTTATCGAATATCTCGGTTCCTTCTCGCAATTCCTCAACTTTCTGTATCCCCGGATATATTCTACGGCTGTTCATTTACGTTTTATCGAATATTTCGGTTCCTGAGCGAGATACAGCTTTGAAACTGGGTTTATAAATGCCTTCTCGAAATTCCTCAACTTTCTGTATCCCCGGATATATTCTACGACTGTTCATTTACGTTTTATCGAATATCTCGGTTCCTGAGCGAGATAGAGCTTTGATATTTGGTTTATAAATGCCTTCTCGAAATTCCTCAACTTTCTGTATCCCCGAAAACATTCTACGACTTTTAGATCGGCTGCAACATCAAAAAGAAAAGTGTAAATTTACGTTTAATCGAATATCTCGGTTCCTGAGCGAGATAGAGCTTTGATATTTGGTTTATAAATGCCTTCTCGAAATTCCTCAACTTTCTGTATCCCCGGATATATTCTACGACTGTTCATTTACGTTTTATCGAATATCTCGGTTCCTGAGCGAGATAGAGCTTTGATATTTGGTTTATAAATGCCTTCTCGAAATTCCTCAACTTTCTGTATCCCCGGATATATTCTACGACTGTTCATTTACGTTTTATCGAATATCTCGGTTCCTGAGCGAGATAGAGCTTTGATATTTGGTTTATAAATGCCTTCTCAAAATTCCTCAACTTTCTGTATCCCCGTATATATTCTACGACTGTTCATTAACGTTTTATCGAATATCTCGGTTCCTGACCGAGATAGAGCTTTGATATTTGGTTTATAAATGCCTTCTCGAAATTCCTCAACTTTCTGTATCCCCGGATATATTCTACGACTGTTCATTAACGTTTTATCGAATATCTCGGTTCCTGAGCGAGATAGAGCTTTGATATTTGGTTTATAAATACCTTCTCAAAATTCCTCAACTTTCTGTATCCCCGAAAACATTCTACGACTTTTAGATCGGCTGCAACATCAAAAAGAAAAGTGTAAATTTACGTTTTATCGAATATCTCGGTTCCTGAGCGAGATAGAGCTTTGAAATTTGGATTGTAAATGCCTTCTCAAAATTCCTTAACTTTCTGTATCCCCGGATATATTCTACGACTGTTCATTTACGTTTTATCGAATATCTCGGTTCCTGAGCGAGATAGAGCTTTGATATTTGGACTAAAAATGCCTTCTCGAAATTCCTCAACTTTCTGTATCCCCCGATATATTCTACGGCTGTTCATTAACGTTTTATCGAATATCTCGGTTCCTGAGCGAGATACAGCTTTGATATTTGGTTATTCTACGACTTTTAGATCGGCTGCAACATCAAAAAGAAAAGTGTAAATTTACGTTTAATCGAATATCTCGGTTCCTGAGCGAGATAGAGCTTTGATATTTGGTTTATAAATGCCTTCTCGAAATTCCTCAACTTTCTGTATCCCCGGATATATTCTACGACTGTTCATTTACGTTTTATCGAATATCTCGGTTCCTGAGCGAGATACAGCTTTGATATTTGGTTATTCTACGACTTTTAGATTGGCTGCAACATCAAAAAGAAAAGTGTAAATTTACGTTTTATCGAATATCTCGGTTCCTGAGCGAGAAAGAGCTTTGAAATTTGGACTAAAAATGCCTTCTCGAAATTCCTCAACTTTCTGTATCCCCGGATATATTCTACGACTGTTCATTTACGTTTTATCGAATATCTCGGTTCCTGAGCGAGATAGAGCTTTGATATTTGGTTTATAAATGCCTTCTCGAAATTCCTCAACTTTCTGTATCCCCGGATATATTCTACGACTGTTCATTTACGTTTTATCGAATATCTCGGCTCCTGAGCGAGATAGAGCTTTGATATTTGGTTTATAAATGCCTTCTCGAAATTCCTCAACTTTCTGTATCCCCGAAAACATTCTACGACTTTTAGATCGGCTGCAACATCAAAAAGAAAAGTGTAAATTTACGTTTTATAGAATATCTCGGTTCCTGAGCGAGATAGCGCTTTGAAATTTGGACTATAAATGCCTTGTAAAAATTTCTCAACTTTCTGTATCCCCGGATATATTCTATGGCTGTTCATTAACGTTTTATCGAATATCTCGGTTCCTGAGCAAGATACAGCTTTGAAATTGGGTTTATAAATGCCTTCTCAAAATTCCTCAACTTTCTGTATCCCCGGATATATTCTACGACTGTTCATTTACGTTTTATCGAATATCTCGGTTCCTGAGCGAGATAGAGCTTTGAGCCTTCTCAAAATTCCTCAACTTTCTGTATCCCCGGATATATTCTACGACTGTTCATTTACGTTTTATCGAATATCTCGGTTCCTGAGCGAGATAGAGCTTTGATATTTGGTTTATAAATGCCTTCTCAAAATTCCTCAACTTTCTGTATCCCCGGATATATTCTACGACTGTTCATTAACGTTTTATCGAATATCTCGGTTCCTGAGCGAGATAGAGCTTTGATATTTGGTTTATAAATGCCTTCTCAAAATTCCTCAACTTTCTGTATCCCCGGATATATTCTATGGCTGTTCATTAACGTTTTATCGAATATCTCGGTTCCTGAGCGAGATAGAGCTTTGATATTTGGTTTATAAATGCCTTCTCAAAATTCCTCAACTTTCTGTATCCCCGAAAACATTCTACGACTTTTAGATCGGCTGCAACATCAAAAAGAAAAGTGTAAATTTACGTTTTATCGAATATCTCGGTTCCTGAGCGAGATAGAGCTTTGAAATTTGGATTGTAAATGCCTTCTCAAAATTCCTTAACTTTCTGTATCCCCGGATATATTCTACGACTGTTCATTTACGTTTTATCGAATATCTCGGTTCCTGAGCGAGATAGAGCTTTGATATTTGGACTAAAAATGCCTTCTCGAAATTCCTCAACTTTCTGTATCCCCGGATATATTCTATGGCTGTTCATTAACGTTTTATCGAATATCTCGGTTCCTGAGCAAGATACAGCTTTGAAATTGGGTTTATAAATGCCTTCTCAAAATTCCTCAACTTTCTGTATCCCCGGATATATTCTACGACTGTTCATAAACGTTTTATCGAATATCTCGGTTCCTGAGCGAGATAGAGCTTTGATATTTGGTTTATAAATGCCTTCTCAAAATTCCTCAACTTTCTGTATCCCCGGATATATTCTATGGCTGTTCATTAACGTTTTATCGAATATCTCGGTTCCTGAGCGAGATAGAGCTTTGATATTTGGTTTATAAATGCCTTCTCAAAATTCCTCAACTTTCTGTATCCCCGAAAACATTCTACGACTTTTAGATCGGCTGCAACATCAAAAAGAAAAGTGTAAATTTACGTTTTATAGAATATCTCGGTTCCTGAGCGAGATAGCGCTTTGAAATTTGGACTATAAATGCCTTGTAAAAATTTCTCAACTTTCTGTATCCCCGGATATATTCTATGGCTGTTCATTAACGTTTTATCGAATATCTCGGTTCCTGAGCAAGATACAGCTTTGAAATTGGGTTTATAAATGCCTTCTCAAAATTCCTCAACTTTCTGTATCCCCGGATATATTCTACGACTGTTCATTTACGTTTTATCGAATATCTCGGTTCCTGAGCGAGATAGAGCTTTGAGCCTTCTCAAAATTCCTCAACTTTCTGTATCCCCGGATATATTCTACGACTGTTCATTTACGTTTTATCGAATATCTCGGTTCCTGAGCGAGATAGAGCTTTGATATTTGGTTTATAAATGCCTTCTCAAAATTCCTCAACTTTCTGTATCCCCGGATATATTCTACGACTGTTCATTAACGTTTTATCGAATATCTCGGTTCCTGAGCGAGATAGAGCTTTGATATTTGGTTTATAAATGCCTTCTCAAAATTCCTCAACTTTCTGTATCCCCGGATATATTCTATGGCTGTTCATTAACGTTTTATCGAATATCTCGGTTCCTGAGCGAGATAGAGCTTTGATATTTGGTTTATAAATGCCTTCTCAAAATTCCTCAACTTTCTGTATCCCCGAAAACATTCTACGACTTTTAGATCGGCTGCAACATCAAAAAGAAAAGTGTAAATTTACGTTTTATCGAATATATCGGTTCCTGAGCGAGATAGAGCTTTGAAATTTGGATTGTAAATGCCTTCTCAAAATTCCTTAACTTTCTGTATCCCCGGATATATTCTACGACTGTTCATTTACGTTTTATCGAATATCTCGGTTCCTGAGCGAGATAGAGCTTTGATATTTGGACTAAAAATGCCTTCTCGAAATTCCTCAACTTTCTGTATCCCCGGATATATTCTATGGCTGTTCATTAACGTTTTATCGAATATCTCGGTTCCTGAGCAAGATACAGCTTTGAAATTGGGTTTATAAATGCCTTCTCAAAATTCCTCAACTTTCTGTATCCCCGGATATATTCTACGACTGTTCATTAACGTTTTATCGAATATCTCAGTTCCTGAGCGAGATAGAGCTTTGATATTTGGTTTATAAATGCCTTCTCAAAATTCCTCAACTTTCTGTATCCCCGGATATATTCTATGGCTGTTCATTAACGTTTTATCGAATATCTCGGTTCCTGAGCGAGATAGAGCTTTAATATTTGGTTTATAAATGCCTTCTCAAAATTCCTCAACTTTCTGTATCCCCGAAAACATTCTACGACTTTTAGATCGGCTGCAACATCAAAAAGAAAAGTGTAAATTTACGTTTTATCGAATATCTCGGTTCCTGAGCGAGATAGAGCTTTGAAATTTGGATTGTAAATGCCTTCTCAAAATTCCTTAACTTTCTGTATCCCCGGATATATTCTACGACTGTTCATTTACGTTTTATCGAATATCTCGGTTCCTGAGCGAGATAGAGCTTTGATATTTGGACTAAAAATGCCTTCTCGAAATTCCTCAACTTTCTGTATCCCCGGATATATTCTACGGCTGTTCATTAACGTTTTATCGAATATCTCGGTTCCTGAGCGAGATAGAGCTTTGATATTTGGTTATTCTACGACTTTTAGATCGGCTGCAACATCAAAAAGAAAAGTGTAAATTTACGTTTAATCGAATATCTCGGTTCCTGAGCGAGATAGAGCTTTGATATTTGGTTTATAAATGCCTTCTCGAAATTCCTCAACTTTCTGTATCCCCGGATATATTCTACGACTGTTCATTTACGTTTTATCGAATATCTCGGTTCCTGAGCGAGATACAGCTTTGATATTTGGTTATTCTACGACTTTTAGATCGGCTGCAACATCAAAAAGAAAAGTGTAAATTTACGTTTTATCGAATATCTCGGTTCCTGAGCGAGAAAGAGCTTTGAAATTTGGACTAAAAATGCCTTCTCGAAATTCCTCAACTTTCTGTATCCCCGGATATATTCTACGACTGTTCATTTACGTTTTATCGAATATCTCGGTTCCTGAGCGAGATAGAGCTTTGATATTTGGTTTATAAATGCCTTCTCGCAATTCCTCAACTTTCTGTATCCCCGGATATATTCTACGGCTGTTCATTTACGTTTTATCGAATATTTCGGTTCCTGAGCGAGATACAGCTTTGAAACTGGGTTTATAAATGCCTTCTCGAAATTCCTCAACTTTCTGTATCCCCGGATATATTCTACGACTGTTCATTTACGTTTTATCGAATATCTCGGTTCCTGAGCGAGATAGAGCTTTGATATTTGGACTAAAAATGCCTTCTCGAAATTCCTCAACTTTCTGTATCCCCGGATATATTCTACGGCTGTTCATTAACGTTTTATCGAATATCTCGGTTCCTGAGCGATATACAGCTTTGATATTTGGTTATTCTACGACTTTTAGATCGGCTGCAACATCAAAAAGAAAAGTGTAAATTTACGTTTAATCGAATATCTCGGTTCCTGAGCGAGAAAGAGCTTTGAAATTTGGACTAAAAATGCCTTCTGGAAATTCCTCAACTTTCTGTATCCCCGGATATATTCTACGACTTTTAGATCGGCTGCAACATCAAAAAGAAAAGTGTAAATTTACGTTTAATCGAATATCTCGGTTCCTGAGCGAGATAGAGCTTTGATATTTGGTTTATAAATGCCTTCTCGAAATTCCTCAACTTTCTGTATCCCCGGATATATTCTACGACTGTTCATTTACGTTTTATCGAATATCTCGGTTCCTGAGCGAGATACAGCTTTGATATTTGGTTATTCTACGACTTTTAGATCGGCTGCAACATCAAAAAGAAAAGTGTAAATTTACGTTTTATCGAATATCTCGGTTCCTGAGCGAGAAAGAGCTTTGAAATTTGGACTAAAAATGCCTTCTCGAAATTCCTCAACTTTCTGTATCCCCGGATATATTCTACGACTGTTCATTTACGTTTTATCGAATATCTCGGTTCCTGAGCGAGATAGAGCTTTGATATTTGGTTTATAAATGCCTTCTCGCAATTCCTCAACTTTCTGTATCCCCGGATATATTCTACGTCTGTTCATTTACGTTTTATCGAATATTTCGGTTCCTGAGCGAGATACAGCTTTGAAACTGGGTTTATAAATGCCTTCTCGAAATTCCTCAACTTTCTGTATCCCCGGATATATTCTACGACTGTTCATTTACGTTTTATCGAATATCTCGGTTCCTGAGCGAGATAGAGCTTTGATATTTGGTTTATAAATGCCTTCTCGAAATTCCTCAACTTTCTGTATCCCCGAAAACATTCTACGACTTTTAGATCGGCTGCAACATCAAAAAGAAAAGTGTAAATTTACGTTTTATAGAATATCTCGGTTCCTGAGCGAGATAGCGCTTTGAAATTTGGACTATAAATGCCTTGTAAAAATTTCTCAACTTTCTGTATCCCCGGATATATTCTATAACTGTTCATTAACGTTTTATCGAATATCTCGGTTCCTGAGCGAGATAGAGCTTTGAGCCTTCTCAAAATTCCTCAACTTTCTGTATCCCCGGATATATTCTACGACTGTTCATTTACGTTTTATCGAATATCTCGGTTCCTGAGCGAGATAGAGCTTTGATATTTGGTTTATAAATGCCTTCTCAAAATTCCTCAACTTTCTGTATCCCCGGATATATTCTACGAATGTTCATTAACGTTTTATCGAATATCTCGGTTCCTGAGCGAGATAGAGCTTTGATATTTGGTTTAAAAATGCCTTCTCAAAATTCCTCAACTTTCTGTATCCCCGGATATATTCTATGGCTGTTCATTAACGTTTTATCGAATATCTCGGTTCCTGAGCGAGATAGAGCTTTGATATTTGGTTTATAAATGCCTTCTCGAAATTCCTCAACTTTCTGTATCCCCGAAAACATTCTACGACTTTTAGATCGGCTGCAACATCAAAAAGAAAAGTGTAAATTTACGTTTAATCGAATATCTCGGTTCCTGAGCGAGAAAGAGCTTTGATATTTGGTTTATAAATGCCTTCTCGAAATTCCTCAACTTTCTGTATCCCCGGATATATTCTACGACTGTTCATTTACGTTTTATCGAATATCTCGGTTCCTGAGCGAGATACAGCTTTGATATTTGGTTATTCTACGACTTTTAGATCGGCTGCAACATCAAAAAGAAAAGTGTAAATGTACGTTTTATCGAATATCTCGGTTCCTGAGCGAGAAAGAGCTTTGAAATTTGGACTAAAAATGCCTTCTCGAAATTCCTCAACTTTCTGTATCCCCGGATATATTCTACGACTGTTCATTTACGTTTTATCGAATATCTCGGTTTCTGAGCGAGATAGAGCTTTGATATTTGGTTTATAAATGCCTTCTCGCAATTCCTCAACTTTCTGTATCCCCGAAAACATTCTACGACTTTTAGATCGGCTGCAACATCAAAAAGAAAAGTGTAAATTTACGTTTAATCGAATATCTCGGTTCCTGAGCGAGATAGCGCTTTGAAATTTGGACTATAAATGCCTTGTAAAAATTTCTCAACTTTCTGTATCCCCGGATATATTCTATAACTGTTCATTAACGTTTTATCGAATATCTCGGTTCCTGAGCGAGATAGAGCTTTGAGCCTTCTCAAAATTCCTCAACTTTCTGTATCCCCGGATATATTCTACGACTGTTCATTAACGTTTTATCGAATATCTCGGTTCCTGAGCGAGATAGAGCTTTGATATTTGGTTTAAAAATGCCTTCTCAAAATTCCTCAACTTTCTGTATCCCCGGATATATTCTATGGCTGTTCATTAACGTTTTATCGAATATCTCGGTTCCTGAGCGAGATAAAGCTTTGATATTTGGTTTATAAATGCCTTCTCGAAATTCCTCAACTTTCTGTATCCCCGGATATATTCTACGACTGTTCATTTACGTTTTATCGAATATCTCGGTTCCTGAGCGAGATAGAGCTTTGATATTTGGTTTATAAATGCCTTCTCGAAATTCCTCAACTTTCTGTATCCCCGAAAACATTATACGACTTTTAGATCGGCTGCAACATCAAAAAGAAAAGTGTAAATTTACGTTTTATCGAATATCTCGGTTCCTGAGCGAGATAGAGCTTTGATATTTGGTTTAAAAATGCCTTCTCAAAATTCCTCAACTTTCTGTATCCCCGGATATATTCTATGGCTGTTCATTAACGTTTTATCGAATATCTCGGTTCCTGAGCGAGATAAAGCTTTGATATTTGGTTTATAAATGCCTTCTCGAAATTCCTCAACTTTCTGTATCCCCGAAAACATTCTACGACTTTTAGATCGGCTGCAACATCAAAAAGAAAAGTGTAAATTTACGTTTAATCGAATATCTCGGTTCCTGAGCGAGAAAGAGCTTTGGAATTTGGACTAAAAATGCCTTCTGGAAATTCCTCAACTTTCTGTATCCCCGGATATATTCTACGACTTTTAAATCGGCTGCAACATCAAAAAGAAAAGTGTAAATTTACGTTTAATCGAATATCTCGGTTCCTGAGCGAGATAGAGCTTTGATATTTGGTTTATAAATGCCTTCTCGAAATTCCTCAACTTTCTGTATCCCCGGATATATTCTACGACTGTTCATTTACGTTTTATCGAATATCTCGGTTCCTGAGCGAGATACAGTTTTGATATTTGGTTATTCTACGACTTTTAGATCGGCTGCAACATCAAAAAGAAAAGTGTAAATTTACGTTTTATCGAATATCTCGGTTCCTGAGCGAGAAAGAGCTTTGAAATTTGGACTAAAAATGCCTTCTCGAAATTCCTCAACTTTCTGTATCCCCGGATATATTCTACGACTGTTCATTTACGTTTTATCGAATATCTCGGTTCCTGAGCGAGATAGAGCTTTGATATTTGGTTTATAAATGCCTTCTCGCAATTCCTCAACTTTCTGTATCCCCGGATATATTCTACGGCTGTTCATTTACGTTTTATCGAATATTTCGGTTCCTGAGCGAGATACAGCTTTGAAACTGGGTTTATAAATGCCTTCTCGAAATTCCTCAACTTTCTGTATCCCCGGATATATTCTACGACTGTTCATTTACGTTTTATCGAATATCTCGGTTCCTGAGCGAGATAGAGCTTTGATATTTGGTTTATAAATGCCTTCTCGAAATTCCTCAACTTTCTGTATCCCCGAAAACATTCTACGACTTTTAGATCGGCTGCAACATCAAAAAGAAAAGTGTAAATTTACGTTTTATAGAATATCTCGGTTCCTGAGCGAGATAGCGCTTTGAAATTTGGACTATAAATGCCTTGTAAAAATTTCTCAACTTTCTGTATCCCCGGATATATTCTATGGCTGTTCATTAACGTTTTATCGAATATCTCGGTTCCTGAGCGAGATAGAGCTTTGAGCCTTCTCAAAATTCCTCAACTTTCTGTATCCCCGGATATATTCTACGACTGTTCATTTACGTTTTATCGAATATCTCGGTTCCTGAGCGAGATAGAGCTTTGATATTTGGTTTATAAATGCCTTCTCAAAATTCCTCAACTTTCTGTATCCCCGGATATATTCTACGACTCTTCATTAACGTTTTATCGAATATCTCGGTTCCTGAGCGAGATAGAGCTTTGATATTTGGTTTAAAAATTCCTTCTCAAAATTCCTCAACTTTCTGTATCCCCGGATATATTCTATGGCTGTTCATTAACGTTTTATCGAATATCTCGGTTCCTGAGCGAGATAGAGCTTTGATATTTGGTTTATAAATGCCTTCTCAAAATTCCTCAACTTTCTGTATCCCCGAAAACATTCTGCGACTTTTAGATCGGCTGCAACATCAAAAAGAAAAGTGTAAATTTACGTTTTATCGAATATCTCGGTTCCTGAGCGAGATAGAGCTTTGAAATTTGGACTGTAAATGCCTTCTCAAAATTCCTTAACTTTCTGTATCCCCGGATATATTCTACGACTGTTCATTTACGTTTTATCGAATATCTCGGTTCCTGAGCGAGATAAAGCTTTGATATTTGGTTTATAAATGCCTTCTCGAAATTCCTCAACTTTCTGTATCCCCGAAAACATTCTACGACTTTTAGATCGGCTGCAACATCAAAAAGAAAAGTGTAAATTTACGTTTAATCGAATATCTCGGTTCCTGAGCGAGATAGCGCTTTGAAATTTGGACTATAAATGCCTTGTAAAAATTTCTCAACTTTCTGTATCCCCGGATATATTCTATAACTGTTCATTAACGTTTTATCGAATATCTCGGTTCCTGAGCGAGATAGAGCTTTGAGCCTTCTCAAAAATCCTCAACTTTCTGTATCCCCGGATATATTCTACGACTGTTCATTAACGTTTTATCGAATATCTCGGTTCCTGAGCGAGATAGAGCTTTGATATTTGGTTTAAAAATGCCTTCTCAAAATTCCTCAACTTTCTGTATCCCCGGATATATTCTATGGCTGTTCATTAACGTTTTATCGAATATCTCGGTTCCTGAGCGAGATAAAGCTTTGATATTTGGTTTATAAATGCCTTCTCGAAATTCCTCAACTTTCTGTATCCCCGGATATATTCTACGACTGTTCATTTACGTTTTATCGAATATCTCGGTTCCTGAGCGAGATAGAGCTTTGATATTTGGTTTATAAATGCCTTCTCGAAATTCCTCAACTTTCTGTATCCCCGAAAACATTATACGACTTTTAGATCGGCTGCAACATCAAAAAGAAAAGTGTAAATTTACGTTTTATAGAATATCTCGGTTCCTGAGCGAGATAGCGCTTTGAAATTTGGACTATAAATGCCTTGTAAAAATTTCTCAACTTTCTGTATCCCCGGATATATTCTATAACTGTTCATTAACGTTTTATCGAATATCTCGGTTCCTGAGCGAGATAGAGCTTTGAGCCTTCTCAAAATTCCTCAACTTTCTGTATCCCCGGATATATTCTACGACTGTTCATTAACGTTTTATCGAATATCTCGGTTCCTGAGCGAGATAGAGCTTTGATATTTGGTTTAAAAATGCCTTCTCAAAATTCCTCAACTTTCTGTATCCCCGGATATATTCTATGGCTGTTCATTAACGTTTTATCGAATATCTCGGTTCCTGAGCGAGATAAAGCTTTGATATTTGGTTTATAAATGCCTTCTCGAAATTCCTCAACTTTCTGTATCCCCGAAAACATTCTACGACTTTTAGATCGGCTGCAACATCAAAAAGAAAAGTGTAAATTTACGTTTAATCGAATATCTCGGTTCCTGAGCGAGAAAGAGCTTTGGAATTTGGACTAAAAATGCCTTCTGGAAATTCCTCAACTTTCTGTATCCCCGGATATATTCTACGACTTTTAGATCGGCTGCAACATCAAAAAGAAAAGTGTAAATTTACGTTTAATCGAATATCTCGGTTCCTGAGCGAGATAGAGCTTTGATATTTGGTTTATAAATGCCTTCTCGAAATTCCTCAACTTTCTGTATCCCCGGATATATTCTACGACTGTTCATTTACGTTTTATCGAATATCTCGGTTCCTGAGCGAGATACAGTTTTGATATTTGGTTATTCTACGACTTTTAGATCGGCTGCAACATCAAAAAGAAAAGTGTAAATTTACGTTTTATCGAATATCTCGGTTCCTGAGCGAGAAAGAGCTTTGAAATTTGGACTAAAAATGCCTTCTCGAAATTCCTCAACTTTCTGTATCCCCGGATATATTCTACGACTGTTCATTTACGTTTTATCGAATATCTCGGTTCCTGAGCGAGATAGAGCTTTGATATTTGGTTTATAAATGCCTTCTCGCAATTCCTCAACTTTCTGTATCCCCGGATATATTCTACGGCTGTTCATTTACGTTTTATCGAATATTTCGGTTCCTGAGCGAGATACAGCTTTGAAACTGGGTTTATAAATGCCTTCTCGAAATTCCTCAACTTTCTGTATCCCCGGATATATTCTACGACTGTTCATTTACGTTTTATCGAATATCTCGGTTCCTGAGCGAGATAGAGCTTTGATATTTGGTTTATAAATGCCTTCTCGAAATTCCTCAACTTTCTGTATCCCCGAAAACATTCTACGACTTTTAGATCGGCTGCAACATCAAAAAGAAAAGTGTAAATTTACGTTTTATAGAATATCTCGGTTCCTGAGCGAGATAGCGCTTTGAAATTTGGACTATAAATGCCTTGTAAAAATTTCTCAACTTTCTGTATCCCCGGATATATTCTATGGCTGTTCATTAACGTTTTATCGAATATCTCGGTTCCTGAGCGAGATAGAGCTTTGAGCCTTCTCAAAATTCCTCAACTTTCTGTATCCCCGGATATATTCTACGACTGTTCATTTACGTTTTATCGAATATCTCGGTTCCTGAGCGAGATAGAGCTTTGATATTTGGTTTATAAATGCCTTCTCAAAATTCCTCAACTTTCTGTATCCCCGGATATATTCTACGACTCTTCATTAACGTTTTATCGAATATCTCGGTTCCTGAGCGAGATAGAGCTTTGATATTTGGTTTAAAAATTCCTTCTCAAAATTCCTCAACTTTCTGTATCCCCGGATATATTCTATGGCTGTTCATTAACGTTTTATCGAATATCTCGGTTCCTGAGCGAGATAGAGCTTTGATATTTGGTTTATAAATGCCTTCTCAAAATTCCTCAACTTTCTGTATCCCCGAAAACATTCTGCGACTTTTAGATCGGCTGCAACATCAAAAAGAAAAGTGTAAATTTACGTTTTATCGAATATCTCGGTTCCTGAGCGAGATAGAGCTTTGAAATTTGGACTGTAAATGCCTTCTCAAAATTCCTTAACTTTCTGTATCCCCGGATATATTCTACGACTGTTCATTTACGTTTTATCGAATATCTCGGTTCCTGAGCGAGATAAAGCTTTGATATTTGGTTTATAAATGCCTTCTCGAAATTCCTCAACTTTCTGTATCCCCGAAAACATTCTACGACTTTTAGATCGGCTGCAACATCAAAAAGAAAAGTGTAAATTTACGTTTAATCGAATATCTCGGTTCCTGAGCGAGCAAGAGCTTTGAAATTTGGACTAAAAATGCCTTCTGGAAATTCCTCAACTTTCTGTATCCCCGGATATATTCTACGACTTTTAGATCGGCTGCAACATCAAAAAGAAAAGTGTAAATTTACGTTTAATCGAATATCTCGGTTCCTGAGCGAGATAGAGCTTTGATATTTGGTTTATAAATGCCTTCTCGAAATTCCTCAACTTTCTGTATCCCCGGATATATTCTACGACTGTTCATTTACGTTTTATCGAATATCTCGGTTCCTGAGCGAGATACAGTTTTGATATTTGGTTATTCTACGACTTTTAGATCGGCTGCAACATCAAAAAGAAAAGTGTAAATTTACGTTTTATCGAATATCTCGGTTCCTGAGCGAGAAAGAGCTTTGAAATTTGGACTAAAAATGCCTTCTCGAAATTCCTCAACTTTCTGTATCCCCGGATATATTCTACGACTGTTCATTTACGTTTTATCGAATATCTCGGTTCCTGAGCGAGATAGAGCTTTGATATTTGGTTTATAAATGCCTTCTCGCAATTCCTCAACTTTCTGTATCCCCGGATATATTCTACTTCTGTTCATTTACGTTTTATCGAATATTTCGGTTCCTGAGCGAGATACAGCTTTGAAACTGGGTTTATAAATGCCTTCTCGAAATTCCTCAACTTTCTGTATCCCCGGATATATTCTACGACTGTTCATTTACGTTTTATCGAATATCTCGGTTCCTGAGCGAGATAGAGCTTTGATATTTGGTTTATAAATGCCTTCTCAAAATTCCTCAACTTTCTGTATCCCCGGATATATTCTACGACTGTTCATTAACGTTTTATCGAATATCTCGGTTCCTGAGCGAGATAGAGCTTTGATATTTGGTTTATAAATGCCTTCTCAAAATTCCTCAACTTTCTGTATCCCCGGATATATTCTATGGCTGTTCATTAACGTTTTATCGAATATCTCGGTTCCTGAGCGAGATAGAGCTTTGATATTTGGTTTATAAATGCCTTCTCAAAATTCCTCAACTTTCTGTATCCCCGGATATATTCTATGGCTGTTCATTAACGTTTTATCGAATATCTCGGTTCCTGAGCGAGATAGAGCTTTGATATTTGGTTTATAAATGCCTTCTCAAAATTCCTCAACTTTCTGTATCCCCGGATGTATTCTACGACTGTTCATTTACGTTTTATAGAATATCTCGGTTCCTGAGCGAGAAAGAGCTTTGAAATTTGGACTAAAAATGCCTTCTCGAAATTCCTCCTTGTAAAAATTTCTCAACTTTCTGTATCCCCGGATATATTCCATGGCTGTTCATTAACGTTTTATCGAATATCTCGGTTCCTGAGCGAGATAGAGCTTTGATATTTGGTTTATAAATGCCTTCTCGAAATTCCTCAACTTTCTGTATCCCCGAAAACATTCTACGACTTTTAGATCGGCTGCAACATCAAAAAGAAAAGTGTAAATTTACGTTTAATCGAATATCTCGGTTCCTGAGCGAGAAAGAGCTTTGATATTTGGTTTATAAATGCCTTCTCGAAATTCCTCAACTTTCTGTATCCCCGGATATATTCTACGACTGTTCATTTACGTTTTATCGAATATCTCGGTTCCTGAGCGAGATACAGCTTTGATATTTGGTTATTCTACGACTTTTAGATCGGCTGCAACATCAAAAAGAAAAGTGTAAATGTACGTTTTATCGAATATCTCGGTTCCTGAGCGAGAAAGAGCTTTGAAATTTGGACTAAAAATGCCTTCTCGAAATTCCTCAACTTTCTGTATCCCCGGATATATTCTACGACTGTTCATTTACGTTTTATCGAATATCTCGGTTTCTGAGCGAGATAGAGCTTTGATATTTGGTTTATAAATGCCTTCTCGCAATTCCTCAACTTTCTGTATCCCCGAAAACATTCTACGACTTTTAGATCGGCTGCAACATCAAAAAGAAAAGTGTAAATTTACGTTTAATCGAATATCTCGGTTCCTGAGCGAGATAGCGCTTTGAAATTTGGACTATAAATGCCTTGTAAAAATTTCTCAACTTTCTGTATCCCCGGATATATTCTATAACTGTTCATTAACGTTTTATCGAATATCTCGGTTCCTGAGCGAGATAGAGCTTTGAGCCTTCTCAAAATTCCTCAACTTTCTGTATCCCCGGATATATTCTACGACTGTTCATTAACGTTTTATCGAATATCTCGGTTCCTGAGCGAGATAGAGCTTTGATATTTGGTTTAAAAATGCCTTCTCAAAATTCCTCAACTTTCTGTATCCCCGGATATATTCTATGGCTGTTCATTAACGTTTTATCGAATATCTCGGTTCCTGAGCGAGATAAAGCTTTGATATTTGGTTTATAAATGCCTTCTCGAAATTCCTCAACTTTCTGTATCCCCGGATATATTCTACGACTGTTCATTTACGTTTTATCGAATATCTCGGTTCCTGAGCGAGATAGAGCTTTGATATTTGGTTTATAAATGCCTTCTCGAAATTCCTCAACTTTCTGTATCCCCGAAAACATTCTACGACTTTTAGATCGGCTGCAACATCAAAAAGAAAAGTGTAAATTTACGTTTTATAGAATATCTCGGTTCCTGAGCGAGATAGCGCTTTGAAATTTGGACTATAAATGCCTTGTAAAAATTTCTCAACTTTCTGTATCCCCGGATATATTCTATAACTGTTCATTAACGTTTTATCGAATATCTCGGTTCCTGAGCGAGATAGAGCTTTGAGCCTTCTCAAAATTCCTCAACTTTCTGTATCCCCGGATATATTCTACGACTGTTCATTAACGTTTTATCGAATATCTCGGTTCCTGAGCGAGATAGAGCTTTGATATTTGGTTTAAAAATGCCTTCTCAAAATTCCTCAACTTTCTGTATCCCCGGATATATTCTATGGCTGTTCATTAACGTTTTATCGAATATCTCGGTTCCTGAGCGAGATAAAGCTTTGATATTTGGTTTATAAATGCCTTCTCGAAATTCCTCAACTTTCTGTATCCCCGAAAACATTCTACGACTTTTAGATCGGCTGCAACATCAAAAAGAAAAGTGTAAATTTACGTTTAATCGAATATCTCGGTTCCTGAGCGAGAAAGAGCTTTGGAATTTGGACTAAAAATGCCTTCTGGAAATTCCTCAACTTTCTGTATCCCCGGATATATTCTACGACTTTTAGATCGGCTGCAACATCAAAAAGAAAAGTGTAAATTTACGTTTAATCGAATATCTCGGTTCCTGAGCGAGATAGAGCTTTGATATTTGGTTTATAAATGCCTTCTCGAAATTCCTCAACTTTCTGTATCCCCGGATATATTCTACGACTGTTCATTTACGTTTTATCGAATATCTCGGTTCCTGAGCGAGATACAGTTTTGATATTTGGTTATTCTACGACTTTTAGATCGGCTGCAACATCAAAAAGAAAAGTGTAAATTTACGTTTTATCGAATATCTCGGTTCCTGAGCGAGAAAGAGCTTTGAAATTTGGACTAAAAATGCCTTCTCGAAATTCCTCAACTTTCTGTATCCCCGGATATATTCTACGACTGTTCATTTACGTTTTATCGAATATCTCGGTTCCTGAGCGAGATAGAGCTTTGATATTTGGTTTATAAATGCCTTCTCGCAATTCCTCAACTTTCTGTATCCCCGGATATATTCTACGGCTGTTCATTTACGTTTTATCGAATATTTCGGTTCCTGAGCGAGATACAGCTTTGAAACTGGGTTTATAAATGCCTTCTCGAAATTCCTCAACTTTCTGTATCCCCGGATATATTCTACGACTGTTCATTTACGTTTTATCGAATATCTCGGTTCCTGAGCGAGATAGAGCTTTGATATTTGGTTTATAAATGCCTTCTCGAAATTCCTCAACTTTCTGTATCCCCGAAAACATTCTACGACTTTTAGATCGGCTGCAACATCAAAAAGAAAAGTGTAAATTTACGTTTTATAGAATATCTCGGTTCCTGAGCGAGATAGCGCTTTGAAATTTGGACTATAAATGCCTTGTAAAAATTTCTCAACTTTCTGTATCCCCGGATATATTCTATGGCTGTTCATTAACGTTTTATCGAATATCTCGGTTCCTGAGCGAGATAGAGCTTTGAGCCTTCTCAAAATTCCTCAACTTTCTGTATCCCCGGATATATTCTACGACTGTTCATTTACGTTTTATCGAATATCTCGGTTCCTGAGCGAGATAGAGCTTTGATATTTGGTTTATAAATGCCTTCTCAAAATTCCTCAACTTTCTGTATCCCCGGATATATTCTACGACTCTTCATTAACGTTTTATCGAATATCTCGGTTCCTGAGCGAGATAGAGCTTTGATATTTGGTTTAAAAATTCCTTCTCAAAATTCCTCAACTTTCTGTATCCCCGGATATATTCTATGGCTGTTCATTAACGTTTTATCGAATATCTCGGTTCCTGAGCGAGATAGAGCTTTGATATTTGGTTTATAAATGCCTTCTCAAAATTCCTCAACTTTCTGTATCCCCGAAAACATTCTGCGACTTTTAGATCGGCTGCAACATCAAAAAGAAAAGTGTAAATTTACGTTTTATCGAATATCTCGGTTCCTGAGCGAGATAGAGCTTTGAAATTTGGACTGTAAATGCCTTCTCAAAATTCCTTAACTTTCTGTATCCCCGGATATATTCTACGACTGTTCATTTACGTTTTATCGAATATCTCGGTTCCTGAGCGAGATAAAGCTTTGATATTTGGTTTATAAATGCCTTCTCGAAATTCCTCAACTTTCTGTATCCCCGAAAACATTCTACGACTTTTAGATCGGCTGCAACATCAAAAAGAAAAGTGTAAATTTACGTTTAATCGAATATCTCGGTTCCTGAGCGAGCAAGAGCTTTGAAATTTGGACTAAAAATGCCTTCTGGAAATTCCTCAACTTTCTGTATCCCCGGATATATTCTACGACTTTTAGATCGGCTGCAACATCAAAAAGAAAAGTGTAAATTTACGTTTAATCGAATATCTCGGTTCCTGAGCGAGATAGAGCTTTGATATTTGGTTTATAAATGCCTTCTCGAAATTCCTCAACTTTCTGTATCCCCGGATATATTCTACGACTGTTCATTTACGTTTTATCGAATATCTCGGTTCCTGAGCGAGATACAGTTTTGATATTTGGTTATTCTACGACTTTTAGATCGGCTGCAACATCAAAAAGAAAAGTGTAAATTTACGTTTTATCGAATATCTCGGTTCCTGAGCGAGAAAGAGCTTTGAAATTTGGACTAAAAATGCCTTCTCGAAATTCCTCAACTTTCTGTATCCCCGGATATATTCTACGACTGTTCATTTACGTTTTATCGAATATCTCGGTTCCTGAGCGAGATAGAGCTTTGATATTTGGTTTATAAATGCCTTCTCGCAATTCCTCAACTTTCTGTATCCCCGGATATATTCTACTTCTGTTCATTTACGTTTTATCGAATATTTCGGTTCCTGAGCGAGATACAGCTTTGAAACTGGGTTTATAAATGCCTTCTCGAAATTCCTCAACTTTCTGTATCCCCGGATATATTCTACGACTGTTCATTTACGTTTTATCGAATATCTCGGTTCCTGAGCGAGATAGAGCTTTGATATTTGGTTTATAAATGCCTTCTCAAAATTCCTCAACTTTCTGTATCCCCGGATATATTCTACGACTGTTCATTAACGTTTTATCGAATATCTCGGTTCCTGAGCGAGATAGAGCTTTGATATTTGGTTTATAAATGCCTTCTCAAAATTCCTCAACTTTCTGTATCCCCGGATATATTCTATGGCTGTTCATTAACGTTTTATCGAATATCTCGGTTCCTGAGCGAGATAGAGCTTTGATATTTGGTTTATAAATGCCTTCTCAAAATTCCTCAACTTTCTGTATCCCCGGATATATTCTATGGCTGTTCATTAACGTTTTATCGAATATCTCGGTTCCTGAGCGAGATAGAGCTTTGATATTTGGTTTATAAATGCCTTCTCAAAATTCCTCAACTTTCTGTATCCCCGAAAACATTCTACGACTTTTAGATCGGCTGCAACATCAAAAAGAAAAGTGTAAATTTACGTTTTATCGAATATCTCGGTTCCTGAGCGAGATAGAGCTTTGATATTTGGACTAAAAATGCCTTCTCGAAATTCCTCAACTTTCTGTATCCCCGGATATATTCTACGGCTGTTCATTAACGTTTTATCGAATATCTCGGTTCCTGAGCGAGATACAGCTTTGATATTTGGTTATTCTACGACTTTTAGATCGGCTGCAACATCAAAAAGAAAAGTGTAAATTTACGTTTAATCGAATATCTCGGTTCCTGAGCGAGAAAGAGCTTTGAAATTTGGACTAAAAATGCCTTCTGGAAATTCCTCAACTTTCTGTATCCCCGGATATATTCTACGACTTTTAGATCGGCTGCAACATCAAAAAGAAAAGTGTAAATTTACGTTTAATCGAATATCTCGGTTCCTGAGCGAGATAGAGCTTTGATATTTGGTTTATAAATGCCTTCTCGAAATTCCTCAACTTTCTGTATCCCCGGATATATTCTACGACTGTTCATTTACGTTTTATCGAATATCTCGGTTCCTGAGCGAGATACAGCTTTGATATTTGGTTATTCTACGACTTTTAGATCGGCTGCAACATCAAAAAGAAAAGTGTAAATGTACGTTTTATCGAATATCTCGGTTCCTGAGCGAGAAAGAGCTTTGAAATTTGGACTAAAAATGCCTTCTCGAAATTCCTCAACTTTCTGTATCCCCGGATATATTCTACGACTGTTCATTTACGTTTTATCGAATATCTCGGTTCCTGAGCGAGATAGAGCTTTGATATTTGGTTTATAAATGCCTTCTCGCAATTCCTCAACTTTCTGTATCCCCGGATATATTCTACGGCTGTTCATTTACGTTTTATCGAATATTTCGGTTCCTGAGCGAGATACAGCTTTGAAACTGGGTTTATAAATGCCTTCTCGAAATTCCTCAACTTTCTGTATCCCCGGATATATTCTACGACTGTTCATTTACGTTTTATCGAATATCTCGGTTCCTGAGCGAGATATTTGGTTTATAAATGCCTTCTCGAAATTCCTCAACTTTCTGTATCCCCGAAAACATTCTACGACTTTTAGATCGGCTGCAACATCAAAAAGAAAAGTGTAAATTTACGTTTTATAGAATATCTCGGTTCCTGAGCGAGATAGCGCTTTGAAATTTGGACTATAAATGCCTTGTAAAAATTTCTCAACTTTCTGTATCCCCGGATATATTCTATGGCTGTTCATTAACGTTTTATCGAATATCTCGGTTCCTGAGCGAGATAGAGCTTTGAGCCTTCTCAAAATTCCTCAACTTTCTGTATCCCCGGATATATTCTACGACTGTTCATTTACGTTTTATCGAATATCTCGGTTCCTGAGCGAGATAGAGCTTTGATATTTGGTTTATAAATGCCTTCTCAAAATTCCTCAACTTTCTGTATCCCCGGATATATTCTACGACTGTTCATTAACGTTTTATCGAATATCTCGGTTCCTGAGCGAGATAGAGCTTTGATATTTGGTTTAAAAATGCCTTCTCAAAATTCCTCAGCTTTCTGTATCCCCGGATATATTCTATGGCTGTTCATTAACGTTTTATCGAATATCTCGGTTCCTGAGCGAGATAGAGCTTTGATATTTGGTTTATAAATGCCTTCTCAAAATTCCTCAACTTTCTGTATCCCCGAAAACATTCTGCGACTTTTAGATCGGCTGCAACATCAAAAAGAAAAGTGTAAATTTACGTTTTATCGAATATCTCGGTTCCTGAGCGAGATAGAGCTTTGAAATTTGGACTGTAAATGCCTTCTCAAAATTCCTTAACTTTCTGTATCCCCGGATATATTCTACGACTGTTCATTAACGTTTTATCGAATATCTCGGTTCCTGAGCGAGATAAAGCTTTGATATTTGGTTTATAAATGCCTTCTCGAAATTCCTCAACTTTCTGTATCCCCGAAAACATTCTACGACTTTTAGATCGGCTGCAACATCAAAAAGAAAAGTGTAAATTTACGTTTAATCGAATATCTCGGTTCCTGAGCGAGAAAGAGCTTTGAAATTTGGTTTATAAATGCCTTCTCGAAATTCCTCAACTTTCTGTATCCCCGGATATATTCTACGACTGTTCATTTACGTTTTATCGAATATCTCGGTTCCTGAGCGAGATACAGTTTTGATATTTGGTTATTCTACGACTTTTAGATCGGCTGCAACATCAAAAAGAAAAGTGTAAATTTACGTTTTATCGAATATCTCGGTTCCTGAGCGAGAAAGAGCTTTGAAATTTGGACTAAAAATGCCTTCTCGAAATTCCTCAACTTTCTGTATCCCCGGATATATTCTACGACTGTTCATTTACGTTTTATCGAATATCTCGGTTCCTGAGCGAGATAGAGCTTTGATATTTGGTTTATAAATGCCTTCTCGCAATTCCTCAACTTTCTGTATCCCCGGATATATTCTACGGCTGTTCATTTACGTTTTATCGAATATTTCGGTTCCTGAGCGAGATACAGCTTTGAAACTGGGTTTATAAATGCCTTCTCGAAATTCCTCAACTTTCTGTATCCCCGGATATATTCTACGACTGTTCATTTACGTTTTATCGAATATCTCGGTTCCTGAGCGAGATAGAGCTTTGATATTTGGTTTATAAATGCCTTCTCAAAATTCCTCAACTTTCTGTATCCCCGGATATATTCTACGACTGTTCATTAACGTTTTATCGAATATCTCGGTTCCTGAGCGAGATAGAGCTTTGATATTTGGTTTATAAATGCCTTCTCAAAATTCCTCAACTTTCTGTATCCCCGAAAACATTCTACGACTTTTAGATCGGCTGCAACATCAAAAAGAAAAGTGTAAATTTACGTTTTATAGAATATCTCGGTTCCTGAGCGAGATAGCGCTTTGAAATTTTGACTATAAATGCCTTGTAAAAATTTCTCAACTTTCTGTATCCCCGGATATATTCTACGACTGTTCATTTACGTTTTATCGAATATCTCGGTTGCTGAGCGAGATAGAGCTTTGATATTTGGTTTATAAATGCCTTCTCGCAATTCCTCAACTTTCTGTATCCCCGGATATATTCTACGGCTGTTCATTTACGTTTTATCGAATATTTCGGTTCCTGAGCGAGATACAGCTTTGAAACTGGGTTTATAAATGCCTTCTCGAAATTCCTCAACTTTCTGTATCCCCGGATATATTCTACGACTGTTCATTTACGTTTTATCGAATATCTCGGTTCCTGAGCGAGAAAGAGCTTTGATATTTGGTTTATTAATGCCTTCTCGAAATTTCTCAACTTTCTGTATCCCCGAAATAATTCTACGACTTTTAGATCGGCTGCAACATCAAAAAGAAAAGTGTAAATTTACGTTTTATAGAATATCTCGGATATTTGGTTTATAAATGCCTTCTCGAAATTCCTCAACTTTCTGTATCCCCGAAAACATTCTACGACTTTTAGATCGGCTGCAACATCAAAAAGAAAAGTGTAAATTTACGTTTCATAGAATATCTCGGTTCCTGAGCGAGATAGCGCTTTGAAATTTGGACTATAAATGCCTTGTAAAAATTTCTCAACTTTCTGTATCCCCGGATATATTCTATGGCTGTTCATTAACGTTTTATCGAATATCTCGGTTCCTGAGCGAGATAGAGCTTTGATATTTGGTTTATAAATGCCTTCTCAAAATTCCTATACTTTCTGTATCCCCGAAAACATTCTACGACTTTTAGATCGGCTGCAACATCAAAAAGAAAAGTGTAAATTTACGTTTTATCGAATATCTCGGTTCCTGAGCGAGATAGAGCTTTGATATTTGGTTTATAAATGCCTTCTCTAAATTCCTCAACTTTCTGTATCCCCGGATATATTCTACGACTGTTCATTTACGTTTTATCGAATATCTCGGTTCCTGAGCGAGATAGAGCTTTGAAATTTGGACTGTAAATGCCTTCTCAAAATTCCTTAACTTTCTACGACTTTTAGATCGGCTGCAACATCAAAAAGAAAAGTGTTAATTTTCTAACTAAGAATAACTTAGAACTAACTTTTCTTCTGTATTTCCGCTTAACTAGTTAAACTTTAACGTTTTGTGGGTTATGATGGTTATTCTAGACAGCTACCTCAACGCGTTGATACAAACAAACAAACTGGCAACCCTTTCATCTCAATTTGGAAAAGCCACTCTAATTTTAAAATGTTCATAACTTTTGAACGAACTATCAGATTGGGATGAACGAGGTGTGATTCGACGCGTATTTATAGAACATTTTGCGTTTAAAAAAAATACCATAAAGCCCTAACGGCCCTAACAGCTCCAATTTTTAAAATTTTTCTCTTCTCATCTGCATCCCTATATCTCATGAACCAGGGGACTTACTAAAAGTTTTAGTATGCAATTTTATTAGTTAAAGTAATACCTTTCGATCGGTATATAGCTCGATCTTATCGGACACTCACAGCAAATCTTTCATTCTTGCTGTAAATAATGCTAGTCACCGTTTGCGCACTTCGTGCTGCATCGTCCCTAGCGTGGGAAAGTATGGGAAAACGGTTTGTTGGCTTTATCTACAGATTTTGGGCTTCCATCAAAGATTTGAAAAATGCAGAAATACTATTCTCAAGAAGAACTACAACCCACGTATGGTCATTTCAAAATGTTCATCATTGCTCCTGCAGAATCTTTGTAGTTTTTACTCCCTGTTCCCATTAAAAATGGGAAAAAGGGAGTTATAAAGTACTGCAAATGTGTGTAACAGACAGAAGGAGGCATTTCCGACTAAATAAACTATATATATTCTTGATCAGGATCAACAGATATACCATACGCATATCAAGTTTATTTCAATTTTCGGACACATGTATGTTTAATCAATGTCTTTCGGATGTGTGAATTTCAACACGATCGGATAAATAGCACCAAAGTTATAGAAGAATCTATTACGCCCGTCTCAGCTGGCAGCAACAACAGTTTGACAAGCAGTTTACGAGTTAAGTGCACTGCTTGCTTGTGTTGCCGCTGAACTGCTTGAAATGCAAGTTGGGAGCAGGGAGTCTCGTAGTCGGGCACACTCGACTAGAGTATTCTTACTTGTTACTGGCTTTGAGCACGATATTGTGCGGCCAGGAGTTAATATGCTAAAGCGACCGTCAGCATAAAAAAGGCGAATGAATACAACTCGCAAATTCTGTTCCATTAAAGGCAAGGAGTCCGACCCCCCAAAGTATATTTATTCCTGATCAGCATCAACAGAAGAGTAAACCTAGTCATGCCTGTAAAAATAATCAAACTTAAGATAATTCTTGTCAGGGTATATTGGGTTTGTGAAATGTCCCTCCGTCCGCCTGTCTGTCCGTCTGTATGAACGCAGTTTTTTTCCATAATTTTAAAGCTAGAGCAACCAAACTTGGTATATACGTTGATATACTAATAAAGTGTCAAGATCTCCCCTCCTCAATGCACTTAAGGGAGTCCCCACAATGCATTGAAGCGATATCTGCTGAAAGCCTTGTATAGTCGACTATAAATATAATAAAAAAAAATGCAATTCATATATTTTAAAACGTAAGAAAACTTTTATAAAATTTATTTAATAAAGTACAGCTTAACACATGCAGGACACACTTTATGTACTTGGAAGACAAAATAGCGCTTGCTGCGCATTTGTAAAGATATACATTCATATTCATATACAAAAAATTATGCTTAGATACATTATTATTATTATTGTTATTATTATTATTATTAATATTATGTATTATAACCTACATGTATGTTACATGCTACAATAAATTAAATCTTTATTGTTCTCTCTTATGTTCGTCTGCTGCCTTTCTCTGTGTGTAAGTACTTTCATTCTATATTCTTTATTTACGAAATTTTTGCACCAAATATGTAGTTTGACGCATTTTGACTCATGACCCACAATTTTAATACAAATATATATATATTTATATACATATGTATGTATGCATATAAAGACACTTATGTATATTTATAGAGCTATTCAAACTATGTGCTAAGTGTTTGTAATAAAAAAAAAAAAATCATATGTAAATTTTTTGTATTTTAAATTGTATTACATATGTGTGTATGAATTTATGTAGGGTATGTATAGCTTTTGATTGCGGCAAAAGAATATTTTTTTCCGATTTTTTATTTACGAATTCTTTGTCATTTTTCAGTTAAGGCTGACAACAGTTGAAACTGGAAGACATTCGATCTAACCCCATATGTCGTCAATTGCATTTTTCTTTTTTTTTTTTGTGATTTCTAAACGATATTGCTTTCAAAGTTTTGTTTTTGTTGCAAAATTTGCTTTCTTTGCTTATTCGTTATGCATTTCGTTTCTCCACTGTCAATCTAATAATTATATGGACCATATTGCGAGCCATGATAGTAGGGACCCGGATAGATTTGCGGCTGTGCGTAGTTGGCATATGGGGGATACGGTGGTTGCTTCTGCGAGTACACTGCAATTTAAAGTTGATGGGAGAGAAACTCAATTAGTACGCATTCAATAAATGAACTTTGCTGATCGATCAACTTACCGGGCATCAGATACTGCAGATTCAGCTGCTCCTCCTTTTCGCGCTCGTTACGCAGGCAGACAGCGGCACCGGAGAGCAGAATTGCCGCCAGCAGGCAGGTGCCAATGCCTGTCCAGGCCACAATGTAGGACCAATCATAGACGACCTTAGTGTTGTCGCGCAGTACCTGAAAACAAAATAGGAAGCCGTGGGGTTACAGAGAAATATGAAAATATTGTTAGAGATGTTAAATCTGCTTCTTTTTTTTTTTTTGTTAGCCCTTTTCTGTACACTTACAGTATTCCATTGCTGGAAGTAATCCTCGCCAACGACTTTCTCCTTCTCAAAGAACTCGACTGTATGCCAGAGACCCATGGCGCCAGCAGCTAACAGGCATGTGACCAGAAGCAATATCGATGTGGCTGTTATAGCGCCAGATGAACGCTTCCAGCAGCCGGATAGTCCCGTCCAGAATGCACAAAAGATGGTCACAAAGCTGATGATGAACAGCGCAATGCAGGAGCGTGCCAAATGCAAACGCGATGTGGCATCCTCATTGGAAATCTTATCATCCTCCACTTGCGGGAAGTAATCAATGTTCGAGCAGTGCGTCTCAATTGGTGACAAATATGTGGGCACTATATGCAATACAAATTAAACATTCAATATAAAATAAAAGCTAACACTTCGTTCACCCGTCGTGACCAACATTTTTCAACTTTGAGCGATTATTCCCTCGGCTATGTGTTTTAGGCAGATCTTTGAGACTGAATTTGAAGCGAAAATAACAGAATGGTTTTCTTTCACGAGCTTTGAACATGTCTATGAATCCTATCGCCCTAAAATTACACTTTCCCGTATACAACCACACATTTTCCTCCCAAAAGGGTAATTTTTGAAAGTCACGTTATCCATATTTATACTATTTTTATACCGTTGCCGAGGGTATTAGAATTTTGTCACGAAATCCGAGTCATGTCCGCCTGTCCGTCTGTTTGGGTCAACAATCAGTCAGTCAGGTTGAATACTTTTACATATATATAGATAGGTTAAATATCCACAGATATCACTCTTACCTGCTATTGTCGGAGGTCGCTCCTTGGGATAGCATATCCTGAACAGTCCACGGGTTCTCGTATAGTAATAGTACTTAACATTCATGTTATGTAGCAGCGATTCCGCATCCGAGTGCTTGGCAGCAAAGGTCTGAAAAAAAATAAATAGTGATGAATAAAACAAGAAAAATTATTAAAATAACATATTTTGCGGATTATCGTACTCGCACAGTATTAAATGTAACCTAGGTACCAGCCGGCGATGTCCGGCTAAGTATTTTTCTTTAAAAAACACCTACAAAATGTGTAAGATATAATTTTAGAACTTTCAACATTCCGCCCGTTAGTTGGATTTTTTAAGAGCTCATTAGATTTTTACGTAAGCGGGATTGATTTTTCAAAATCTTGATTATTGATAAGCAATCAAATTTACTTTAAAAAGTATTTCAAAATATACTTCAATAGTCAGACAGCTAAGACAAACTCATCTTTATTGATGTTGATTGATTTATAAAAAACTTTATTGATCAAATTAATGCGTATCATTGCCACCTGATTTATATATAACATTTCTTAACAGCGAGTCTCACACAGACAACAACAAAACAGTTCCGCGTGTAGAAGCCTCAACAAAAGACTCCGCTTGAGGCTTCAACTAGTTACTAAGAATACAATTATTACAGTTGTTGTGTTTGCTGTTGTTGTCGTCTATCGATCAACATCCGGTCATCTTTCGTATATTTTAATAATATATGGATGTATGCACACACACATAAGCATAGATCTATCTGACAATGGGCATCATATATTATTATTATAGTAGGTGTGTAATCTTAATGCGTGTATATAAACATTTACAGATCAAGTGGCACATGAACACGTTCCGCAGTTCTCATGCAATTTATTGCGGGTTGAGCAATTTCAAGTCTAACAATTGAAGGTTTCCCATTGTCAAGTAAATTCTTAGCTGAGAAACGTTGCTAATCACATTAATCACATTTTAGAGGCCAAAACTAAGGCATATTGGTATAACTAACAATATACGATATTTCGCACTTTTCACTCTGAATCGATGTTTCAAAATCGAATTTTGATGATCTAAAACTTTTTTCTAAACGTATTTTTACAACATCTCGTAACTGGCGCAAGAGCTACTATTTTTTCCCCCGCTTAGACAATCTTTAAGTTGTCCATCGCTCATTTAAAGTTCTCATACAAATCTAAGATACTCTCAACACTTTTGACTAAACTTTAGCATCAAAGTGTTTCTAACGATGTCAAGTATCATATTTTTAGTTCTTAACACTTTGTCAAGTTTGCTTTGCTCTGAAATCTGTGGAACTGTTTGCTTGATCTACCTTCAAAACAGTGCAAAAACATTGGGTAACAGGGTATTTTGTGCCAATTCTACCAACTATCGACAAAATTAACGAATATTCTTGTGAACTTTACAGCACTATTTTTACCCAAATTACCCAACTTTTATTGGTCAAGCGTCTAGATCAGGTAAGTTGGGTAAAATTTGTTCTGTACAAGTTGTTGCTTGGTCGGGTAATTTTGCCTTTTTGCCCTGTTACCCAGCATCGTGAGCACTCTAATTGTGTTCATGCGGACGAAGGGACAGACATGTGAACAATTCAAACACCACAAGTTAATTATTTTTTCTTTTTTATTTTTTCTAATTTTTGCTTTTATTAATGCTAAATTCGTTTTAAAAATATATGATTAAGTATTGAATATTAACTAAAGTAAATTTAAATTTTTTCCTATTTTGAAAAATAAACCTCTACTACAGTTAACACAAGAGTATCTTAAAATGCAAATTCAAGAACTTGCTAGCTTTCCTCAGTTTTATTTTTCAACACCATTCGCTAATCCGTAATTCCCAAACTTTCTTTTTTGTTGATCGACCTTCGAGCTTTCTTCGTTTCATCGCACTTTCCTTAACTAAACAATTAGCTTGGTTAATCTACCTTTGCCCAATTGGTACTCTCGCTACACTGAAGTTAAGCTCTGACGACTGATTTTTCAATGAAGTATATTTATTTTTATAGTTGAATGGTTTTCTAATGCCCCAATATATCGGCTATTTGACTGCACAACCTACTGCAACGAGTGCAACCCAATCAAGTCTACCATAAATTAAACAACTATGACCGACGAGGAGTTGACTTGTGTGTCTTGGAGCCCTTAATTGCCCCAAGACTTTCATATGAAAGTTACCAAATTAATCAGCTGCAGTGTGGAGAGTGAAGGCAGTTCGCTAATAAGATACCAGTCCAGTCCAGACCAGACCAAGAGACACAACGGGTTTTGCCACTGGCCGTAATAAGCGAAGCGCGACAAAAACATTTCATAATAGCAACTTCCCAGGTTCCACTTCGGTTTTTTAAGATACCAGCCCTAACCAAGCATAAGTAACATTGCATAAACAAAAGAAAAGAAAAAAAAACAAAACACCATTTACATACATTCGTGTAAACGTAAAAGAAAAATTCGTTCAATAAAATTTATAAATATAAAACGCTGAAGAGAAGCTGCATTCTCAGTGGATGTATCATCAAGACAATGGCCCGAACACACAACTCAAAGAAAGCAAAGATGTAGTTCCGATTCCAAAATTAAAATGCTCAGCTTTGAATAGATGTTACGAAAATAATGAAAGAGCTAGGCCAAAACATGCTGAAGAAATATGTCAAGAAGCAAACAAAATATCTGAGAGAAATGTCCACTCTCCAGTGCCTTTCTCTGATAGCTTCTAGGAATTTCAGATGTTTCGATGTAATGAGAGAGATATTTTAGAAATTGATGATCGTTTGTTTATTCGTTGTGCTCTTACTTTTTATACCCTTGCAGAGGGTATTATAATTTTGTCACGAAATGTTTAAAGCATTGAAGAAGAAGTCTCAGAAAAAAAATTGTATGTTCGTGATCAGCATCAACAGTCGAGTCATGTCCGTCTGTCTGTCAGTCTGTTTATATGCGATTTTCAAGTCTTTGTTCTAGAGTTATCTTGATGCAAACTTGGCACAGTTGCTTCATCTTATTGCAGATAGTGCCTAGTTGAGTGGGCCAGATCGGACCACTATATAGCTGCTATAGGTACGATCGGTTGAAAATAAGTTAACATTTGTTTCTTGTTTGAAGTTGTCATTACAAAAAAAATAAAGACACGAATCCTTAGCCATATAAAAAGCTTAATAAGTGTTCTGTCAAAATAATGAAAAGTTATATTCAGACCTGTTGGAATCCGTTTGAAACATTCGGAATCGGAATTCCGCATATCGATGGCAAATTCGGATTTAAGTTTGGTTTTTTTAGTCAGTAGAATGAGAAGTTTATTAAAAGTTTTTGTATTAAAATTTCTTAAGATCAGCAAAGGCTGTTGGTCTATCCGCTAATCTGTGTAATTATATTTCTAGTTATCGATGGAGATCATCTAAGACCTAGCTGATCTTTAGCTTAAAATTCACTACAGTTAAAACATTTATAGCTTACCATACAAATGTGATTTCCATTCGAGAGCTGGTGCAGTGGCGTATGCAGGTGGGATTTGTGGGGCTTGTACTTAATGATCTGTTCGAATTACAGCTGTTTAAACTTTAAAGAGATACTGAATCTCACTGATCCATCTAAGCTCTAGATCTGATCTATAATCAAAATTTTAACAGCTATAGACTAACTGTAGACTGTATATGTACAAACCCTATCGTGGGATTACATTTACAAAATTTTCAATTTCCAGTTTCCAGGTATTTAAGCCTAGACAATTCATGGCGCCTGGTTTTTTCTTTTTCTTTTTTTTTAGCATTGGCCAGCTGTTTGCTGCTGTACAGATATTAATAAGGCACAAGTATTTTTATGACACAGCCAAACGGGTTTCTTGAGCATGTTGTACAACTCTGCCCCTCCTCCCATCGCCCTCTTCTACCCACTACAAATATTTTTCCACAACGAACGGATGTTGGTGATTAGCCAATCGACAATAAAAACAGCCAAGTCCGATCAAGTGGCAAACTGGATTAGTTATACGTGTGCAGGATGCGAAACTGAACAAAACTGAAGTTTTAGCGTTCCAAGGCCACGATCGGGTTAGAGCTAAAGATAAAGCTACTATGCCAGCAACTGAACAAAATAATGAAAGAAAAAAACTAACTCCACTCTAAGAAAAATGCCGTCAAAATGTAGGCGACACAATTTTTGGGTGCGGCAAATTCAAAAACAAAAAAAAAATACAAAAAATGCAATATTGCTTAAAGGAAAATAATTGACTTGAAAATACCCTTTCGAAATTTTTCAATGAATTTTGATTCCAAACTCCTCAAGTATTCTTTCCTTGTATTATATATTGAACGCCGTCCTGCATCCTAATAATGTTGTATATCATTATTCAAAAATGTTGTGCATTATTCATCGGATTTCTGAATTGCTTTTAGCTCGTTGGATTTGGAAGTGAATTTGTAACTGATAGAAACCATTTTTTAGAGAAAGAAAATACGCAATTTAATGTTTGCCATGTTATCTTTTCGATTTTAGACCTATGGATTGTTAAGTTGTGCTTTCAAACTTAAGCACACCCTCCTCACACACTTTTAATGGGTATAGTGTGTACGAAAAACAAAAACACTCCCAATATTGTCATCAATATCGATTTTGATCTTGACACTTTGTCTGCCTATGGTATATACCAACATATATACCAAGTTTGGTTGCGCTAGCTTCAAAATTGTTTAAAAAACCTGCGTTCATACGGACAGACGGACAGACAGACGGACATTTCACAAACCCAATATACTCTTTTGTCTTTTTTTTCCAAAAAAAATTAAAAAAGAGTACAAAAACTGCGTTCATATAGACGAACAGACGGACGGACGGACAAACATTTCACAAACCCAATATACTTTTTTTTCCATTTTGGAAAACAGAGTATAAAAAAGACTTGAAACAATTTGTTTTAAGCTGGCTTAGCTTCGACTCCGATGACATTGACAATAGCTCTTCTTAAAATTTAACAATCTCACAATATATCAATCTTTCAATATGCGTTTAACTGACTTCTCGGTTGCAGTACTTTAAACATAAGTTCAAATTCCAAACAAAATAAAAGTAATACTTGTACAAAATAGTAATTATGACAAGTTAAGTAGCATGCGGAAGTCGAAACGAATCTTCATTTTTCAACAAATAATAATTAAAGCAAAAAACAAAATAATTGTGATACGTTTAACAAAAAAGAAGCACTCACAACCAATTTTGAACTTAACATCAATGATTCCATTTCAATTAAAGTTTTAACAAAAAAGCCTATCGTGGCGTCGGGTTGTTTTTTTTTTTTTTTGTAGGAAGCGAAAGCGTTTGAAATCACACGCTCAAGTGGCCAAAATAATTGCGATTTAAGTGTGCTAAAAAAAAATATGTGTGAGAAAGATTGGAATCTGTGTAACTCAAGAACAGAGCAAGTTTATGATAATGAGCATAGAGAAAGCGCAGACTATTTATCTATTTTTAAAAACACTTCTACAGAAGCTGAATCTGTTAAAATGTAAGCGGAATTAATACCAATTTCTAGTTAGAAGTTTTAATAATAATAATAATAATAAGTTTTTTTTTATATACTAAGTTTTGCAAAATAAAAAACAAGAGTATATTCTGTTTTTGAAATGTTTGTCCGTCCGTCCTTCCGTCCGTTCGTCTGTCTGTATGAACGCAGTTTTTTTCCACAATTTTCAAGTTTATAAGTATATAATTAGTCTTTACAAAAGATTAATTTATTAAACGTACTCCCCTCTGCCAACTGTCTGTTGGCCACGCCCTGAACTAAACAATGAACTAATTACCCGGCACAGTGGCTGATTGTTGAAACTCAACGCCAAATGCAATACGAATTATGCAAATGCGTTTTGGTGTTTTCGTCGGGTGTTTCATAACCAACGGTTCACTTCGATCGGATAAATAGCACCAAAGTTATGGAGGAATCTATTACCCCCATATCAGCAGGCAGAAACAACACTTTGACATGCACTGGCCAAGTAAAGTGCGCTGCTTGCTTGTGTTGCCGCTGAACTGCTTGAAATGCAAGTTGGAAGCAGGGGGTCTCGTAATTGGGCACACTCGACTAGAGCATTCTTATTTGTTTTTTAAATCTTTTTTTAGACTTCTGACCATACTTTCTCTTGTCTATAGTTCTTTTCTGAAAATTTTTAAACATTCAAACCATAATTTTGACCTGAGGCCTCAGGCCTGAGTTCTTGGAGTAAAAATAATAATCAGGTAAGAGAATAGACCTTACGACAGAAGGCATTCTGTGCGTAGGACATTCCATACAAAACAAGTAAGAATACTCTAATCGAGTGTGCCCGACTACGAGACTCCCTGCTCCCAACTTGCATTTCAAGCAGTTCAGCGGCAACACAAGCATGCAGCTTACTCAACTTGCACAGTGCATGTCAAACTGTTGTTTCTGCCTGCTGAGACAGGGGTAATAGATTCTTCCATAACTTTGGCGCTATTTATCCGATCGTGTTGAAATTTACACATCCGAAAGACATTGATTAAACATGCATGTGTACCAAAAACTAAAGCTCTATCTTTAAAATTGTGGCTGTGGGAGTCTTTTGCGATTTGCGGGGGTGCGGGGGGGTGCATCCGAAATTTGAAATAAACTTGATCTGCGTATGGTATACAGGAACCTACATGCCAAGTTTGGTGTCTCTAGCTTTTGTAGTCTCCGAGATCTGTGTGTTCATACGGACAGACGGACAGACGGACAGACAGACAGACAGACGGACATGGCTAGATCGTCACGGCTGTTGATGCTGATCAAGAATATATATAGTTTATATAGTCGGAAATGCTTCCTTCTGCCTGTTACACACATTTGCAGTACTTTATAACTCCCTTTTTCCCATTTTTAATGGGAACAGGGAGTAAAAAGAAAGCAAGCAGTATTGTATACGCTCGGGCCTGAACATTACTTTTCAGGCCTGAAACAATGTATTGATGTATGCCAAGTTCACTCCATAGTCGTTGCTTTCCAGCACCCAAATCAGACACAATCGCCAATATTGTGTACCCATTAACCTGCAATTTTTCCACAATTTTGTTTACAGTATCCGCATCCATTCGTGTAATATAGTCGAAAAAACTGGCTGCTTCCAATATTTTACTAGTCCTCGAACGACAGCAAGTTGGACATAACATAACATCAGTCATTTCGTCATCCAGGGTCTCTGTCTTAATTTCGACATTAGACAACCATAGATTTTTTTGATAAAAACCTACATGTTGTATACGTATTTTTCGCTTAATCTTTGGAGCCTCCGCGAACCCCTTAAAACTTAAAATTATTACTTTTATTTTAGTTTTATATATTTTTTTATTAATAAAACTACCCTTTAAAACACGCATATTGCTATTTAACAAAAAAAAAAAGCATACTTTTTTAATGTGCAATTTACATGTATACTGTATATGTATAACTATGTATGTGTACGAATAACTTCCAACCGTAGTTGATAGTGGTGACAAATGAATTTGGAATTTCACATGATGTCAGCAAATAAAATACAAATTAACCAGCTAATGACGCTCACAGCGGGTAGAGTTTTTTATAAATAATATACGTTATATGATTTGTAGATGATTTGTAAGCAAACAACAAACAACAATAAGATGACAAAGGAATTTACATGCATACGTTTGGTGCATATGTATAGTCTTAACAAAAACTCGAGTTCTCGACTCATTTTCGACTGATTTTTCGCTTTTGGTCAAATTTAAGCAAACTATATGAAACTAGCATGATTCGGCATGCGTTGCCCAATGTGAAGGTTTAAAATGAATATCAAAGCTAATCGGGCAAAAACTAAAATTAAACACCCCTAAAAGTTTTATGGCAACAATTTGCAGAACTTTCCAATACTTGAAATCAGTTTTTTGATATTTTTATTGTTCTGTAGAGCTTTGATAATGAATTTTCCGACTTTTCAGATGGATTGTTCATAATTGAAAAATTACATTGCTTTTATTTTGTGTGTAGCTTCGAAAATGAGTTTGAATCAACCTTGATCACCCATATTCCACCCAGGGGGGTGAATTCTCCAATAGTTTTATTGAAATTTCTGCTGATTTCTAAATTAATGTTAGCCCGATCGGCTGAAAAATATAAATCTCGAATACAGCCGTTTTCCGAACATTTTTCGACTTTTTAGGCGGATTTTCCAGTATTCGGAAATGTCGTTGCTTATATATTTGTATGTGTAGCTATGAAAATTCGAGTTGAAGCAAATCGCACGAAAACTAAACTTTCGTCCATACAAACTTGACCGGAAATTTCCGGAAAATTGGTATGCAGCCATTGTTGAAATTTCATATACATCTTTGAAATGAGTTTGAACCTGATCGAAATATAAACAAAAGATATAGCATACAACAGTTTGCCGCGAATTTGCCAGATTTCCCGACAGAATTTTCAAAAATCCGAAGTACTGTCAGCATAAGATATTACTAAACTGGTTTCCAGCATTAATGGAAAATGGGCAACTACATACCAAATTTTCGAAATCTGGTAATGGAAATTTATACAATTTGGAGCTATAAAAAATTAGAGATATATATTAGAAATTTGTATATATGTATTTGCGCCGTCATTGAATCGCTGTTGTTGCCATGGCTCCTAAGAATATGAGCATGAGTAATTTGACAAAAAAGCTAAATTAATTTTGGAGTCTCAAATTAACATGTGTTTTAACTTTCGTCTTGACAAATCAAAGCGCTTACTGAGCGTAAAGATACGACACGAAATTCATTCATTGAAAACATATGTTTAAAACAAACGAAGAAAACATTGCGCCAACCCCTAAAACTCCAAAAAGAAAAACAAAACACCACATACACAATCCACATGTGAAAATGGGCAAAAAAAAAAAAAAACTAACATCAGCTTTTCGTTTCTTAAATTTTTTTGTATTTCTTCATTTTTCTCTTTTTGAAGACAACAAAAGTCGACGCTTATTGCATTGCCCGTAAAAAATAAATTCAGGCAGTTCCAAAACGAGGCAGTAGCCGAATGTGAAATGCAGCAAAACGAAATGAATCGAAAGAAAAGAAAACAAGAAAACAAATGCAATGGATAGAAAGAAGGGTTTTCTCTTTTAAGCAGGCAACGAACCAAGCCAAGCCAAGCCTAGCTATGCCAAGACAAGCCAAGACAAGACAAGGCAAGACAAGACAAGCCAAGACAAGCCAAGAGAGCTGGCCAAAAGCGCAGTTTCATCAATTGGATAGGCGAACCGATCCGATCCGATCCGGGCACTTGAATCGGTTCGCTTCGGAATGAATCGGCTTTGACAACAACAACAACAAAATGTCTTTAAAATAAAGAAGCATTAACAACAATGCCGACTTAGGGTGCGGAGTGCAGGTTAAAGGGGCGACGCAACGGGTATCGCATACCAATTATGAGTGACTTAAAAACGTGAAACGAGTGAAAACTCAAACCGGTTATGCGATATTGTATATTTGAGCAGAGCGCCTACCTAACTCCCAAACAGACCCTACCCCATACCTCAACCCCCTCCGCTCTATAGCCCCACCCTTAGCCAAACGATTTTGGCATCGCAAACGAATACAATTTTGTTTTTTTTTTGCTTTGGCACGCAGACACGTACTGCAAACCAGAAGAAGCAACAGTGTGAAGAAGTAGAAGCGGGTAGAGGAGAAGTAGAAGTATAGGTATGTAGAGAAGCAGCATAAGATGAAGAAGAAGAAGAGACAGAAGCAATGGCAAATAGACAACAACAAGTTGTTTTTGTAGTTGAAGTTCTTGTTTTCTTTGGAAGCGCTTGAACTTTGCTTTGGCTGCAGAACAAAGAATTAAGAGAGGGAGAGAGCGGAATAGAAAGAGAGAGAGAGAGAGAGTGCGAGAGAGAGATAGATAGATAGATAGAAGAGAGAGGGAGACAAGTAATCTTTATTGTATTACTGATAACAGTAATCCGCTTGGAATTCGCTGTAAGAAAATGGAAAACAAGTCTGAAAAAAGTGAGTCAAGCTAAAATCTGAGAAAATTTAACATAAAATTGCTGTTGACAGGCTCCAATTTTCGATAGTTCATTTTGAAGCTAGGGCTCTTCAGACAGAGCTTTAAAGCTGATTTTGAAACTATTCAAAAGATAACACAAAAATATAAATTCTAAATTTTTGAAATTCGGTGAGACACTTACTGAATTGTTTTGTATGAATGTGGGTATGAACCCAAACGAACTGAAATTACACTTTCCCGTACACAAACCTACATTTCCCGCCGTTAGTTTTCTCAAAAATTTCAAAAAATAACGTTGCTTACATACATATTAAAGTTCAAAAAACAGTTTGGCTCAGCGCTCGGAAACTTAAACTGTCCACAACTTTTTCCACCCAGGGTGGACAGAAAATTACCAAAATTCTTGTAGGTGCCAATAAGAAAAATAGGTGGAATCAAAATCAGGACAATAAATTTCAGATTCGAAACTTGTAGCACAGAATCGCATTTTCTTTGCATTCGTATCAATTCTTCAGTTTGAATGCTTGTTCTTAGTGTTGTTTCCCAGTTAGCTCGTCTCAATTAGACACGCCATCTGATGACATGGTTTATATTTATATGAATGTATGTGTACGGCTGCAGATGTTGTAGATGATGTAGATACGTGGCGGCGGGCACTTTAAAGAATTAGGCAAAGTAAATGCAACAATTAATTTGACATGTTATCAGAAAAAAAAAAGCAGCGTAACCAATTTCGATGCCAAGCTAACAAAGGTTGCATTTACTTACAGCAGAGCTGTACAGAACTTTTTCGCTCAATGTTCTTCGAAAACAAGTAAGAACGTTGCAGTCGGATGGACCCGACTGCGATATACTCTTTTTTTAGCCCCTTTGCGGAGTCAGAAGTGGGCGTGGCAATTGAATTGTTGCTCAAATCTTTCAAGTTTTGCGATCAATTTAAATTTGGTTGGGCCAGTTATACAGGTTTGGGAGAAAACATTGCTTGATTGCAAGGGCGGGGGTGGGCGTGGCAAAATTATTTTTATCCAATATATTTAATAGGGCAATAGAATTCAACCTGCAAGATTTGGGGACTCTAGCTAAAGGAGTGTGCGAGATACAAACTTTGCTTATTTTTGGGGGCGGGGTGGGCGTGGCCAGATCTTGACACTTTGTCTGCCTATGGTATATACCAACATACATACCAAGTTTGGTTGCTCTAGCTTCAAAATTGTGGAAAAAACCTGCGTTCATACAGAAAAACAGACGGACGGACGGACGGACATTTCACAAGCCCAATATAATCTTTTTTCTTTTTTTTTCAAAAAAATTAAAAAAAGAAGAATGTTAATACGATGAAAACGAGCATTCGGCAGCAGCTACTCGCTACTTGGGCAAGCCTTCGGCCAGTGTCTGTGTGATTTACCGAATGTGTTCGGCCCGTACGAACTATGGGAGCCGGGCTCTGATTTAGATTTCTCTCTTTCTGTCTCTATTGTATGCTTTGTATGCTACTTTAAAGCAAGTTGGCAGCTCTGACTGACGGATAGGATTAACCTTTAAGCCAGCCCAAGCGTCAAACGCCAAAGTCAAAAACGAGCAAATATTTTCAGCACACGTTGCTGTTAACTTGTTTTGGTATGCAAGCTATGTGCATACACACACATACATACACATGTACAAATATGTATGTACACTGTTCGAAATAGTGCATTATGAACTTATATATTTATATATTTAATAGTAATTCATTTTATTTTCTTTAAATGTTGCATTTTAAAATTATTATTCATTTTTCAATTTTAATATTAATCGATATAAATTTAACTTTGAACACACTAAAATTAAAAGCTTTTATTCTTGAGACAAAATATATTTAATTCAAAAAGTTTTCACAGTAAATTTAAATATTATCTGAGCTGTCTAAGAGAATCCATGTTCGAATCTCACCCACATCTTTCGATCTTTTTTAAAATTGTAAAGTGCATAATAATATTTATAATACAATGTAAAATAATATATTTTATTTATATTTAAATTAACTAAAAGTTGCATTGTATGGTCTGAAAACTGTAAACACATATTGAATCAAATGAAGTAAAAATATTTGAAATAAATATGAATTATTTAAAAATTTAATATTTTCACACAAAATTAAATATGACAAAAGTTGAAATTTAATATTTTCAGAGTTAAACTATTTTTGAATATGAAATCTTAACACTTTGTCTGCCTGTGGTATATATCAACATGTATACCAAGTTTGGTTGCTCTAGCTTCAAAACTGTGGAAATTCATACAGACGGACAGACAGACGGAAATTTAACAAACTCAATATAATAATTTTTTTAAATCCAAAAAAATAGTATAAAGCAATTTTCAACCCATTGCTCCTTAACAGCTATAAGATATAGTCGTCCGATTTTGATAAAGTTTTGTCAGCATGTGTAAACTGTTCTTAAGCTTAGGTAAAGTGAGTGGCTAAGTTATCATGACAAACAAAAAAGTTTTTTATAAAAAAACTTATTTTTCAACCGATCGATCCTATGACAGCTATATGTTATAGTGGTCCGATCTGGCTGATCTTAACACTTTGTCTGCTTATGGTATATACCAACATGTATACCAAGTTTGGTTGCTCTAGCTTCAAAACTGTGGAAAAAATTGCGTTAATACAGACGGACGGACGGACGGACGGACAGACGGACGGACAAACATTTCACAAACCCAATATACTCTTTTTTCCATTTTGGAAAACAAAGTATAAACATTATAACAAACATACATTATTTATTTCTATCAGTGTACATACGCTCCCTCTTTCTCTCTATCTATGTGTGAATTAAGCTACCCTCTCTTGCCGCTTAAATGCCTCAGCTGCTGAACCTACGAGCCTAAGTTGTTGCTGTTGTTGATTTTTGTGTGTATTACATGAAAAATGAGAAATTACTGCTGACGCTGCTTCTTCTTTTCCTTTATCATCTTCTTCATTGCCCCGCCTCCTACTAGCGTCGGAGTAGCGTCGCTTGGCTTGGCTAAGCGCTCGCGTAGAAAGTTTTAGCGTTAACGGCCAACAACAACAACAACAACAAAAGCAACCAACAACCGCCCAGCCGCCCCTTTCGTGCACGATCGTGCGCTGCGCTGCCACCGCTGCGGCAGCCTGTTGCTGTTGTTGCTATTTGCTTTCGACCTTTCTTCTTTTCATATGCTTCACACGCTGCGCCCTGCCCTTATTTCTTCATTTGCTAAGCAAAAACACGCGCGTCTGTGTCTATGTCTGTTACCGTTACCACTGCTGCTGCCGACGCTGACGTCGACGTCAATCGTTGCAGCAAGCAGCATGCAACGCACTTTCAGATGATCTATGGACTTAAATGTTTTCTAAAAAGTTTCATATGCAAGTACATATACATATGTATAATAATAATACATAATATTATGTATACAGTAGACGCTCGCAATTTAGAATCAATTTGTTTTTAGGGTAATTCTAATTTCTAAAAAAAATTCACAATTCTAGACAACTTTTTTATTCGAATATAAATAAAAAATGGATCCAAAATTTGAAATAAATTTGATCTGCTTATGGTATACAGGAACCTGCGTGCCAAGTTTGGTATCTCTAGCTCTTATGGTCTCAGAGAGTGTTCATACGGACAGACAGACGGACATGGCTAGTTCGGCTCGGCTGTTGATGCTGATCAATAATATATATAGTTTATATATTCGAATATGCTTTCTTCTGCCTGTTACATACATTTGCATTTTTAATGGGAACAGGGAGTAACAAAACTTCAATTTGTCAGTGTTGGTCTGAAACTTAAGAAAATATTATTATTAGCCATGTTACGGATTCCACTTTCGTAAAGATTTCGAGGAAGTGAAATTTGCATGTTTTGTAAAATTGTCACTTTCGTTTAGTTTTGCAGGATTGCATTCACTTCATCTGATTACACAACGCAACAAATTTTGAAAAATGTTTGCTCCAAAATATGTAAAATTTAATAAAATAAAATCACTTAAAGTTGAAATGTGATTTATTTCAGCGGTCTCTGATTATAATGAAAATAGGAAGATTTGTGAAAAATTCACTTCCGCAAAATGTTTCCGAAAATGGGGATTTGGGTGCATATGTATGTCGGAACTGGCCATATCAGAGCACTGTCTGAAAAATGGTTTGTTGTATAATAAACTTTTTAGTTTTGACAAATATATTTACGAAACAGACCAAATTGCATAGTTCTTTATATAGTTTGACTAAATTTGAACAAAATCGGTTCATATATTTGTATAGCTATTAGAAGGATCGATACAAAATTTCTTTTTTGATGGAACAAAATGTGCGTTTTGAAATATTGGGCAAAAACAGACAATATGCATTTTTAGCCTGGTTGGCATAAGCTTAACAAACAGTTGTCTTTATTCTATCGGAGGTATCTACTTTTCGAAAATGTAGTCATTTTCCAAATACGTTTCCAATTTTGGACTTTATGCCAAAAAAAATCGACTTTGGGACCATAGTGCAGTGCGAACAGGTAAGAATGCTCTAGTCGGGTGTGCCCGACTACGAGACTCTCTGCACCCAACACTTAACGTGTACAGTGCCTGTAAAACTGTCCAAATTATCGTTTGCGCGCATGGAGCGAATGTTCTAGCGACGTTCGTTTTCGAGCTCGCATTATTATCGTTTGTGAGAGCATTTAGCGAGAGTTCGTGAGACGCTCGTTTTTTTTTATTGTTGTGTCGCTTACCAAAATAAGCGTTTGTCGTCTCTCTTGCCTATTCTTTTTCGTATTTATGCTCGCTACTTTATCGTTTGCGAGCATGTTTGCGAGAATTGAGCGAATTTTAAAGCGGCACTCGTATTTATGCTCGCAAAAGCATCGTTTTTTTAACATTTAGCGTGACACTCGTATTTTTATCCGCAAAACGCTCGTTTCTGAGCCCGTTTGCGATAGTTTGGGCCGAATTCCGAATTCGAATGTGTTATAAGTTTAAGAACCAAAACTTTTGAAATGTTTCGACCCCATGCCGCCAACTTAACAAACTTAACTCACTGTTAACGTTTACAGCGCTGTTAACGACAACATTGGCACAACTTAAATTGGATTTTTATTATATTTTCCGTCATAAAAGTCAGCCTCCGATGCCGGGTTTGAAAACCTAGAATTTTTCGGAATTTTTTGAGCCCACAACCAGCTTTTGTGATCGCTGTTTCGCAGGGGTATATCGAAACATTACCAAAATTGTTTGCTTGTTTTCGAAGTTTCAGTCCAATGTGCCACAGTTTCGACTTCCTTTCAGACTTCGATAACGGCTTCGATAACTTCTTTGTTTTCGGCTTCGGCTTCTTTGGCTGTTTCTATGTTCTATGTTTTCAATGTTTTTCAATAACAGCGAGGCCTTGACTCGATTTGAAATCCATTGTCTTTGTCTAGGCGGGAGTGTGAGATACGCACACACACATACATACACATATTACTTTGTATGCATATTGAGATGGGATGGAAGACATGAGTTATGATAGCTACCTTCGCTGCTATGATTCTGTTAACGCTTTACAACTAACCTGTATCTGATTGCGTCTGACATCATAGTGCAGCCAATTGTCTGTTGAGAAGGCAATCGCAAGCAGCGCTGTGGCGATAATCGCACAGATTGTCGCAATCGATAGCGTTACGGCAGAGCAGGGCATTTTCCCGATACTGTTAACTAACTCTGTTAACTATAAGTGGTCCTTTTTGCTGATTCTGTTAACTGGCTCTGTTAACTCTTACTGCTGCTTTTGCTGATCCTGTTAACTGACTCTGCTAACTGTTACTGCTCCTTTTGCTGATGCTCTTGCTGTTCCTTTTGGTGTCACTGCCACTGTGATTGTGACTGCTCCTTCGACCGAAAAGAACGGTTCAGTTGTTGTTGTTCAGCTGTTGTTGTTGTTATTATAATTCTGATTATTGTGGTTGCTCTTCTGTTCACAGATATGCTAGTTTCTGCTGCTGCCAGCAACCAGTTTGCTGCTGTGGCGACACAGAAAAAAAAATACTCGAAAAAATACGTGTATAACAATTTTAGCAAGCAGCGGCAACGGCAAACGGGATCCGGCCAGCAGGTAGCTCAGGCACAGTAACCGACCAACACACGCTTACACACACACACACACACACACTGAGAGAAAGAGCGCGAGAGCGAGAGACACTGATCTCAGACACACGCGCACGCTGAGAAGTTGATAATGCGTTAAACGACAACGACAAACTACGCTCAAGACAGCGTTCGCCAGCAGACTGAACGCCAAAACTCTGAGCCAAGTTTCAACAGCCTTAGCTCAAACGAAACGAAACGGTCGTGACGACGACGACGCTAGCTGAGGCAGCGACATCGGCAGCACTGAAAATGCAACCGACCCGGCTCTTCTACCTGCTTGATACAACTTCAACGCTTGACAAAAAAGAAGGAAATCACAAAAACAAAGTCTACATACATATCGTTGTTGTTGTCGGCGACGGCGTTTTTGGACTCGTGTGTTTGAGTGTGGCTGTGTGATTTGTTGCTTTTGTTATAGGAGCCTGTTGATATTTTTTCTTGTTTTGCCGCTTTGGTATGTCAAAGACGTTGGTTTAAAGAGGGGTAAATATGTAAAGAGTGGAGTATAGTTTACACTGACAAAAACTTTGTTCGGGAGTTAATCGTATCAAATAAAAACACCTCTACGCGAAGTTAAAGTCTAGGGGCGATGAATGGAATTAGAACATTTCTGCGTTTAAAAAAATACCATAAAGCCCCAACGGCGCCAATAGCTCCAATTTTTAACATTTTTCCCTCTTCACCTACTCATGAAAAGGTGAGTTACCAAAAGTTTTAGTATGCAATTTTCTTAGTTAAAGTACTACCTTTCTAATT